>VZTH01006158.1:0-86860 GCA_013397815.1 Aleadryas rufinucha
ATAAAAGCTAAAACCCAAGGCATAATGGAGAGAGGAAACTTCCTACAGTAAGCCAGGTGACACAGCTGGGTTCCAGTAGCTTCCTTGGCATCATTGCCACTGTTCCAATGGAGGACACATAGCTGGATACAAGACCATAAAGATTTACTGGTTTGAGTATATGCTTTAAAACATACACTGTATGCATATAAAGTATGATTAAAACAAAAAGGGTGACTTAATTTCTTTCAGATAAAAAATTCCAGCAATGAAAGACCTTAGCTTGACAAGTGGATTTCATCTTAAAATTAGAAACATTGTCCTTGCTATCTTTCCTATCTTACTTCCTAAAAACCTTAGAGATTTTAGTGTGTATATGAATTAATAGAGTGAAAAAAGCTGTTAGCATTCTTGTCTCATTACTTAATTTGAAAAGTTCTTGCTTTCTTTAAAGTTAAATTTAAGAAAACAGAGCATTAATATGTTAATTAATAAGAAATTCAATAGAGAACTAGAAAGCAAGTAGTTAGACTACTTTTTTCTTTAGTAACTCTGTGAAGCTCATTAAATGCTTCTTGGAACACATGCATAGGAAAGAAGTACAGAAGAATCTTCTTAAGATGAGCTTGTGAAAAACCTCCTGTCTTAAGAGACATTGGTATTCTCAAATGTATTGAATCTACTCTTCTTAGAAAATCACATTAATTATACAAGTGATTTTGTTTAGTCCTTTGGGCAAATACTTGAGATAGTTCTCTTTAGGTCCTAGAGCAGAGTGAAATATTGACTTTTTGATCAGTGGCTGGACTAAAAAGTGCTTTTAAATAAGTATGTATTAGTGCAAGGTTTTTAATTTGCTTCCTATTTTTTTTTTTTTTTTGCATCAAAATAAGATTGCTCAAAAGTGGGCTTGAAATTGCTCATATGGAGATAATTTTATTGATTTAATAAAACTTTTTCTTCTCCTCAGTTTTTAAAAATAAATAAATTTCATCTTGTAAAAACTTTCAGAGATGAGTTTTGAAACATTATGACTTTTGAAATATATTTCTAAATATTCCTCTTTTATTTCCTGTTCCTTCCTGGAAGGGAAATATCCCTGGATTTCAGCACAGACATGAAAGTCTGAATCAAACTGAGGCTCCATTTTTTTGTGTGACAACCTCTTGACAAAAAAAGTCAGCGTTATTGAAAGCAGAGTTGTGTTCTTGTCCAGAGTGTCAGGATTTGGTATCTTCATATGTTCTCTGTGACTCCTATAAATACATGAATCAGCTAAAGGGCATAATATGGCTTTGGTAACATCACAATGGTGTAATTTTTGTGCAGCTCTTCTCTGGCTGTATCATTTTCTCTGATCAAATCTGACTGTACATGTTCAGTCTCTCAAGAGAACTGTCCTTCCTGCATCCCAGTCTCCGTGTGTAGCAACACCTGGATTCAGGTGTGCTCCCAGAGCGACCCCAGTTGTCTTCATCCTCTCTGATAACCATTTGGGATAATATTTTAGTCTATGCTGGATGCTGAAACCTGGCCATTAACACAGCCATGGGTGGAATTTGGGTTGCTGTGTTTGTTTACAACCCATTCCCATGTTTCATGAGCAGGAGGGGCCATTCTATTACCATTTCTGTTGCCCATGGCATTAGCTGGAAAATCCTGTCTTCTGAAAACACACTTTTGTTACAAAAGTGAGTGCAAGGCCAGCCCTTGACACCAACGACGGCAGCGGAGGCTTTTAGAGAGGACTCGCGCATTGTTCAGACCTCCTTTGCAAGCAATTACTGGCACCCTGAATGATTTCTCTGTGGTTATGAATGTATAACTTCAGGAGGAGGCTGCTCTTGAAAGCTCCTTTAGGTCACGGCGGCCACTTGGGGCACACTGAGCTCCCCATTAGGTAAGTGCACACAAAAGGAGAGCAGGCTCCCTGTGTTCCCCCTCGTCCTTGTCTGCTGCCTGGGAAGTGTGGGAAAGGTTTGCAGCTTTGCCTGTTCCATGAAGAGAGGCTGAGCAAGCTGTCCTCTTCTGAGAGCCTGAAATTACTGGGTTTTAAATGGGAAAAACATATTAGAAGTATTAACACTCTATTATCTGCCTCCTCTCTACCCACTCGGAGCCCAGATAGGGCTCGCTGTATTTATGTAATCCTTCACAGGTATTTATTGACACTAGAAGATGTTTAAATGAGATGTTTCAGTGCAGGCTGACAAGGTTTCAATTTATGAAGAGCACAAGAAGATAGGCTGCTCGTCAGTTTACCCACACCTACTGCTGAGGTGTAAAGCCCTGCCTCTTAGGGGGATGAATAAGGCTGAGGATGTCTGAATCTTGTTTGCTCACTAGTGGTAGCTGAGGAAATGGAACAATTTGGGAGAAACCTGTCTGCTACTGCGTGGGAGCCCCAAATTAGTCTGTGCAGAGAGCACCAGAAAAATAGGTAAAAAGTGGGGATTCAGGGGGAAAATAAATGTGTCCTTCACCTCCAGTGGATGACATACTGCTCAAATACTGGGATCAGGGTCACTGATTTGACATTATTCTTTCAGCAGTCAGGAGAAAATAGAAGAAAAGAGAGTGTTGTTTCTGAACCATCTTCTGTCATTCCCTGCCACATCCCCCTAACATAACTGCTCTTTGTTTTAAGGAAGAAACAGTAATTAAAAACTATAAATAAAATAATACTCAAATTTATGAAATAATATTCAGATATATTAAACTGAGGAATGGCTATTCATCTTAAATAGGAACATAAGATGAGAAAGTGCTTGCTGTTTCATTTTGATTTGAATTAAGTCCCTCTTAAATTGCCTGCTGCTATTTTTTTTTTTTCCCTCTAGTCCAGACAAAAACAGGGTGATTTTGCCGTTTTGGAACCTTACTCCTCACTGGTTTGAATTCAATTCCTCATTACAAGACTGTATTAGCTTTAATAAGTTTTCAAGTTACTTGCCCAGTTTGTGGTCTTACACATCAGTATTGTTTCCTGTTGCTTGTGTGCACTGATCCTCTCAGTTGTACTTCTAATCATCTTTTCTTTGAGATTTTACCTTTCTCTCTTGTGCAGTACAGTTTCTGTTCCCTTGTTATTTTTCTAATAAAAGCCAAGTTTATTTAAGATTGAATTTTTTCCTGCTGGGGATCAGATCTGTGGAGAGTAATTCAGATGTTATGCCATGAATGCTTTGCTTTATCCCTACCCGAAATTCCTTTTAGAATCAAACTTCTTGTCACAGACACCTTGTTCACAATTACCTTGTGTTTAGTCAAGACACCCATATCTTATATTGCTAACCTCTTTCTTTAATGAAAAATCTACATGGATAGAATATTCTTTAAATGAATATTTAGAAAATGTCTACTACAGTTGTCAGGTCTGTCACACTGGAGCAGAGATTTCATTATCTATCTAAGATGGTCTGTTAGCACATTTTGCGTAAAATATCTGTCTTTGTTCGTTTCCTGTTTTGAACATTTGCAATTCTGTCAAGTTCCATGTCACAGTCAGTCAAACTTTCCTGACTTTCAGCACTAACAATTCCTGTAGTCACATACAATTCACACAAACTGCTCATTACTGAGAGCATAATTAGCCTTCTCTATTGTGTGGGACACTATGTGACACACAGAAGATTAACAAACAGTGAATGCTGAATAGTTGGAACAAAACTCAAAGGAAGTATGGCAGGAGAAATGCGTGTTCCTTGGCTCTGACCTGTGCTCAGTACCTGTCTTCTAGGACAGTCAGAAGAGAAATAATTTTGTGAGTTTGGATGAATTATTTCAGGAGGTGAGACTGTTTCAACTTTACATGGAAAGCTTAAAATTTGATTTATGTCACACTTCCATCAGTCATATTTTGCTATAACCTTACGGATTTCAGCAAAGCTATTTCGGGTTTATTCTACTGTAAATGATACCAGTGTCATGTTCTTAGCTTGAAATACAGAATTTTTATGAACTTCACAAATTAGTCTTTCTGGTCTAGGATAGAACTGTGGTGTAACTTGCAAATACAAATGTCTGACAAATCAAAATCTCAAAAAGGAATGAGTTTTGCTGGCAGAGTTTCTGTCTTTTGTTCTCCCAAAGGGGTGATTAGTGTAACATGCAAAACGGTTCCAATTAAACTTGGAAAAAAGAAAAATGCCAGCTTTTCACAGAAGCTTTCTCCTGAGGACTCAGACCACTTCCAAGATTTATTAAGGTTTAGAAATATTTCATGTGTATCTGGTGGCTCAGTAAATTCACAGCAAAACCACCTGTGAGCAAGCACAAACCTTGAATCTCAAAGGTACATAAAAATACAGGCTGGTGTCAGCTTGGATATGCCCTGACCTGTACCTGCCTCGTGGGTGCTGCTTTTCATCTCCCTCTGGCTGAACCCCTGTGGGGCAAGGTGGAGCAGCGTTCCAAACCCAGTGTCTGAGCATGCTGGGAAGGTGGCTGTCATTCCCCATCTGTGGTAAAGAATTACTGGGTTTTATTTTGAAGACTGAAGGAGAATTATCCTCGTGCAATCTCCCAGTGGGATGGCTTAGACTTGTGGCTTTGCCCGTGACCAGAGCAAACCAACTGACAGTTTGGCATTCTTGTTGGCTTCTGTTCTGAGGGGGTGGTCTCATTCAAATCAACATCTTCTGAACAGGGTAGGTATTTCACATAAACTTCATAAAGCCAAGGAATCTGTTCAAGCTAAATTCCTGTGAACTGAATCCAGTATTTTACACATAAGCACCAGAAATATGCTCTGTGATGTCATCAGTGAAATGTCAGCTGGCAGATGTATTTTCCTCCCCCCTCAGATACTGAAACAGATAATACATACAGACCATGGTGTGAGGACCACGGGCAACCTTAAAACTCATTTAATTGCAACATGCCTAAGTGCCCTGCCTATAATTCACTTCCTTTTATAGTACAGAGAAATGGTAAAAATCCTTTCAGCCTTACCTGGCTTACACCAGAAAGGTGTATGGCATCGATGAAATCTTTCCTGTGTGAGTTTATTCAAAAAAAAAGTTAAGTAGCACTGTTAGGTAAGGCTAATATGTTGCACTGGCTGTATTTCAATATTTATTTTTGACAACAGATGAAGAAAAGTAGCACAAAATAAACTTGATCTTTTAAAAACACAGCACCCAGACAGATTTTCAGAAAAAAGAAATATTTAAAAAAACCTGCTTCTTTGGACTCAGTTTTACGTGGTGCTGTGTTGTGTTCTGTACAAAAGAGATTGTTACTCTGTGACCCAAAACCAATATCTGTCCTGCTTTTAGGGTGAAATATTTTCATATTTAGCATCTTTTTCTCCACATGTAATTATATCACAGTAAATATTTAAGAATGCATTTCAAAGTGTGCATATACATAGAAAAACACACATACATAGATGAACACATAAACCAGGGTTTTAAGCTGTAGTCTTTGCACCCTATTGTCATAGTCAAAACAGGAAAAAGCCTAAGAAAAAATCCCTACTAAATTCTCTGGTCATTTTGTAATGTTGTACTTTACTTTAAATATTTCCCTCTGACATTGAAAACTTCCAGAAATAATAGATAGCCTTAGTTTTCAAAAGAACTGACTTATGCAGTGTTCACAAACAACTGTCTGTAAGCAAATTGGATGGAGAGTGAGGGGAAAATAGAATAAACCACAGCAGCTTGGAGCTGTTTGTGTTTGAAAAGCCAGTTTCTGGGAAGGACGGGGGCTGTGTTCCGAGCGAAGTTCCGAGCGAAGTATTATTTCTCTTCAGCACAGGTTATTGAGAATGTGCAGCATTACCCAGCCACTCAAAACGGGTCCACAGGGGGTAGTGTGGGTAGCCATGGTGTCATAGAGACACATGAGGAATAAATAATATGTGATTCCCAATTTTGCAAGAGGTTCTGTCAACAGGCTGAAAACAAAAAAAAATTCCCCATAGCTCTGGGCTGCATTATCATTGGGGGTTTTTGTCTGTTTGTTTGATTGGGCTTTTTTAAGCAACCATTTAAATTATATTACTTCTGTCCCTTCTCTTTCTCACTTTCTTTCATGTGGGCTTATACTACAAAGTGTAGGAGTCATGGGAGTTGTTGGCTTCAGCTATGAGCCTTGAGTTCTACCCGTGGTCATGTACCTTTTGATCCGTGTCTACAAAGGTTGACTCTCCTATAATTTTGCTGGTTTGCTTCTTAATAATATTTAAATGCTGAATTCTTTCTTCACAGTCTAAACTCTTACAGGTGGAAGCATTTTTTTCCTTTTTGTCTAGTACTTAAAATGAGCTTTTGATACTAGTTGTTATTACTTGGTGCTACTCTAGTGTTATAACCTAATGATAACAATAACAAGCTACTTTGAAAATGGAAGGTGGCTCTTTTTTATAGCAAGGCACAAAGGACAAAAATTTTAATGAAAAATTTTATTGTCTTACTTGACTTCCTATTTGAACACTGGACATTTAGCCAGCTACTCAGCACAAAGGACAAAGGTTTTAATGAAAAATTTTATTGTCTTACTTGACTTCCTATTTGAACACTGGACATTTAGCCAGCTACTCAGCACAAAGGACAAAGGTTTTAATGAAAAATTTTATTGTCTTACTTGACTTCCTATTTGAACACTGGACATTTAGCCAGCTACTCAGAAGGAAGTTGGACATATCTTGTTTATAGTAAAGGACACTTTTTTCCATTCTAAATTGATGCCCCTGTTGTATAGAAATACTTTTCAGTATTCCGGGAAATCTAATTAAATAATACCCTTCAATGAAACAAAAAGAAAAGCAAAACCTTCATCTTCTACAATGAAGATTGTGTGGTTGATAGAGGTGCTCTGTTTGTAGATAACAGCGCTGAGGACAAAAAGGTACTTGTTACTTCCTTGGGTTCTCAAGGGACTGTGGTGATAAAAATAATAACAAATCAAAATACAGCTTATATTAAAAAGCACAGCAGAAATGAATGGTCTCACAAAAGGTGCATATCAGATTGGTGTACCTCAGCTACAGAGCTAACTCTGACAGGATATGGAGGAGGAAGATCAAAATGAAAGGAAGGTGAGCTCGTTCATGAGGAGGTGTCACAGTGAACACACCTGAAATCAAAATAACCAGCAGATAAAGTTCATTTCTCCCAGATGGCCATAATTCAGAACAATATATGAATGAAAAGTAAGACCAAAATGCTACAGAAAAGCAATATAACTCTTGGGAATAATTACTTAGTGGTAGTAACACAGGGTTGTATTATTAAAGATTCTTCATTTTCAAAGGTTTAGGCTGAAAAATGAACCTTTGTTTTCATGACTTTCACCCCTCTTTTGAATTCCTGTGGGAGCCCATGTTGGCAGTTTGACTGAGTCAGACACTGCTAAACATTATATTCATCAACCCCTGAATGAAGAACATGCATTTTCCTTATAAGTGATATTTGTGAAATAATTCTTTATAATTAAAATGTACGGTAAGGAGTTTGCTTCGTTGAGATCTAACAGAAAACAAAAATCGTTTTGCAATGCATCTGTGCCAAAATCTAAGAGGTGTTCCCTGGTGCACCCACACATCTGTGTAGAGAGTCCATGTGAGCCCCAGCTGAGAACATCTGGCAGTGTCCAGGCCCTCTGGTGCTCTCCTGATGGCCTGTTCTTGGGGCTGCTGCTCTTGGGGAAGCCTTGCCTTGGTGGGAGGAGGGCCTCTTTGTGAGGTTGTGTGTATATATGAAAAAATTTAATATTGTAAATACCCTTGCACATGATATGGTTTCTGGAATTTGATCTGAGCAAGGCTGGGACTAGCAAATGGCCCAGCTGTGGGACTAGAGGGTGTGTGCTCAGGGCTGTGAGATTAAACACTGGGTGGAGGGCTGGTTCCTCTGTTACTGTGAATACATTCCTGCTCTGCTGAGCCCAGCTCTGCCTCTCTGCAGAAGTGGAAAACTTCATAGGAAAATCTGGGTGCAATATTGACATTATCAATGGCTTTGTGCAAGACATTGTTCAGCTTTCTCTAGTAGAAGCCACCTTTACCTGACTACATATTGGATGTACTTCTGGTAACATCAGTCTTTATTTTACGGGGAGAAGTTATAATAAATCTGCTACACCTTAGACTCCAATTACAGGGGGTATCTAAAATTTGCAGCAATATGTGTAAGTACAAAGTCTAAATTAAGAGAGATTAATTCCATCCACTACTTCCACTAACAGGTTTAAGGGCTTGACTTTGCATAGTAACAAGATTATAGAAATGCCTGAAGGACAATTCTTGTATAAAACCAAATGTCCCCAAGTGATTTCAAGTTGCAAAAAAATGTGCCTTTCATCTTATTATTAATTGTATAATTAATGCATCCTGTGTACTGATAATAATAATGCCATGTAATTAATTTTTAAGAATTAAAACCTTGCCTTTATCTGGTCTCATGGTCCACTTTCATGTTTATAGCTGAGAATATAAATCCTCTTATCTAATTATAACATGACTGGTTTCATTGTTCAAAAAGAACTGCTCTTTATTGTTTATTATTTTATGATGTTATATTTTATATTATTATATTAATTATATGCTTTTCTTTGTTCTTTAAAGACACCAAAGACACAAAATTTTAAGACTCCTAAAGCTCATCAATGCAATTTTGTGCTGGTTTGGATAAGGTGTGATATTTCATTTGTTTTCAGTGTCTGTTTTTGTCTTCCATGATTACCCATTCTGTTTACAAAAAGGCTCAATTAGCATTTGAATAGTAAGCCAGAGAGCAGACAGGTTGAGAATTCTTATAGAACTAATTTGGCAGGCCTCTCATCCCCCCCACCTCTCTCTCCTAGCTTTTTCTTTCTCTCTAATCAAGCTGCAGTTATTAAAGCTAGAATAAAAGAACTGATTTTTCAATTACATTGATGCATGCTGAACAGTGCCTTGCTTTGCTTTTTCTTCTAGCTATGCTAATTGGACTCAAAGGAAATATTTAGTTTATAATAGCAAATGAAGAATTCATTAAATTCTAGCAAGGAAAAAAGTTAAGCAATGGAACTGGACATTATTTTTTTGAACACATCTCCCTTTCGAGGTACTTACCTTAATACTTACTTATCAATAGCAAAAAATATTATTTAAATTTTGAAGCTAATTACTTTGGAAAAACAAAAGGCACAATCTGGGAAGGGAGGGAGAGATTTCTTTACAGTAACAGATATCTTGCAAAATCAAAAATCTCAGTGGACATTTGACTTCAAGGCAGTTACACAGGAGCTCCTAAGGAAAAAAACCCCATACTGCTATGTCTCCAGCTTCTGTCTTACTGCCCCTGGGGTAAATCAGGAGTGACTGCATAGAAATTGAAGGGCTTCCATTGACAAGAAAAGTCTGCAAAGCCTGGAAACCCACAAGAACAATGTTTCACACTAGATTGCCAGAATTTTTGCCTCTGGTCATAGCTGAATGTCTCATAAGAATCATCTTGCTCTCATTCCAGACTCACATACAGTAAATTGGGGAAGGTGATGCGGTACCTTGTGATTCTGTTGTTGATTTTGTGATTTGGAAATGGAAATAGAGATTCCTTATGTGAACTGTTATTCAGCTCAAGAGTCTTACGCTAGCCAAACCTAAAGCCCACTCAAATATGAAGAAGTCATAAAGTCTAAAGTAAACATTCTCAAGTCATGGTTTTAAGTCTTGATTTTGTGCTAGTCTAGTGAAATCTAGAAGAACTGGAGTCACTGAGGTTGGCAGTAGTGGTCATCTGCATATGAGACGTTCCTTAGAACCTGATCCAATAAACACCTGGGTACCTGAGTAGACTCGCTTAGGCTGGGACTGCTTGTAAGTCAATGTTAAACCCAAATTTAGGTTATTTGATGAACTGAGGTTTTAAAATTGTTCATGACTTCTAGAAATTGGCGGAAAGAGATTTGTGTCTGGATTTTTTCTTCCAAATATAGACAAGATAATTTCTAGGCAAATGGAAAGCTAAAAGTATGCATTATCTTATAGTAGCTGTGTATTGCTGTGCTGTCAGTGCTTCATTAGACTCAGACCTAGATTATAGGGGTGTCAGAGTACTCAGGATCATCTTCAAGATCTGAAATCTCTGGTTGTTTCTGTGACTACAGAACTTAGCAGAGCATCCGCATTGATCTGGTGATTCATCAGTGCCTTACAGGCTACACATTTTGAAGCACTTTTACAGACCTGAGTCATGCCTGGATAAACTCCAGTTAACCTGTAATTCTCCCAAGAACTCCTCCCAAAGCTATTTTCATTCTGTGAAAGCCTTCGTTTTGCTGACAGAACTTTCCAGTCCTGGCTGCCATCATTGCTGGGCTGTTGGAGTACAGTCAGGTAGTTTGTTGTTGGTAGAGACAGATTTCCTTAGGCAGTCAAAAGCCTGAGTTGTACTAATTTTTAGCAAATTTGTGCCTTTGTGCCTTTACAAGAGCGTAGACTAGACCTCAAATCTGCCTGTTCATGCTGAAGATGAAAGGTCAAATTTGACATCAGGCTGGTTTGTGTGCAGAAGTGTCTCCCACACAGGGATTACTCTTTTTGTTCTAGGGGATATCAAGATCAACTCTTTGAGTAATGAATTGTAAAACTAAATGAACTATATGCTACATTGCTTTGGAACCTCTAGTATAGTGCAGAATCTCTTTTTTTTTATTATTTCTTTTTTTTACAGTGGATATTTCTTCACTTCAAGCATTTCATTTACATGATCACAGTGTGTTCAGGCCCCAGCCTGGTTCTGGTCACATTCAGGAAAAGGTGCTGCAGGTACCTAGCACTCAGAAAATTACATTTGCTTCTTTTTGGCAGCTAAATTGTAGGTACTCAAATCACAGTCACTGTCTCAGAAAAAGATTTAGTCTCTCATGTAGACACAGCTCTGATGAGTACAATTTGTCTTGTAACCTGTGAATGCCTCACAGAGTTTGAAGATAAGCTGGTATCCCCTTGCTTAGTCAGGAAAGTTTTTTCTAAGTGTTGAGATCTGAGAGAAGCAGGTTTTTAAGTGGCTTGTGGAAGGTCTGTTTGATGGTTTGTGGTGTGGTTCAGAATCAAAGATCTCTGCAGTCTGGAGAAGAAGCCTGGTTGTTAGCGTGGCTGTATTAGCACTTGGCAGCCACAATCAATTAGGTCTGAGCATTTTCACATTGCTGCTGTGAGCAGGGTAGGCCAAGGGGAGAAAGGTCCCTGCACTTGTGATGTAGCTGTATGTGAGGACACTGCCACTCCCCTTATAGTCAGGCTCTCGTATTGTCAGTGCAGTCATCAGTGGGAGCATCTATTGCAGCAGAATGCTTACTGTACAGTGATTAAATTATTGCAGTTGTGTTTGTAAATTCTCTAACAACCAATGCCTTGCTGGGGCTGGCACTTGCACCGTGATACTGCAAGAACAATAAAAGATGGAAGCAGTTTGTAGAGAGCTGGCCTAAGCCACTGATATTAAAAAAGCTTGGAGCTGAAGAATTTTTGACCCTGCATATTCGTTAGACTTGTTTCTAACCTTTGCTTTGAACTTAGCCGCTTGTGAACTTCATTTCAGCAAACCCTGCTGTTTCAGGCCCTCAGTGGCAGCCTTACATTGGTTTCAGAAGTGTGAGCGTGCGGTGTCAGGGGTTGCATCACAGCCCACGTGGCGTTTGACTCGGCTCGGGCTCATTTTACACTCTGGAATTGCTGTAAACTGCAGCACGCTGGTGCAATTTCTATGTTTCACTACCTAGAAAATAGTGTCCTTTCTGTTTTTTATGGGATGGGCTGTCCCTTGTAAGGGATGCGTAATTTCGTCCTTTCCAACTCAAACATTGCTACATTTTAATAGCAAACCAGAAAAGAGATCAAAGCTTTAATCGCTGTCTCAATGAAGGGGCAGGCAGATCCCAGCAATGGTAAGGCAGATCGGACTGGGAACATGCAAACAGGCGGCCAGGATGAGCACAGAAATGAGCCGTGATGCCTGAAAAGGGGAGCGTGGCTCACTCTGTGCGGTGACACGGCACTGCCGGGGCTGTGCGGCCGCAGCCCGGGGCGGTCCCAGCTGCCCAGGGCAGTGGCCGCAGTGTCCTGGCTGTCCCTCTGTCCTTCCCTGGGAGCTCAGGGCCAGCCAGCCTCTGGCTTCCCTCTGCTGCACTCGCTCAGCTTTCCCTTTGCTCTGATTTTCCGGCTCTCTGCACTCTTCCCCGGCCCCTTTCTCCCTTTCCCCGTGCCCCTTCCTGCTCTCAGCTCTCCTGCGGGCTCCGAGCTCCCGGCACCTTCCAGCCCCGGGTCACACCCCGAGCTGTCCCCTTCCACACCCCTGCCCACCTGCGGGGACCGCGCTCCTCATCCCGCACACGCTGCAGCTGCAGCCGAGACCCAAAACAACCCGCTTTTTCCCAGAGGAAGATGCTGCAGAGTGAATGCAATTAATAAGAAAGTCCAGTTGCAAATATGCCAAATCTTTCCCTTTCCTGTCTGCTAAAGGATCTGAGTCACGAAGAGCCAAACAACACGATGAAAAAGCTGTTAATTTTTTTTTTTTAAATACAGCATTTATATTTATTTTAAGGCACATACTGGAAAATATTATATTATGAATGTTTTGCATGTGACATGTATTGTGTATAATTACAGTGATTATATATAAAAATGGTTATACAGGTTGTATATTTTTATGTTACATTTACAGGTAAAATGAAGGCTTTACAGAACTGGTCCCAGTCCAGCATCACCTTTATTTAAATCAATATTTTTTAATGTTTAAACACCATTTTCTAACATGACGACGTTTTATTTTTGCCCAGTTCAGCAGCAGGCAGCAGAAAACATGGATGTTTAGTACAAATAGATTAATTTAGGATACACAGCTGGTCTGTCACTGCTGAAGGTAACGAGCTGCCTGCAAGCAGCACTGCAGCCTGTGTGAGCTTCAGCACAAGAAATAAAGCAACTTGTTTATGGCTGAACTGTAGCTGCATAATAAGGCCACTGGTCTACTCTTTTGGATTGAGGTTGTGCACCCTTTTAAATCAGAGCAGGAAATGAATAAATCCACCTGCAAAACATTTTTCAGCCACTGCACTCCAGGGAGGAGTTCAGCCCCATGGGACTGGATTTAAAGAAGTGTTTAGGAACCTACAAAATGTCTGCAGGGTTGTGAAATGCCTCTTAGCACCAAGAATAAGCATCCAAATGACCTTGAAAGGCTCGACGGGAGGAGGAGATGTGCCCTTGTGGAAGGGCAGCTGGAAGCCAGCTGTCTGTAATGGCACTTGAGCACTGAAGTTTGTCATAGACACCCAAACCTCTTCAGGCTATTTTTGAACGGTGGTTTTTTTTGCATTACATTGCAGGGAAAGTTGTTTTAAATAGATATATAATTATTCTGATTGCAATTTGCAATCCACTCCATTAAACAGCTTGAGCATGCAGACTCTCCCTCCAGTTAGCAGAGATGCCACCAGCTGGTCTTCCTGTGCAGTAGGTGCAGTGCTCACTTCTTAAGCTGAAGAATTCATTTGTACTGCCTGGAATCCCTTGTAGGGTAACCGTGATGACAATCAGCACATTCTGTGTTCCTCCAAAAATGCTTGCAGAAATTGACTACTTTTATTTATCATGTGAAAATGATCTCTGATTTTATTTAGCTGTTTCCTAAACAAGGGGCACGTTTGCACTGATAAAAACAACAAAACCAAAAAAACCAAAGTGAAGTCTTCCCAGATGTATTTTCATGAATTTGTTGAGGATGAAAACAAGTGGTAGAATAATAATATAGCTAGAGAACAGATCCTCTGAAGACTTTATTAAGAATTCTGACCGAACTCTGGTTGGCAGCTGAAAATACTGCATCAAAAATCGAGGTCCATTTTCTCATTAGCAGTCATTTCTTGCTGCTGTGCACACTCAAAAACTGGAAAAAAGTCTTGAAAATTCCTCCACTTCAAAAATGTGAAATTCTTTGCTTTATTTCTGCTCTCTTGAGTGCTAGAAGCAGCTGGAAAACTCATGACAGTTTGTGCTCATACAGGAATTTTATGCTGGTTTCAGTTCAATGAAGACCTTCATGAATTGCAATTTTGTTAAAAATCATGGCAGCCAGATTCAAATGCCTCTACTATAAACAGCCTTTGAGGAGGGATGGAAAGCTACTTTCTATCATCAGCTGAAGCCTCTGTTTTTCATATTTAGTCCCATCTAATTATCATCTTGATGACAGTAGTTCCTTAGATCTGTCGTTAATTAACTTGAGCTTTTCAGGCTGAGTTGGACTAGGAGAGGGAGTCTTACATTGTAAATATTCAGCCCAGATTTTTCAATCCTTTCTTTATTCAAATATAACTGATAGAGAGAAACAACTACAGTCACTTCAGCTCAAACTATGAACATACAGTAAGGAGATGGTAAATTGAGGAAAAAACATGGCATTCTTGTCCTTGTTAAGGTATAATGGGGAGGAGGAATCCTCTTGTAGCAGAGTTTTCAAGGTACAGACCAAACTGAAATGTAAGGGGAAAGTGTAGTCAAGTATATGCTGTAACAAGATCATCAGATGAATTTTGCTGAACAATTCAAAATTGTTTTCAGTAGAAACCAGCTTTTCAAAATATAGGGTCACTTTCTGAAATGAAATACATGAAATTGGTGCTACACATATGAGGAAATGTGCTAAATTTAATAGTAAAACTTGGGTTTGTGAAGTTATGCACATGCCTGTACTAGTGACAGCTTTCACCGTGGCACTGGCATCTCGTGCAGGGGTTCATTTGACTGTCACTGATTTAGGTGGAGCTAATTGCAGTCATAACTTTAAACATGTGAAATCTTGACAGTGCTGTGAGCTCTGTAATTAAGTCCCAGAGTTTGTCTCAAAACTTTCATGAGAGATAAGAAGTACAATCTTTGGCACACAGAACTCCTTCACCAAGAACCACTAATAGAAGAAAACAAAATATTTTATTCTTTAAGGAGAAAGTGTGCCTTAGTTAAATCTGATTGCAAATAGAAGATTCGTTTCCATCAAGTTTGCTTTAGCCTGGGAGGTTTTCTGATTGCTTGTACAAAAGTGTTGATTAATGATCATCATTTATAAATAAATGTTTTTTCCTGCAGTGCCAGTGGGAAAAGTGCTAATATTTATTGCTTTCCAGCAAAAGATTTTCAGCAGGCCTGTCAGCATAACTAAAAATACTTTACAGTGTTAAGGAAGATTAAGCTGACAGCAAGCCATTTTCTCTTGTCACATGAACAACCTTACATGAGGTTTATTTATTGAGTCGAGTGAAAATTAATTACATATATCAAAGGGAAAAAAAAGTGTTGATTTAATTTGAAGATTTGTTTACCTTTATTTAAACAGCCTGAAAGCTCTTTTCAAGATTAAGTATTTTAATTAAGTGTATTAATAAATTAAAGTGATTCAGGGTCATTTTCTAAGCCAGAGTTGTTATAACTTCAGAATAAATATTATTAAAGTGTGTAATTAAGTGACAATTAATTATCAATTGCAAAGCTGACTGTATCACATAAATCTTAATATTGTTTGTTAAAGGGAAACACCATGAAATAGTACAGGCAGTCGTCATTATTTTAAAATTCGTGTTCTCTTGAAGTTTGTGAAGAGGAAAGGAGTTATTTTCAATTTTAATGCAGGCAGTGTTTCAGCTGCTCCTGCAAAAACTGGCAGATGGTAATTTATTAATATTCAATAGACTGTAATAGAAAAGATAAAAGCTAGTAAAAGTTTGTTGTAGCAGCTTCTCCTCCAGCAATAGGTATAAAAAGATGCTGGCATTTCATCACAAACATATAGGCACGTTATGTGTTATTGTTCCAAAGAAATTAGCGTTTCTACCTTAGAATGAGAAAACAAAATTACTTCTGGCTCTAATTCCTTGTTTTTCAGATAGAAATTCCCAGCTGTACAGTCTGAATTGAATTTGTTTCAGAAATCTCCTACATCACGACTCTGCATTTCAACATCCTTGAATTATTTGGGACAGTCCTACTACTGGGAAAAATGTGGCATCTAGACTTGCACTAGTGTGCAGGTGACACAAGCAGTAAAATCCAGGTAAAACCAGACAATGTTTTCACTGTCTGAGACATAAATCACATTCCATTGCTCTGCCCTGACCACTGGACCTGAAATTCCTGCTTCAGCTCTTTGAAAGCTAAGGAAATGTATCAGGCTTCCCCTCCCCAGCCTATGCTGCATTTTGACGATTGTGGCACTCCCTTTCCTGAGGAGAAAAATGGGAATTTTGAATCCCTTCAGGCAGAGCAAGGAACTGCACCAGGATTTCCCTTATCGTGGGTGGTTTTTATATAAAAATGAGGGGAGGGATGCCTGTAGGCATAAGAAAGACAGATCCACGCTCAGTTGTAGGAGTTCCTCTCTTCTAAACAGGGTTTGTAGTAACACTTTCTGAATAGACAGTAGTGTGGTATTGACAGCTTCAGAACACAAGTCGAGGTTTACCAGGCATTTTGGAGCAGGCTGTTCTCATTTTTTCCAAGTCTGTCTGTGGGTGACTCCTTGCTCAGTATTCAGATTGTCCTGAATCTCATTTTGAGGAGCTGAGGAATGCTATCAAGCACTTTAAAAAGAGCAGAGGAAGAGGTTTGGATTTGACTCTGGATGTCAGATACCTAAAAATCTGTATGTGATTTGATTCTCTCTTAGTAAATTATTATCATAAAAATTTTCTGCATCCGAGGGGTTGTGAGAGCACAGACAGTGAAAGCTTGTAAGGTGTTCATGTGCTAAAGTAATGGAGGCTGTAGGGGGATTGCAGATTGATGTATTTTCTGAAAGAAATTCTTAAAGGAGCCTGGGGATAACCCAGCTCCATTCAATCTCAAGAAGGAAAAAGAAATAAAAGCTGTAATACAAAGCTGTAAATAACAGAATTGCAATAGTCACATTCTTTTATCCTCTGGGCGCTCCATATACTCGTACCATTGTTTGCTTATACAAGGCAGAGTTTTTGTCTTGCTGTCAAGTTTGATGGTATCTACTTCAGTAAACTTCAGAAGCTACTCACTGAGCTAAGTATATGGTGAAGAGACAGAAAAACAGGTCAACATGGAGTCAGCAACTATTTTACAGACATCTAAGAAAGCTGGAAGGAAAAAAAAAATGGAAAAAGAAAAAGGCAGTTCAGAGCAAATTTAGCATAAAATGTCCTGAGATGATGCAATCTGTCTATGAAATGCATAGATAGCCTGAAATAATGCTTCAGGTTATGTTATTTATTAATGGTCATGTGCTAATTTTCCAGAGTGAAAAGGTAAACTTAGCCTATTTTCACCCAGGTGGATAATCAGAAATTCATTGTGCATTATTGAAGTTAGGAGGAGAAAGTACTGATAGAAGTGGGTGTCTTGCAGTCTTTTAAATCAGAATTAGCTTATGTGTGAATTACATATACACAAATTAACTATCAGGAATGATTTCTTTCATGAATCCAGTTGCAAGTCTTGTTCAGCTGCCAGCACCCCCAGGTTCCATGACCCCAAACTTCATCTTTGCAAGGGCTGTCCTTCTGTCACTTCTTCCATCCTCTCTCCTGCCAGGTACCCTACCTCCCTCTTACCTGCATAGGATCCCCAGCTGTCTGAGATGGGAAAGTTTTATGCTTTGCTCAGCCAAGAGAGGAGAGGGAAGGATCTGTTTCTATTGATTATGAAGACTGTGAGTTCACTATTTTTGCGCCAGTGTAAACTCTCCTAGAGGCAGTCTGTTATAACTCTCACTCTTGTCTCTTCTCCTGTACAAAAATTAACCATTCTGTAGTTTGCTATGATATTAGTCTCTTGATGAATGTCTTCATTACATTTATGAAATTCATTCATATCAGAGGAGTTTTGGAGAATGACAGTTTTAATGCCCGTCATGCTACGAGAGTATGAGACACCTTTGCACATTAACATTTAAAAGAATGGCTACTCTGTTCTTCACAAGTCCAGTACAGTTTGTACTGCCTTCATTTTGATTTAAAAAAAAAAAAAGGCCAGTAGCTGAACAGTACCTGTCCTGGCAGTGACTTGGTTTGCCACCATGGCTAGTGGTCCTGCGCTCTGCAGTGTGATTTTCTCATCTAGTTTAGTCACAGTTGCTGATGAACTTCAAATACATAGAAGTGAAAACAATCTGAACAAACATTCCAGGAATCTCTTTACCTGTTATTTCCTGTTTCCTGAACATAGATATTTCCAAGTCAGAGAGATTGACGCTATTATCTACAGTGGTATTTTAATCCTCTGACTGGAATGCTGTATTTTGTAACTGGTGGGAGAGGGGAAGGAACAGACTAGAGTTCAGAGGTTCCCATGGTAAACACAAACAGTACTTGATTTCAAAACTGTGTGTGTATCAGGAATGTGGGGAAGTATGAGGAAAGGAATATTTTGTACTAATTTTTTTGACTGTATTGATAATCAAAACCTAGTGGCTGCAAAGTGGAGCAGAGAGACTACAGATCAAGTGAAAGAGAGTGATATGGTGAAAACAATCCATTGGGAGAATTTTAGAGAAAGGCCAGTGATATTTTAACATAAGATTTGTTCTTTGGCCTTCAGAACAGCGGTAGGGCATAGAATTCTGCAGAGGGAAGGGCGAACAATCACTTTTAGATTTGCCCTTTTGCAATATAACAAGTTCCCCTTTCAATATAAATTCATAATGGGAACTTTTTTTAGCTACTATTATATAAAGATTTTCAAAGACAAATGAGACAGGAAATTAAAGGATTGAAAAGAAAGCCAAGGTAAGTTACTTACTGAATTCATATTGGAGAGAAGAATAAGAGGCAAGTGGGCAAAGAAGGGTGCTTTCCAACTTCTGTAGTGCTATCACAAACGTATTGCTCTGCAGAGATAATAAAGTAATCTCATTTTCCTCCGGGATATTTTCTGGTATTCAGTTTAGAATAGTTCTGTGATAACAAATACCACCTCTGCTCATGGTTTTGTACATGAGAAAAGGACAGAGTCACCACCTAATTGAAGAAAAGTTGTTGCAAGTATACATCTGTAAAGGTGAAGCTGTGTTCCAACAGGGGCATTTTCCAAACAGCATTTTGTGCTCATAGAATGAACTTCCATAAAAGCTTTTAAGAAATTAGTACTCATGTGCATCCTTCAGGGGGGAAGTTTGGTGTCTAATGGTAACTGATATTAATATTGGGAGTGTAAACGACTTCATACATCCCTTCAAAGAGTTGGATGAGAGGAACCACCAGGCATTTTTCCACAACTGGCCAAACCTTAATCTCTTTAACTGATATTACCATCCGTAATACAAGCTGAGGTCATGTGTTTTGTGGTATGAAATAGTGATTCATTAGTAGCCAGACAAACAACTCATTTAAAATAGTCATGCAGCAAATGTCAGTAGAGTGTTATTTCAATGTTATAAAGCTTCTGTAAGTTACCACAGCATGTGGAAATTCAGAAAGAAAAGATCAGGATAAAATATCAAAATCCAAGTGTTTAAAATTCCCTTCTTTTTATGTGAACTTGGAAATAAAATTATTTTTTGAATTTATTTTTATCTCTTAAAAAGTTGTAAGCATATATTTTTTTCCTGAATTTTTAACCAGAGAATTATATGTGAGTTTTTAACTGTGGTATAGTCTGCTGAACATCTGTTAACATTTAAACCAGATAAGATATGTGAGAATCTTCAAGAAAAGCAAAAGCAAACCAAACACAGAAAGACTTTCTTTTTTCTCCCATAACATAGGGGCTAGTTTTTTATGACTTCTCTGCTCTTTTCCATGTCAGCGTATACTCATCAAAATAGGGTAAATAAAATGTTATTGTGCCTATAGTGAGAGATGTTTTCATGTCAGAAACCACAGCTGTCATACCCTCTTCTTAGGCTTGCTCTGGTAAGCACACTCTGGGACTTTCCAAGGTGACAAAAGCTTTTTAAATGGAGAATTAAAAAAGGTGTCATCGTGTAAAATATTTCTCATCATGTAAAATATTTTTCTCTCTGAGCACAAATGTGTAATCTTTGTACAGTCCTTTGGAAAATAATCCATTTTCTTTCAGAGGGTATGTCCTGTAATTTAAAATAATTTGCACAAATTCAAGCAATATTTTACAGTTTCCCTTGCTGTGCTAAAATCAGAAGTTTTGGCATTGTTACCTTAAAAGCAAAGGTAAATCACAGACAATTTTAATAGCTTGTCTGCATTTACGTGGATATTCATCATTTGTATGCATACCTGCACATCTCAAAAGTAAAATGCCCCTTGTGGAAGAAGTGTAGTATAAGGACATCAGTGTGGTTTATTCTGTGTACTATATAGAGTGTGATGTCATAAATAAACAGTTTAAAGGATTTTTAATATTGCTACTGGCAAGCACGTAAAAGGAGATGGATTCTAGGAAGTCCTAGTTTATTGTGTGGCTTGTTCTTCTGACCTAGAATGAGAATGAAAGAGATCAACAGTCAGTTCAATGTAAGTGGTTTCCTCCAATTTTTCTGTTTAAAATAAAGAAGTGCTCACTAGGCTTGGACATGTCACAGGGTAATACCTCACTACAATGAATTATAAAAAGTAGTAATTCAATGTGAGCTGTAATTACTGTGTTCTGCAGTAGGATTAGCACTCACAGTGTGATATAAAATAGATTTATCTATACATACAGCATGTCTGCAAAGTGCTTGCCAAGGTAGGTTTTTAAATGAATACTGTCCTTGTTCAGAAGTACGGGAAGTCACAACTGGTTGAGGCTCTTCTAAGACAGAGAGGTCCCTGTGGCTGAGTATTCTCATCTTGTGTTGTTTTTATTCTCTCGAAATTCTCAGTGTTGTGGAGTGTTTTAGACTATTCCCTTCTTTGGAAACTCAGTAGTTAAGGAGTTCTTTCTTGGGGACAGACTGTAGCAGTCTCTGAAAGCGTGCGGGTCCTGGTGAAGTACCAGGCCTTCAGCTGGTTCAGTTCACTGCTCCGAGGTGTCCGTGCACGAACAGAACAATTATGCAGTGTGACATTAATACCTCAGTTTTATGGGTCCTCTAATGCATCTGACGTGCAGTTCCCTAGGATTCAGTCAAGGCTTTTTCTGATGGCATGATGCACTTTGTACTGTTGATTCCACCATGTTTACCTTCTGTTCCTCAAGGACCTCTCCTTGGTTAGGGCAAATCCCAATAAACCTGGAAGCTTCCTTTAGGATCTCTGCAAATTACACAGTTTAATTTCCACAGCTGCACCTTCCCTGACAAGCTTCACAGGACAACTGCCTACAGAATATTTCTTCTTCTTTCTTTATATATGCTTTTAAAAAAATATTATTTAAATACTAAGGAAGTCCTCAATCTGTGCCAGTTCTCTTTTGTTTGCTGAAAGGCTCTATGAGTTTATTCTCGTTTCTTCCTCCATTACCCATTACCTGCAAACAAGAAGAAATTGCACTCACTGCTTTCTCTTTAACTACCACTATTGAATTGTAATGAATATACCACCAACCCAAATCACACACCTTTGAAGAACCAGGTTCATAGAAAAATCAGAAATAGCCTTTTCTCTTTCTCTTCCTTGTTACTAAATCAAGAGGAAATAGCAAGGTGCATCTAGCAATATGTATTGGGGAAAAAAGTCTACAAAAATCTCTCTGTAATGAAGAAAAAAAGATTGAACATTTTATTTATTGTCAAAGGTACTTTAGGAAAGTTTGATGGCCCTTTTACAATTCATATTGTAAAAAATTCCTTGATCAATAATTTACAAACAACTGTTACTGTAGGAGTTCTCATTTATGCAGTTTTTTAACCTTACACTTCAACAAATTCATTTTGATTTTGTGGCAATGAACTAAAATCAAAGATAAAAGATCAGTCTCGTTTACTGTAGAACTGAAAAGTTTCTGTGTTAGGAGCACTGGCTGGACTTGACTAGACCACCTCCAGAAGGGGATCTCTTCTGAAATAAGATGAAAAGTCAGACTACTTGCTCTTTCATGTGTCAAAGGGGGGTAAAATTCTAGTGAACTGTGCAGTAACTGTCTATTCCCTACTGTGTACCAAGATTAAAATATCATTTTGACTGTGATCGTTACCAATCTGAAACTTCAATAGTTGTTCCTTAGAACTGAAGATGCATTCATCTCTCATGCCACACAACATCCATCTCTTTCTCTGTGTTACTTTTAAAAAGATCACTTGCGAAACCTGATGGGAGAAAAGTGTGTATTGGTTTGGATAAAATAGTATTTTACATGTCTCTAAAAAACATTTGCAAGAAATTCAGTTTTGTGAAGGAAGAAAAATTACAGGCTGTTAATGGAGAAGCATTTTTGCAGCATCTATAAATACTTAATGTAACACAGGAAGAGAAAGGAGGAATAGTTAAAGAGATGGAGGTAACACACAAATTATGCTGTTCAGATTTAGTAGATTTAATTAAAAATGAGAGACAAAAGACAGAGTGTTTTCCCTCTATAGACATAACAGTACTGGGCTGGATTTCAATGTACTCAGGTATTCACTCTGTTGGGGTAAAAATGTGGTTGGTCACTGCTGCTTGGTAGCATATTGTCAACTTCCTACACTAATTAGTTGGGTCAAAATAAGTCTGCAATGAAAGTGCAAAGCAAGAGAAAATAATCCTCTTCTTTCTTAAAAATGAAATTTCCCAATAATTCCATTAATAGAGAGCATAAACATTGTTTAGTGTATTTGTCTAAATAAGTGAATTTTCTGAGATGCCTTTTAGAGAGGCTTTTGCACAATTAAAAACAGGAGAGGAAATAGGGTCATTGTTATGATATCCAGCAGTGGATATTCCATCAATACCTGAGCTGAACTCCTCCGATCAGGGCCACTGGGGTTAATCAGCAGGCATCATAAACCAATGCTATCTTTAGTGTTTGCAATTTCTCTTTAGAGGATAGCACCATTCCCTACAAATTGAATATGCCTTTTTTTTATTCACACTATTTTTTTTAAAATGTCACTGAAATTATCTCAGAGGAGCAGATCTGACAGGTCAATCACTGCAGATGGTAAGTGCTTTGTTAATTATACAGAAATTTAGAAACAATTGTAGAATGTCTTGCCTCAGGAGGAATTTCTCTCTTGCTCTGTTTGAGAGTAGATTTCCTCTACTGAATTAATTTTGTGGTTTTGTGCAGATAACAATCTCTCTGCTGCTTTGTAGGAATGACTCCTTGCTCCTTGTTCAAATATGCAACTGTAAATAAGCAGTGGATATTGCAAATAAACAATGCTCCTCTTTTTAAATAATGCAACGTGTGTAATTAGGACAGCGCAATTACAACTGTATACAGCTCTCAGTATAACAATTAGTTTTTTTGGTAAAATGTAATTTGTTCCAATGTAAATGTTTTCCCTTAATTCAGAAGATTCCCTCGAGTTGTTACAATAACAAGCCTATTTCTACAAATGTATGCAGTTGCACTGTACGTTCCAATACACAAATCAAAGAGGACAGCTACATTATAATAAGCTATGGGAATTATAAAGTCAGAGCAAAATGATATCAATCCTATTTTCTGAGGGGAAAATATGCCCAAATATCCTCTTTCCATTTCTATTTTAATCCCAGAGATGTCAAATGCTTTTTCCAGTTTGATTTGAATTTACTTGAAAAAAATAAAAAACATTTCCTCGTGTTACACTGCTACTGTTATTTTGTCCTCCTGGTGATGATTTCCGACCACTTTCTAGCCTTTCCACTGCTTATTCCTGTAGATAAAGAAGTGCTATTACTGTCATTTTGCAGAGGAGTAACTGAGTCTCATAGAGCAAGAGGAATCTGCTTTGGCTTTCATCAGAAGTTTGTTGGGAAACGGGATTTCAGATCCAGCCCTGTTCTCTTCCCGCCAGTGTCCCCCGCGTGCTCAGAGCACCAGGGCAGCAAAGTGCCTGTGCGGTTCTTGCTCAGAGCACAACCACGGCTCCATCCATCTCCCTTCACCCAGTGCCACACAATCCCTCCTCCTCCTGCTCACCAGTTCACACTCATTTCTGTAACATTGCTCTTTTAAAAATCTGTACTTCCCCCTTAGCAGTAAAAAAAGCATTTGGAGCATCTGTGTGTGTATCACTCACCACATCAGGAAGTCAAATTTTTAATGTCTCACAGTTCTGCATTTGCTGGTAACTTTCCGTGGCTAAAATTAAACAAAGGGTGGAGGTTTTGTGGCAATAAGCACAATATGCCACCAATGCATAAATAGGCAATTTTAGGTCAGCTGAATTAGTACTCCTGAAAATGTCTGGGAGTTACAAGAGACAGAATGAATGTAATTACTCAGTACAGATGGATGGGAGTGCTCAACATGTTCTATGAAAAGTGAATTGTCTGAACTTGATTTCAGAATTGGCATTTCATCCTCTTTGTACCAAAGTTTACAAAATTTTGGTGTTTTTTCTTGCCAAACTATGCTGTTGTCATTTTGGAGGCTGCAAGTTATTTAATCTAAGCCTGGGCCTGCAGTTTCCCATTGTCAATATTGCAGATCACTCCGTGAACAATTGATAAAACCCCACATGACAGTTGTAATGTGCAATGATTATAGGGCAAGAGGCTGCGAAAAGCATTGTCTGCTCTGGTTAAGTCATTGCTAATGAAACATCACAGCTGATTAAACTGGCAATGAGAGCAGTTCCCTATAAACAGGCTCCATTTTCTCATTGGATCTTCACCTCTCTTTCTTAAAAAGCAAGATTTAAGCAAGACAAACAGAAATGCTCTTTTAATTATAAATCACACTAGAAATCACATTTTATGTTCTAGAAAGACTTTGTCTTCATTATATGTACATCACTACATTTCTGTCCCTGCATTCTAATAAGATAAAGAGGATGAAGAAAACACAGGGAAAAAAGTACAAGAGTCTCTGTTGCTGCAGTGAAACTGAATTGATGTTTACATTCATCCTGTAACCAGACTTGGGCCTCTTCTTGAATAACAGTAATGGTGATCAAAGCAGAGAAGATCTGTGAGCTCTGTGCTTTCAAACTGCTCACTAATCACTATAATTCAGCAGAAAATAGGAACAAAACTACCCCAACAAACACCACAATCATTGCACGCTGAATAAAAAGGGCTTTCACCAAATAAAGCTGAAGCAATGTAAAGATTGCTCTATTACACAGTATGTCAAAGTTAAATACAGGTCTAAATCTATTCAAAAATTTAGAACAGTCAGTCCCCAACCTAGAAATGAGTAGAAAGGCTGCTTTGTTAAGTGAATAACCTTGTCCAGAGCCTGCTGTGGCATCACCACCAGTGACAGCAGTATCTGTTTCTGCATAGCCCTTTTTCAGTCTTGACACTGCTAACTGTGGTACTAAGGTGGTGTTTGATTTAATTAAATGCCACTCCAAAGAAGACCCGTGTACCTACAGCACGTGTACCTGGAGGAGCTTCTGGTTCTTCCTCCTCAGCAGTTTGGTATTTTTCTGTTTATGCATGGAAATGAAACTGCTTTCAGACACGAAGCTGAACGGTAGCCAGGTGCTTTATAACTGTGTTAGCCTGAAGCTCTCATGAGAAATATTTTTTCCTGGAAAATAAATTATAACACGGCTAAGTGGTGCCTGACAAAGCTAAACAGGAGCCATGCTGCTCTATTGCAAATTCATCTGCAGTCTCTCGGTAGAAAGACAAATAAAAGCACTTCATCAAAATCAGTCAGGGAAGCACAGGAATGCTCATCAGAGACCACTAAACTCTAAATACCAATCAATTTTACCAACTTTTTTGTCAAACTTGCAAGTCCCCTCAAGCTCTGTCGTCTAGAGCTGCCAGAAGATGCTGCATGAAATGGAACAGAGCAGGCGAGCGATGGCTGAAAGCCCCTCTCTGACACTCGTAATTAGTGCATGTGCTTATGATCAGCACGGGCCAGCATTTATTGAAGTCAGTAGGTGGGGCTTGGATGACATTAAGGTTTTGAAACCAGGCCTAAGGGCTCAGAAACCTTATGGTCCATTTGAGAATTGGGCTCACCATTTCTTTTTACTGTATTGGCTATTTTCCAGTGACCTGGGCACGTCCCAGTGTCCAGCAGGCATTTTTGTTGCAAACATCATGAGTGCAGACAGCAGCCTTTAGACTGCCCTTGAATTCAAGGTCGATGAAATATATAATATTGAGGGATTTCTGTCAAGAAATTTGCACTGAGACTTTTTCCTGCACAAAGAGATCCCAAAATTGTTTTACAGCCGATGGGACATTAAATGTTATGACAGTGTTAAGTCCCACTCCCTGCTGCCTTTGTCCTCACCATTCTTCTCTGTCAAATGAGAGAAGAAAAAATTAAAATGTAACCTCCTCACCCATTTCTCTAAGCTGTGGTTATGTCCTCACTGTTTTAATGTTCACATTTGTCATGTTAGAAATGTATTTTAAAGTTTTGTTTAAACAATGTCAGGTTCTGTGAACACAGCATCATGGACAGAGAACAAAACAGCTTCTCTACTGCACCCCTCACCCACTTTGTGTCTGTCTGTGCCAGATTCAATCACTGGTTTGCCTTGAATAGAAAGCAAAGGGAACTCATCAAATGGGCTATGAAGCAGAGTACAGTACAACACAAGTACGTGGTGATTAGGTCTAACTTGACTCTGAATTATTTTTAAAATAATCCAGCCCCTCCCAGGCTGTCTTCCACCTCTCCACAATACCCTACTGAGTGTCCTTTTACTCTAAAGCCTTTTTCTCTGGGATTCATTCCTTTACCTCCAGGTTTTTGCTTTCTTAAAATATCTCTGCCACCTTTCTTCCATCTCATTATTTAGATATTTCTCCATTCTTCATTTCATGCCTTCTTTACATTTCCCATCCAAAAGAAGACCTTTTTTACCTCCCTCCGGCTCCCCTGTTTTCTGGAATTATGGATCAACCCCAGCTCCACATTTGCCTTCTGGGACAAATCTTGACTCTAGGCTTCTTGGAAGAAATCTGATTTTATTTTTGGATACAGTTTGCTCAGAAGAAAACAAGATCAAGTCAATAGAGGTTTCTAGCTATTATCTGCTGAATTCTGAGTCTTCAGTCTCAAGGCTGTGTGCATTGTTCTTTGAATATCATGGAGAGCACATTTTGTAAGAGGCTTGTGGTTTCTGTATGTCAGCTGAATCATGAAAAGGTGAGGGAAGCAGGAGAGGAGAAGGTTGTCTTAAGCATTGAAACACTCACCTGCAGTGCTCTGCAGCCCACAATTCCTGTATACACTTTTAAATGCTGGGCATGAGGAGAGATGTAACTTATTTATTTATGTACATGCTTTGGTAAGAAAAGCAATACAAAAGCAGTCACCACTGTGAAATAAGAGTGCTTCTGTTTTGCTGGACTTACAAAAGGGAAAGTGCTTGGATCGATGTTCTGCTATTGTGTAATCAACAATGCATCACAATTCTGTGTTGTTTTCTATAAAAATTCTCCATTGCAGTTGACCATAAAATTACAGGAAAAGATACCTACATTTTCTGTCACTTCTAAATGATAAAAACAACATGTAACCTCATCTTAGAAACAAAGCCTTAGCAGACAGAATAGAAGGTTTGATGATAAGCTCTAATGACTTTAGTCCTTTGAATCCTACTTCAGGTGAGGGTAGTGAGTCACCTGGGGCTGAATTCTCAGCAGTAAAGAAGTAGAGGAAAACAAATCAGTAGTTTTCCTGCAGAGCAGTAGTCTAATCACATCTGACACCAATTAGCATCTTTGCTGATGGTCCCTATTAGGACATAGTTGAAGTCTGAATTACATGTCTCAACAGTGCAGTGGTCATTTTGCTGAGCAAAACTGAAATGGCCATAAAGCCAAGGATGAAAAAAACATCTTCAAGAACATCAGCTTCAAAACTGTCCCTGAAATGGGCCTGTCCTTTTTTCTGTTACCAGACTTTCAGCTGAAACAACACCAGTTCAGCTTCCTCCGTTGTCAGCAGTGAGTGATTTTCAGAGAAGATGTGAAGTGTGAATCCACATCATTCACAGTTGAACTCAGCATCGAGTGTTCTTGCCAGGGTTAGTCGTTGCAAAAGGAAGAATGCCTTGTAGCTCACTAAACATTTTCACCTTGCTTTTGCTGGTTATATAAGCTCCAGAAGTATCCTTACAGAAAAGATCCATGATTTTAAAAATGTGTTTAACTGGCAAAAACATGTATTAAATTCCTATAAATTTCACAGATATTGTGGAAGTCACAGGACTTATGATGAAGTGGGGTGAGGAAGAAGAAGTTACTCTTACTATATTTTCACCATCTAAAAATGTTTTGCTGTGTATTTTCAGTTTCCTGGAATTCACCAGGCAAAAACTGCTATGTTAACAAAGACCTACTGGACCTTTTTCAAGTGTAGCTGACTTAAAACCCAAGAATTTCTTGGCCTGTTTTACCTTCTCAGGTCTTAAAACATATCTGTGCACTGAAATTGTGTCAAGAGACACATATTGCTTAATTACAGAGAAGCATTTTGACAAAAAATACATTTCCCATGCCTTCTTCAGTTCTTAATTGTTCCTGCCAATTCTCCACTACCATCTGTCATCAACTCCCATTTTTCTCTTCAGCTGAAATATGAGTGTAATACTGATTCCAAAATATCATAATAGAGTCTGTGTCCCCTTTGTACTGCATTTTCCTGAAGATAACTGCAGAGGATTGCAAATCCTGTTCAAGATTGCCAGTAGGTTTGTCAGTCTTCAGAATCAAGAAGAAAAGCTCATCTGTTAGAATGACTCGTGACAACCTCATCTTTGATCACTGGGACAGTTTTCAAATTATGTATGTCCCCTCCAGTTCCAGGGCATTTTCAGATCTCCTGTTTTTCAGTTGGATTTTGAAGCTCAAATAATTTTGTTCCTGGCCCAGGCATCGTCAAATGTGGGAGAAGGTCATTCTTCTCTGTCTCAATTTTCTGTTAATGAGGGTATTTCCTTAGTGGTTTTTGGTCGCTTAATTTTTTGAACAATGAGCCAGAAACAAATGCTGGTGAATAGCGAGCTTAAAATTCAGGATACTTTCTGTAGAAATAAAAATGATATAGTTCATATAAGTTCATCTGTTCTGACTAGGAGTGTTTTTCCCCATCTTCTTACTTGACATGAAACCTGTAATTTCTTTGCTATATGCATTGACTTGGGAGTAAGTAGGAGCTTCTCTTGTACCTTGGCTCTCTGGGGGGGACACATCAGGCACAAGTGCACCTGGATCTCTTGGCCTGTCTCAGCCGATCAGAGATAACTAAATGAAAATGTCAGCTTAAAAGAAATGAGTGGCACATAGAAAACACAGCCCAGGTACATCTGGGACATGGTTTTGAAATGTAGCCAATCAGAAACGACTGAAGTTTGTTCCTGCTTGCTGACTGCAGACAGTCTTCGGGGAAAAAAGTCACATCTAGTCTTTCAATTAGTAGGACAAACTGTGCAGATGTCACACCGAACAAATTCAGCCACATTTCAGAAGAGGTCAGTAGAGTAAAAGAAATCAGTATGTCAATGGTTTAGCAGAATACCCAGGGAATTTTCTTCAAGGTGTGGTTGCACCAAAGGAGTGAGTTCTCCCTGGAATCACTAAGATGGCTTTTCTAAGGAAAACTGTCCTCACTGGAGGCTGAATCTCTCCAGCCATTCATGACGTGCACTGTGACTGCAGCAGAGCAAAAAGTACAGTTTTAATCCTTTTCATCCTCAGAATGTGCAAACTCATGTATGTGAAAATGGGCAGCTCAGACAGTGGCCTTTTTCCCTCTCGGGCTTCAGCAGTGAAACCCTCCGGTGCCGGGGTGATGTGTGGATTTGCCTGCTCACGAGCATGCCCAGACTGTGCTGGTTAGGAGGGCAAATTGTGGTTGTTGCTAAGATAGATTTGAAGTGAAACTGATGCATAGAAATGAAATGATTGATATCTTATTTTTCTGAGCGTAGCAGTGTGAACATTTGCTGTAAATTATATTTGTTACAGACCCAGAATCTTTTGGCAGTGACTCTGAGTTTGGATGGACTGGCTAAACAACTTGTTAAACAAAAGGGTTTCAGTCCGCATTTTGCAAATTATTTTGATTATACAATGTAGTTTGCATGATTAACGAGTTGCAGAGTTTTATTATTTCTGTTATCTGACTGGACTTATTTATTCATGGAAATAAGTGATTTATTCCATCAATACTATGAAATTTGAATGTAGTATATAATATTATTATCTTGTTTTCTAGACAGAGCTGTAGATTTCTACTTGCAAAGGTACCATGTTCTATTTAATGATTCAGCCAAATTATTCCTTACAAGTACTGTTGAAAATTTAGTTGCTAATCAATGCTAACTTGGGTAAAATGCAAATTTTGGAACAAATATACATGTACATATGTGTTCACACACCCCTTCCTGTCCCTAGATACCAAATGTGATTAGTAAATCAAGCTGCTGGCATATCGTTATTATCAAAAAACTGAGTTTCCATATAACGAGGCAGCAGCAAGTCAATGATAAAACCTGGGTTTTATTTTCATCTTCTCTGAAGTTTGCAATGAAATAGAAAAGATCCTATAAAACTATAGAAACTGGTGATATATATTGCAATAATATAGCTGCAAAATATTTCAGGTAAACTGAAGGCATCAAAGGAAAAAAAAAATTCCAAATATGCTGCAGCAAATATGTGCATTAAGTGAAGGAAAATTCCTGGAATTTAGTTTTGTTAAAAAAGAGCAAAATAAGTTTCTTTTCTTCTAAGCAGAATTTTTCTACCTGTCATTTGTAATCTGTGTCATTCTATTTGAGTAATTCTTAAGGCTGCAGCAAGTGAGTCTGCCTGCCACATCTTGGATGAAACAGCAGCAGTAATGCTTTCCCTGCTCCTGGCCCATCTGATCTTTGTAGCAGTCACTGCCTGCATATCACAAAGGCAAAATGGGCCGTGTATTTGTCCTTCAGATGCTGAGGTTCATAGTGCAATGGAGCTTAGGGTCTGTGCTCTAAATTACACATGTGAGGTGCCAGAACAAGCAGCTGCATGACGTGGTAGCCCCCAGCAGTGGGCTGCAGTAATCTCTGCAGTTGGTCTGACGGGATTCAGCAGATCTGACTCACATGAAGCCGTAGTTTTCAAGTCAGCTATCAGTGACCTGCTAGATTCCATGTGTGGACTTCTATCTCTTGGTCATTTGGTGTAAAGATGAGCTGAAAGGAGGGCTAGTTTCTATTTCATGTAGGGATGACAAGATAGGCTTTTCTTTCTGTGTTCATGATTTGCTTCCTTTTTGTAATGAATCTAGTGGGGTTGGGAGCATTGCTTTGTCCTACTACAGGCTGGAAAGAAAATGTAAGAAAGAGTCATATGCTACTAGAGGAGAGACCTGGGTCAGGTCTGCAGCTAACTGCTGTGATCAGCAAAGGGGCACACATCAAATTTCTCATATCAAACAGCCTTGACAACTGGGATCACACCCTAATTAGAGGGGTTAAGGGGAGAATCAGAAGAAGGAGGAGATGGTATGTGTCAAGGATTCTTTATTTGAATACAAACAGAATTGTGCTTCTCTCTGGCATGTTTATAAATCGAGATTGTGCTGCATGATTTTAATATCCTGCCCAAGCCTAGCTGGGGGTGAATCAGTCACTAGGTGGGTCTCTGGGGAGAAGGGAAGCCAGAGCCAACCCCCCCACCCCTCAATATTGAATATCAGGAACAGAAAGCTGTGAGTGTTTCAAAATCTGTGGATGCTTCATCTTTCCGTTTCTCCCATTGATGTTTGAATCACAGACCCCAGAACAAGCATTGCACAGCAGTGTCACAGTAGCAAATTTTCAGCAGCTGTTCCGAGTGGGCCAGGTCATGACTGAAGGGTTTAAGTATTAAAATCTCCGTGCAGCACCTACTATGTCACTGTTTGATACCAAAATGGATGTGAAATACACAATACAAGTAAGGGAAGGAATGAGACAGGATGTGACTTTGTTGTTACTAAGGGGAAATATCAATACCAAGATTTGGCTAGTAAGTTTGTCCTGATGCTGATGTGCATGTGAGGGTACACAGGAAAATGTATATGGGAGGCAAAATGTAAATGGATTAAAAAAAAGGAAGGAAGGAACAATGTGGGTGTCAGGAAACCTTAGGAGGAAAATTAAAATAAGGGAGTAAAGTGGGAGATATAAAACAAACAGTACTGTATTAACAGTCTGCTGGTCAGAATATTTTTATGTGCAGTATCTTCACAATTTCTTGTGATGCAGTGGAAATACTTTCTCATTCTACAGAACTGGATCTGATATATAAACAGATTAAATGATTTGGAGAAGGTCAGTGACAGAGCTGACATTCCTGACTAATATTAAGATGCTGAAACTCCAAACTCTACATTCAAATGTGTGAGCTGGTAAATTCTAAAAGGAAGAGCATGTAAATTATTATTTATTTTACTGTCCTCTGTGATTTGGGCCTTGGATATTTCAGATTGTGTATCAATACTCTTAGATACCCACAAAGGAATCAATAAATTTTTTTTAGTTCTATATGTCTTGCATAACTTAACTGAGATCACATTTTAAAAAGTACTCAGTCCAAAACTTTTGAATATCTCAAACATTTAATCAGCTATGTGAGAACTATGTTCATTTGCATTCAAATTGGAGTCATAGATTCAACACATTCTCTCTCTCAGTTCCTTTGAAAACCTACAGTGCAATCAAGAAGTTATATAGACTCAAATATAGATAACACCAAACACAAGTCATCACTTGGCACTGTCAGCTAAGCTGACTGCAGGTTAAGGTAGGAACCCAAATCATTGGTCAACACAGCAGACCCCAGTGCCAGTTATGCTTCACTGCATTGAATTTGCCAGGGCATGTTTGCTGTGTGCCACACCTCAAACTGGAGTTCCAGTGAGTACTGTAACCATGCCTTTAGGCTCCTGTGAGCTAAAATCCCTTGAAAATGGGATGCAGAGGCAGGTTTTCTAAAATGAAAGGGAAATAACTAGTAGGATGTTTAGCAGGAGGTATCATACATCATAAATCACAGTAACTCTCTACAGGCCCAGAAACATCTTTAACCTGTAAGTATTTGATAATTTTACTCTAAGTAACTTTAACATTGACTTCTGTGCCTAAGATAAAGCCATTTATAAAGGATTCACGCATGACCTTATTTGTTAGGAAAAGTAACAGAAATCTTTCTTTAGAAGATTTTGTCAAGCCTTCAAACCCAAGGAAAGTCACAGATAATGCTATCCTTTTTCATAGTTGCAAATACACATCTTCAGTAATAGGGCAAGTCACAATTCTCTCTCAGCATTAAACAAGGTTTCCTACAGTGATGACATAATACAGGCAACATCCCAGACTTCTTTCTGGAGAGTTTAAACAAACTAGAATATATGAAAAATACTGAATAGTCAGTAGTGGATTTTTAAGTCAGGAACAAAGCAAGTCCTCCTCAGAGAAGAATTTCCTCCAAGCATAAACATGAAATAGCTTTTAACAAAAATATGACAAATGAAAATCTTCATTGTGAAAGAAGAATCCAACTTGAATGTCTCTATTTCCCTTATTTGATATGCAGTCTCAATGACTTTTCAGTGAACAGTGGTGTTTCATACAGAAATGACATTTAAAATAAATCAAGATAAATTATTGGAGGCCCCTAGCATTTGGAAAGACTTGGATTTTACTTATAAAGGGCTTAATATTATGAAACTGGAGAATACTACAGAATAATTTTTCAGTTTGAATATATAACAAAGCATGAAACTTTGTGCTTACAGATTTTGAGTTCTGAGGCTGAATTAGACCATAGGAAAGGTAATGATCTAATTCATATATTTGTTGGCTTAGGAAAGTAGTGAGCAAAAATAAGGGGTTTGGGATAATTTCATACTAACTATACAGTTAAATAGGCAACAATTTTTTTCAGAATATTTTTATGTGGTCTTTCTTTTTCTGATATGTTAAAGAAAATAATAAACAGTTATGATTCACCTAAAATTTTGTTTCCATTTTTCATATGTATCTCTTTAATAAAAAAGAAAGAACAAACAAGCAAACCAACAGAACAACAAAAAACCCAAAATCCTTTCCCAGCTTTAATTTTAATCTCATGGAAAGGAGCATTTCTTAGAAGAAATCACCCATCACCTGGTCCCGCAATATGTCCTTTTTGTGTTCCTCAGGTCAGTCCCAGAGCCCTGTGAAAGTTAGGAGAGCTGGTCCTGCAATCTCTGTTTTTTATGTAATGGAATAGATGACACAAAGCAACAGATTTCATTTAAATGTTGCTGTAGCCCTGCAGTACCAACCACTTTGCTCTGCAGCTAGAAACGTTTTTATTTGGTGAGCACACATAAAACCTCTGTTAGCAGCACTCGGAAAGTCACTGGTCTCAACTTGTCTTCTTGAAGAAACATTTCTGTAAAGGGAACCTATGGAGGAAAATAGTAAAATTCTTTTCTCTTTCAGCATGATAAGCAAGTGTCATAAAAAAATCTGAATTATGACTTCCCAATTGCACACAAATAGAATTAGTTTCTGTCATCATGCAAAGCTTGACATGAGAACAAAAAAGCCCTTTACTCTTTTATGAAGCTGAAAAAAGGTGATAGTTTTTCTTTTAGTTGTCAGAGGTTGTTACTGAATGGCTACAATGTTAATTCCATTTCTAGGATGAAATCAACCATATTTAATATTTAAAGGGAATAAAATAGCAACAGTTGAATGAATATTTTCCACAAATAATTTAATTCCCATTCACTTTGTTTTCTGTTTGTACTTCCAACTGTGAATGGATGCCAAATCCTCAAATATAATTGTATTAATTCTTGTTTTACATATTCCTCCAGCAAATAATTTCTTGGGTTGTTATTTATTGAAAACATTGAAATTGGTGATATTGCAATCAGGTTAATTACATTTCATGTTCCTTTTTTTTTTCCCCCTCAGTTGAATTTTATACACAAGTAACCAAAATAGTATAAGTTACATATGGAGAAAAAAATACACTAACACTTGTATATTAGGTTACTGAAACTAATTAAGCTTAAGCTTCATTTTTCTCTATGTTCCAATTGCAAAGCAAGACAAAAAGAAAAAAACCCATAACTGTATCCATGCCTGAGCTCCCTGGTTAATGCAGATTTCTTTCTGGCAAGATCACCTGGGTGAGATTCATAAGTGCTGTGAATCTCCACGTGTCTCGTTCCTACTCTAAACTTAACATCAACCATATTTATTTTGTAAATTTAAGGCTGACATTTCCTTTGGTAAACTGCAGTGTTGAAGTGTATCAGTCACACTGAACAGAATGAGTATTATAGACATATTTCACATATTTCCATAAACAACGAGAAGGAAGCTTGTGACTGCAGAAAAACAGAGTTAAATAAAATCAGTCTCAACAAAGGAGAAGCAGCATCATGGAATTGTAGAAACAGAACTCACAGGTGAGAGCTGAAGCAGGGAGAGAATAGAAGGAGTGAAACAGGTTCATGCCCAGGTTCTCTTTCTGGTGCAGAACTTGAAAACCAGATTATGTCTTTTCACTGATGGATGTATAGTTCTTTGTATTGGTTTAGTTATTTAAAAAAAAAAAAAAAAAAAAAGAAGACTAGTGGAGTGTGTTTAGCTACAAATGTTACACCTCACTGTGATGGATAAACACCATTGCAGTAATACTACGAGGTATAAAGCTGACCAGATTTGGCAGTACAATCCTGGCTTTCCTGAACTGATGCCAACTCTGAAAATAGCCACCTTTCTCAGGTTTTTTGTTTTGTTTTTATTAATCCCGATCACTACAATTAGAGCTCCAGCATAGTTGTCAGGTAAAATTGCTAAGAAACTACCCTTTTATTTCTGCTTTTCATTTGTTTATGGTTATTTTTCTTCCCCCAGAAAAACTGGAAACAAAATCTTTTTTCAATCTTTTGAGTTCAGGAAAAATAGGGTAACTGTTCTTTTCACTGCAATTTAAAATGAGGCAAAGGACAACTTTCCTAATCTGGAACACAGCAGCTGGGTTCAGGAAGCAGGAATGCACCACGATGGCACTTCGAGCTGAGCAAAGATCTTGAGAGTTCTGTTAAATACTGATCAGATTGCTCAGTGTTCCGAGCCCTGCAAACATATGTGTATGTACAGTTGGAGTCACTATGACATTTCAAAGTAATATTTTTTTCTTCAACCTTTGAAGAGAAACACAAGTGTGAAAGAGAAGAGCAATGAGTCCATTGGAAGAGAAGTTCTACCAGGTGCATTTAAAGTTGTGGGAAGATTGTTGGGTTATGAAAGCTGACAGAGGAATCTGCCTAACTATCAAAAATATGTCTTTATGTTATGCAACCCCCTTGTTTTCTACTGCCTTTTACTGAGGAGCAGGATAGTGATTCTTTAAAAATAAATTTAGTGCTGCAGTTGAGCACAAGAGAAAGATTTCTCCCATGTGTCTGTTGTTTCTGTTCCATATTGAATGCTAATTTTCTGTCAGATCTCCTTAAACTGAGTCTGACAAAAAAAAAAAATAAATCTGGGATTAAAGAAACCCATCTACTATTATTTTTTTTATCTGGGTCAAGTAATTTTCATTCCATCAACATAGAGGAGATGAGAGAGTGCGCTCTCAAGTTTCTAGATGACACCAAAATGAGGGTAAGGACTGATGTGCTTGAGGACAGAGCTGTTGTGCAGATGGGCCTGAACAGCCTGGGACAATGGGCAACCGAGACCTGATGAAATTCAGCGAGATTCAGCAAGGGCTGTCTCAGAATGGGAAAGGTGTTGCTAAAGTGAAGTTCATCAGAGGGCCACCAAGATGGTCAGGAGGTAGGAGCACTTGCCCTACAATGAGGGGCTGAGGGAGCTGGGAGTCTGGAGAAGACACAGCCTTGGAGGTGATCAGTGAGCAGCCTGCTGGGGGACATCACCGATGTGTCACCTTCAGAGGTGCGTGGCTCGGGAGGGCAGCAATGGGAATGTGTTGAAACAGGAGAGGTTCAGACTGGAAATAAGGAAAAAGCTTTGACATCCTGAGACACTGCAAGTTTGCCCAAAGAGGTTGAGCAGTCTGTGTTCTTGGAGGTTTTTATGATGAGGCTGGATAAACCCTGAGCAACCCGGGCTGGCCTCAGAGCTGTCCCTGTTTTGAGCAAGAGGTTGGACTGCAGATCTCCTGAGGTCCTTTCTAGACTGAAATACCTTGTGATCCTCTGATTCTCACCAAACTAGCAACAGATCATATCTGTGAGAAAAAAAAAATATCCAAGTATGATGTGGAAATGAGCACAGAGGGGCAAAAACTCCTAAGTCTCATTGACCTGAAACCAGAGGAGTATATTTGAGTGCAAGTACAGCTATTAAGGATTTCCTCAAAGCTGATGGTTGGGCTTGCAGAACAGCATTATGATGTGGAAATCTATTCGTTTTTGAAGGATCGACTTACAAGACTCTCTAGTTTTGAACAATTGCAAAAATTTTAGATCCTTTAGGTACAGTATCCTGATCTGTTATGCTTATTATGGTCTTAATTAAATTCAATTATTGAATTCTGGAATTAAAAGTAAAGTTTGATGAAATACATTGAAATCCATCCATTAAAAATGAATTAAGCACTCCAGGGAACTTTGAAATGTGTGTGCTTCATATAAATACTGATCTGTCACCCACAGGCACTGACAGCCAGGGTTACCAGAGCCTGGTCACCGCACTGAAGGACAGTTTCTTGGCTAAGCAGTTTGCTCTTGCAGGGTGTACATCCATGCTCACTTAGGGTATTAACATGCACTTTGGAAAGAGATCTTGTTTGAAAACTTCCTAAAAGCTCCATCTTTAATAATGGTAGAACTATTGTTTTTTAACTAGACAAACCTAAATAGTTAAACATCTGTGACAAAAAAATATTCATTTATTTTTAAAAAATATGCTTATGATGATAGACAAAAAAAAGAAAAGATTAGAGGGAGGTGGTGTGTGGTGTCGACTCCCATATTTGTGGGGACCATTTAACTAAACCTATAGGTTTGTCTTACACTGTGTTTCAAAAATTGCCAATGGATTTATATTCCTGATGCTCCCATGATGCAACAAATAATTTCCAGTCTACTTTTCATAGTTACTTGCATACAGACTTGGAGGCAACACATTTCACTAACATAAGCAACATCAGTACTTACTAGAGGTGGCAAAAGTGTTTTTCAATTTTTCCTTTTCCTCCTCTTTGGACCACATGCCAAAATCATGCCTGGTTGTGGTTAGAGCAATTGTTCACTTATGTTTTATTCTGTTATGAGAATTTCTTGAGGCTACAGAGTAAAAAGCAAAATACCTGTAAAACTACTTAGTGAGCCTGGTAATTCACACCCCATGTTGCTTTATTAAATAAAGCGAGACAGTACAAAGGCAGGGAGAGACTCTATATTGAAAAAGTTGATTGGTTGCTTTATCTTGTGCCAGTACAAATATGACTTCACCACATTTAATAGCATTAACAAATCTTTTCTAAGATGCAAATGCCAACCTTGAATTTATAGTTTCACCCTTTAACCTCCAATCATATCAAGGATAACAGCATATTTTACAATTTCTTCTCTGGTCCCGGATAAGTAATAATTGCCAACAAGAATCATTAAACAAGTTAAAGCATTTAACTTCATTATAGTAATTCTTGTTAGTCAGGCACGTCGTGCCATATCAGACCTTTTACATCAGTAGAAACAATTGATAAATCTGTAATAATTCTGTGTCTCAAAGATTGGATAATGATCCCTTGTAATTCTCTGACATGACACACACAAAGTACTGCTTTTCAGTGTGTAATTTCTCATTTCAGAGAACGTTAACCAGACTGAAAAAAACCCCCACTTTCATACAATCTGTTCAGTGGAATGTAAATGAATGTGAGGAACAGTTTCTTAATAAATGAGCCGCCATTGTGATTATTTTCAGTAACATTTGCTGTACTTAATGGTACCATCCATCTAAGGATTTCTACATTTATCCTGTTTATAGGATGGTTAGAACCTTTATGAAGGAATCATTAATTTCCTTCCAAATGTCACTGACTTTTAATGCTTTGATCATTCCAAGATGAGCCCAGCCCCTGTCATCAGTAGTCTCTGATGAGTTCAGGCTGATTTGCTTTGTACATCAAAGGCATGAAAGGACCACTCCAAGTCTCAGTCTTTTTGGTAACACTTTTGAAGTCTCCTGAATACACATGAGCAGTGAATAGTTACAGGAGAATGAGAAGCTGAGGACCATTGTGCATATGGTGGACAATGTGCATCTGGACTTATGTTGCCTTTCATCAGAGACACAGACCGCCCCAGGATGTCCCATGGGTGAAATTAATGGTTCATAACCATAATGATACTCATTAACATTAAAAAGGGAAAAAGTTCCTCAGACATCCCAGTACAGGAAAGTCCCAGTTTTACCCTGTGTGTTGCAAGGTGACAAAATACATGTAACTGGAAAGCTGGTTTGTTTTACTTCTTGAAGTCTGTGAAGAAATTGCATGTGCCACACAGAGCTGAGAAGAGTCAACCTCTTCACTGCAGGGATTTTTATCCAAGTTTTTCATCTTGTTTCACCTTTCAAATGTAACTGCATTTGTATTTCAAAGTATGTATAGAGCAAAAAATAACAAATAAACCCCTGAGTATTTAATTACATTTAAAATAGTAGCTATCTCTATGTGAAATATGAATTGCAGACCTCTTTGAATTACCTCTTTTATCCTTCAAGCCAGCCTATAAATGAGGTATAGTTTTGTTCTAGGTTTTGTCATACAGTATTTATTTTAAAAGTTTTTTTAAAGGTTGCTTTTTCAGAATTACTATGTATATTGTTCTGCAGCTGTAATCTCATATGATTATAAAACAAGTGTCTGGGTCAAGATTTTCAAAAGTGATGCTGAAAATTAGCATCTTGAATGTCTATTATAGATCCTAATAGGCAGTTTGATTTTCTAGAATTGCTAAGCAGTTTCCTTTAAAGAGGCTTCATTCAATAATGAGGTAATTAAATAATAGCTTAAAAGGTTTTAAGACACAAAAAAAGATAATGACATATTTTATATGGCTGATATGTCATAAGGCAGCAATAGTAAGACCATGTTAGGCTTCATAGAATAGAACTGGTCATAATAATGATCAGTGACAGAAAAACGTGAACTGCAGGGCAGAAAAAACAGAAGTCTCTAACAGTAGAATCTGTAGAAGTCTGGAAGCTTCTAGTGTCAGTGGGCAAGGGTTTTACAAAGCAGTGCAGCTGAGAAATGGCTCTAATGTTTGTTTGGATAGGTGGAGATGTCAAGTGACAAATAGGTGAAGTTCTGTCTCTTACACACTACAGATTGCATTTGGGATGCTCTACAAATAGCTGTTTAAAAATTAACATCAGTTTGACTCCAGCATTGTGCAAGGGCTATTTAACAGTCTTTAGAGAACTGGAAAAAATAAAAAAGGTAGAGGATTACTGAAAATGTTTGAGAGAGTGTTAATTAGGGTCAATGGGATGAAAGTGAGAAAACAATGCACACAGTGAATGTAAAATTCAGATGAGTGTTACAGCAGGGAATACTGCCACACTGAGACCTTCATGTGACAGTCAGCCTGAATTCTTAGTACAAACACAGACATAGTCATGGGTATCTGTTACCATGAAGGTTTTAGACTTTGTGCAGAATGAGCAAACCTCTGCAGAGAAAGAAGGAAGGAAGGGCAGAAAGAGGGGGTGTGATGGGAGTGGTGCTGTGGAAGGCGTGGAAGGTAAAGCTGGCAGGAGTGTTCTCTGCCATCATTCACTGTAGCCCCAAGTGTCCAGCTGAGAATCCTCTTCTACTGACATGAAGGTGGATGAAGTTACCTGTTTGGCCATTGCCAGCTCTCATTTCTATATTATGTTCACATGCAATTCTCCAAATGAAAATAGAAGCTGTGAAGAGAGCAATTAATGTGTTTTTTTTGTTTGTTTTCCACATTAACTAAAGTCTTTTCAGCCAGAGCACAGATGGCCTTGTAGCAGTCTCCTAACAGTGCTCTACAGACTGCACTCCCATGGGCCAAACAGTGCTGCTGGAAAAGCTGCCTTTCAAAAGGCAGCACAGGCATTAGATTGCAGTAGCTCTCTAGAGTGCCAATACATGTGTTGGATGCTTCATAATAGAGAAATTTTAGGACAATTCCTTTTTTTTTAATCAAGAATTAAAGTAAACATTTTGCTGCTTTTACTATTCAGAGAAATATTACTGTAAATACTACAGACGGTTTGGTAATTTTAAGTGCAGTACCTGCCTCCCCTCAATGAGGATCCCATCCTAGAATTATGGTGGGTTCATTTTGTAGCATCAGACATAAATATCATATGCATCTACAGTACTGCTATTAAAACGTTAATAGATTCAAAGTAAAATTATTCCCATTTCTCACCTCAAAACAGGTTTGTTCTTATGTGTCATAGACACTTTAGAAAATATCTTTGGAATATATCTTTGGAATAGAGTTTTGGGAACTCAGGAAGGGGTTCTTCAAATTTTCAGTTTTAAATATGTAAAGAAGAGAAGTGCAGGAAGATTAAGGAAGGGGAAAAAAAAAAGCATTCTATGCCTCCAAGTGCTGTTTTTAGTTTGGCATCTTTTGTTGTGCCATGTTGTCACAGCTGAGGTCACACTGTGGTGCTGAGAGGGTTCTGTCGAGTCAGAGGAAAGTGGTTGCCTTTCACAGATATCTTAATTTACATCTCTGCCCTGTTACATAGGTGATTTCCATCATTATTTTTTGTCTCTCTGTACTTGTGTGTGTGTGATCTCTACAGGATGAAAAATGTAAAGCTGTGGGAATTTTCTGGCACAGATGCATTTAGAGAGTGAGAGTTGCTCTGCATTGTTTAAAGCAAGACATTTTTTGATTGTTTCCATGATGACTGGATGCATCGTTAACCCCTTTATTGTTGATGTCCTACAGAGACCTGATATGTAGTCTTAATTATTTTAAAAGACATTTCTTTGTTACTTAGCTGGTGATTAAAAGTAAATTAAAAGATGGCAATGGCAGACTATTGTTGTTCATTAGCAGATCTAAAACCCTAATCATCTAGTAAGGGACTAATTTTCACATAATTTTAAAAACAATAAGTACGCTGGTGTAGAAATTATTTGTGCTGCTTCTACCATTTAATTAACCAAATCACCAGAGAGGGAGAGTGTGAGAGTGATTATTTTCTATTAATCGAACTGAGAAATCTAAAGCAGAAATCCCAGTCAAATGTCTTAATAATATTCCTTGTAACAAGAAAATGAGTTTGAACTTCAAGTGCTGAAGGATATTGAAGATTCTCACAGGGGAGTATGGGAAGGGCAAAGGCAAGACCAAGGTGACCAAAACACTCATTCATAATTTTGCAGAGACAAAAGATGAATTATGCTGCAGGAGGCAGTGATGGAGTATATACAAGAACCCAGCCATAATTTGCAGTGCCCTTGAAAAGAAACATTTCTACAGAAATATTAATTAAAATTCGTTGAAAACTGACCTTTAATGCTTAACTTTCATGAAAATTTCTTGAGTTCAGGAAGAGCAAAACCTCGAATTTGTTGATTCAAATAAGGCTTCAGTTCTCAGTATTAGTTGTTGTTAGTGTTAATGATCCTCTTTTTTCTCCATTTTCAGGTTTTTATCTGGCAAATGGTGATTCCTTTGGTGAAATAAAGCAGTTATTGTTGAGGTTGAAGTCCTGCACCTCCCTTGTACATTTCCAGAGTACCTGGCAGGGAGGACTGATCATCAGAGAAGGTACCAGAGAACTCTCACTCCTAAAGAGGAAATGCCTTCTCCTGAAGAAGCTGGTATTACTGCAGAAGGGGTGGCATAAAGGCATAACAAGACAAGGTTTTAATATACTTTTAAAGCTGCGATTAAAATATTTCAGCTTTGATACATTATATGAACATTTTGTGAAAAGCAAAGGCACACACTGAATTTTTTAATAAGAAAGCAATTCTTGAGCTGCACTGGAGGAGCAAAATCCTGAAAGCTGACACTGTGCCTCTGTGTATCACAAAAATTCTAACACTTCCAACCACAGCCCCCTGATTAAATTAATTAAATCTTTCTCAATCGTTATAAAATATGTTGTGGGACTCAGCCATTCACTCAACTTTCTGTCTCACTTTAAACCAGACACAAGTATGCTAAAACTTGAAAGTCAGATGCAGAAATACCCCTCTGTGGTCCTGGTGCTGACGACACTGCAGTGTGGTGGGGGTGCTCTCAGGAGCAGGAGCTCTTGTAAAGGAGAGAAAGGCCTTTCCTGAGCTGTGTATCTTTACTAGCAATGTTTCTGTTTCTTCCATGATCCTCGTTTACTAGTCCTTTCTAGAAAGATAACTAGAAAGTTACTAAAAATGAATGAAAATGGGGCAGAAATGCTATGTGAGCAAATAGATTCCTCCAGTCAAGTGAATAATGACTGATAGTGTTGGCCCAGTTCTGCTGCTGTGGATGCAGTGACAGAAAAAATAAGCAGAAAAGACAAAATAAGCCGAGAATTTTTATCTGGAGCAGTAAGAAGGAATCTCTAGTGTGATCCTCCCTTGAGTGGAATTCCCTACATGTTGCTGCTGACAGTGGATTTCAGTTATAAATATTGTATCATCTATTCTCCTCTGCTCTCTCAAATAACTGGATCTGCTTAGTTTTATGCCATTTGTTCTTTATAATTTTCTTGGTTAATGATTTGATCACCTTTGAGCATGTCAAATTTTGCATAAATAGATTTATCTATATTTTCATATGTCTTGTTACTGGATCTCATTTTTGCTTTGTTTGTTATGAGCATCAAAAATTGATGTGAAGATTTATTAGAGAAACAGCTACAGCTTGTGTTAACCTTGGCTTCTTTCTAACACTACTGTAGGATCTTTAAATGCCTACCGATTTCCTTTCCTTGCTAATCACAGACAGTATATTTATTTTTATTTATTGAGGCTATTTGAAAGAATTGGTTAGTACTTGGCTTTCAATGACTTTTAAATAAAAGTAACAGGCTAAGTCAGTAAAGAAAAAAATTACCAGATGGTAACCTCAGTATGGGATAGAGATAAATGTGAATCTAAAATGAGGAATGTCCCAAATAATGAGGGTCATTTGAGAGTAAGATGATGTGTGCACTTTGTGGCTATGAATAATGCATTGATGTACCTCCTCCAGTAATCATGATGCATGAGTTCTCTATTGAAACTATCACAGGATCAGTTTTACAGGGGAATCAAGTGCTTTAGGTACCTTAATTATTTAGATTATGTATCTGAGAGAAGAAAAATGTTTGAATTTCATATTCCTGCTTTTCGTCTTGGTGTCAAAGAAGGAGAAGGGTGAACTGGGGACAAAATCCTGTGTGAGCTTCCCAGGCACAGTGAAGTCATGGAAAAAGCTTATTCTCTTGATTCCTCTTTCTTTTTACCCACCTAGATGGCAAACTTTTCAGCTCTGCAAATGAGTGAACTCAAGTTCGAGTTGGTAAGATTGTCTTATCCCACCTCAAAGAAACTGTGAAAGTCAATCAGTCCCACCTCTTATTCACTGTGTGAAAAGTTGCACCTGGAACTGCCACAGGGGAATCTCTCTCCTAAAAGACAAATCACAGCATTTTCCTTTTTGGGGTTACCCACTTCTTTTACCTTGAAAGAAAGCCAAGAAAAAAGATATTCCTCTCCTCAATTTTAATTTCTAGGCCTGGTAACAGAGAGAGGTGCTGAAACACAAGGCAGCTGAATCAATGAGGAAGGAAATGCTGGTGCTATCAAAGTGATTTGCCATGGGAGATTTGCTGCAACATGAATGCTACTTAGAGCTCAGCTTGTGAGGTTGTTGATTCTGCAGAAATTTCAGGTGCAAGCCCTTACTGATTGTTCCTCTTACGCTTGCTTAAGCCAAAGAGCCAATATTCAGGCCCTGGTGGAAACAGAAATCAAGCACTTGCCAACTTTGCTACTTGAAACAATAACTGTCTCAGAGGTACTTTTGCCCCCATGGTCCCCTGTAACCTCTGCACTCTCGTTTTCCTCTTTGGCAGGCAGAAGCAGTTGTGTTGTTCTGTTGTCGTAGGAGTGCTCAGCAGAAGTCTAGGAACAGGCTGAAGTGGTTTGTAGAAGCCTTTGCAAACTGAGCAAATTATTTGTTCACTATCAAAAAAATGAATGCTCTCACCTTGCTGGGAAAACTCATTCCCAAAGAGCTCACTAAATAAGTAAGTCTTCCCCAAGGAAAATCTCCCACATAAGGCTTTAGCAACATGCTTAGTCTAGAACTGGTTTCGTTCAAATTCTTCCTCAAAACTATTAGCAATTTGAGAGCACTAAGCATGTCACTAAGAAATAGTAAATATCTCTTGCTAGTTCTCTTTTTTCAGATAAATTTGTGTTAGATAAGATTTTGTTAGTGTGTTCACACGAAGAGATGAGTTCATTCCCACCCAGGTGAGCCTTATCACCTGTCTGGGTACTGAGGAGTTCTGCACCTCGTGCTGGACAGTGACCAAATCTGCCTCTTTCGAGGATCTTTGGATTCCTCCTGGTGTTGCAATGAGTTCAAACTTAGCAGTGGACAAGCTCTAATGATCGAAATGCAGTTACTTACAACACAAATTTACAGAATGGAATACAGTTACAAAAGTTAAAGAACAAATTGCAGCGTTAAGATTATAGTGAGCCATACCAATTGTATTTGCTGCTATAAAAGCCCAGCTAAATTGCAAGGTTGGCTAATTGCCTTGTGCAGCCTCCCCTTTGGCTGGCTCTGCACTGACTTACAGCTCCCCTGATCTGACCATTAGCCACGGCTGTTAAACCGTCTGAGGGTTAAATATGAGACCAGCTCGCAGAATCTGCTGCAGGCAGCTCCTTTATTTTTCCTAGCACAATAGAGCGTGAGGTTTTTCCCTTTCTCTTACACCCTTCAATCCCTCAGATTGAGCGTGTGATGTAGAATGCTGAGGTGGGAACTACAGCATTTCCTCTCCCCTTCTTCTGTCCTATCCCTTTATTACCATTTCTGTTCTGTGTGTTAATTAACACTTTGTTTGCTTTGTGCTTCAAACTCCAGTCTTCTGTTGCACATTTTGCAACAAACTCCAGTCTTTTGAAGACACATTTTGGTGAAGCTTTATATCTCATATCATATGAAATATTAAATATACGCTCTGCTTAATAGATTCTTTCTCTTTGAGCATCGTGTAGAAACAAAACAGATGGCAAAACTGGGAACAGGATGTTTCTTTTGGATAATGCTTCACTTCAAATTCACTGTTAATATTAGGGTCCCTCGTGGTGAGCCTGCCTTTTTTAGAGTACAAGGACAAGTTATCCTTAGAAATAATAGTAGGAAAATTACAAAGAGTCTAAGAGAAAAGATTTCTCTGTACATTTTATTTAAAGCCTGTTGGATTCATGCCATGGGGATAAGTTGCGACTGAAATTTTAAAAAGTCTGAATCATTTCAGGATACTTGCAGTTCTTACTAAAATAACAGTAATAAAATTTCATGGTTCAGAGCCTTCACCGACCACAATAGTAGTCAGGAAAGCATTTTCCTCTTATCTACACAATAGCATAATTGGCTTAGGGCATTGGTGGAGATGGATCATCCCCACACAAGACAACAGGTAGCAAACTATTTACTGAGATGGGACTGAGGGGACCAGTGGACCAGCCTGATGTAGTATGGTTAGCAGACTTTGTGCTGATGTAGCAACATATTCCTGAGACTCAGATTTCCTATGCTGATGTTTTATTCTTGCCTCAGTATCAGAACAGCTGAATTGAAATTCCAGAGCTTTTAGTTTGTTTGTGAGACTCTTAGCAAAATTCAGACCCATCGCTGACTGCTTCCTGAGCACCATAATCTAAACTCATTTGGAGTACCAGGAGTTGTAAGGTCTATCCTACTCTGCTGCTCTGGAAAACTAATTAATTAATTAATTAATTAACTAATCTGTCAGTCAGCAGGGAACAGGACGAGGGCATTGCTGCTGACTGCAACACACTGCAGGTGTGCACTCACCTGCACAGGCCTGAGAGTGCACCTAAAGCAAGCACTGCAGGTGCAGTCATCTCAGATGATTTGCAAGAAACACTGCAGAGAGTAAGATCCCACATTAAACTTAGTTGGCATCTGCAATAAAATAATTCTGAGCACTCAAGGTCTTATCCATGGATTCTGTACACTTGAGAAGTAGGACATTAGAACCTCAGGCTTTCAGGAACATCAGTTAGTAGGAAACTCCCAACTGGCTGCTTAGGCAATACTCTTAGGTGTTCCAGGGTTTTTTTTTTAATATGGCTGGAGGTGTAAATAAACAAGTAAATCTGCTACATCACCTAATTAAATTCTGTAGATAACAGGCAGTTCAATCAAGGAAACTCTATAATGTATGCAGGAATATTTTTATGAAAAAAATACCCCAAACATTTTCCTCAAATATCTGAGGCGTATTTCAACCTTATGTTACATACTGTTCTTTCTATTTCTCATTTGCTTTGGTTTTAGAAAATGTAGTTCACCCAGACGAAATCTGCCAAACTCCTGTGTGTACAAATGGCTGTGCTGCCTGGCCCTGAAGGTACCACCTGGCATGGAACACCTTCCAGGTGCCCAGAGGGAGCCAGAGCCTCTTGCATCTCCTTTGACTGCCTTCATTCTTCATGTTGGATCCAAGAGTCCCCCTGCCAGCTGCCCACTGCTGCCGTGTTCAGGAGCTGACAAGCAGCTGAACTGGTGCACATTTTATGAATGAGCCCAAACTTGGACTTGATGGCACTTGCAAAAGAATTCAAAGGACAGGGAAGACTTTGTTCAAGTGCTGATGTGTCTTTGTAAGGGCAGCAAAGCAATTTTCCCTCCCTGTAATCCAATCAACCAAAAAATAATCAAACTAGAAATAGAAACCAAAACCACAGCTGAAATAAATGTTCCATGGCGTACATACCACTATTTATTTGCTTTAACCTCCAAAACATGTTTTCAATTAACATGACTGATTTTTCTTTTTTTTTTTTTTGTTATATTTTTAAAACATATTTTTGGATAGTGTAGCATTATTGCACAGTAATTTAGAAAAATCCAAAAGGGGGGATGTATTAATGGTTTTAAGGGTAGTGACATGTTCAGTCTGTTGGGCTGTGTCAGGCTGCTGTTAGTACTTTGCCCTGCAGGAATTGAACACATCCCTCATGCCAAGGCCCAAACTCCCAGCCCACTGCCCACTGTTGATACTATCAGGTAAAAGGCTTTGCTCAAGATCATGCCAGAATGATGCAGGAGACATAAGAAGATATGTGTTTGAACCGAGATATATATGACCCAAAATAATATGGAGCAAAGAAAAAAGCAAATTTCGAATTTCCTGTATTGACCGTGGTTTATATAGTATGTTATCGAGACAGGGTTTGTGTTTCACAGGGATAATGAGAAATACAGTGTGATTAATTTTTCTTCAGCATGCATTTTTGAAAGTGTAAAAACTGACTTTTCAATGTATATATAAAATGCCCTATCTTCATTTTCTTTTCATCTTCATTCTTAACCTTCTTAAAAAAAAGAACTGTGAGTTTCTAATTTAAAATTAAAAAGGGGTGTCATACATCAGAGGTTAAGAATCTAGTAGGTTTGCTTGACTGAGGTACGTTTCTATGAGCCCGTATTAGGTGCTAATGGCACACATCACTAGAGGCATTTAGGCATCTATATCCCTTTGATACATCTATTTGAATATCTTTAAGGCATTGAGCATGAATCTCATTAGAATAAGTGACACTATCCAAGTAGTGGTTAATTGTCTGTTATTGAGGGCATCCTTAAGGTAGGGTTATTCAAACAATTAGGCTTTAACACAAACTCTTCACCAGGCTTGATAACAGAGCCATCAATTTGTAATGTCATGCAGTTCTTTATCTTCTCTTCTATTTCTTGGCTATAAAGGAAAACTTGAGTGGTACTGTCAACAGCTGAATTCCTTGAATATCCTTGAATCTCTAATACAGTAATATTTCCCCTGTCAAAAGCTCATTGTGGTTTTAATTTAAATCATGTGTCAATAGCAATTCAAACATTTTTAATTGATTGTTCTCAAGATACATCTAGAGACTCTATGAAATCTCCATTGTTTTGGCAATTCTTTGGTTTTGAGAATGTCATAGTAGCTGATGGTATAATTAAAAGAGCTGGTTTGTTCTCCCGTGAGTCTCTGGAGATCGGTTACACTTGTCACACAAAAGAGTCAATCCACCTGTGGTGGAACTGAGCTTTGGACCATGACTCATGCAGCTGTATAACATGATGCTTTTTCAAATCATCAGCCTTGGGTACGGGTGACAAAATAAAAAAGTAGCTTCTTATAGTTGCTCTTTATAAGAAAACCTGTAGTCTTTCAGTCATAATCTCATGTCCAAAAGCATCACTGCCTTTTTATCAGCATTTTCCTTTGATTTTAATGATCAGAAAAAACGAACATAACATTTGCACTGAACTTCTGCAAAACACGTTAGAGAATAAGCTATTCAGTCCCTCTGAAGGGATGTGTAGTTATTATGGTGCTGAGGAAAGAGGATAAATAAGCCAATAAAAGGGAAAAGGAAAGATGATATTTCCCCTTAGAGGCTATAGTTGGTCAGGTTCAAATTTGCAAGCAAATGTGCAGAGTTCTGTTCACTAAACCCCTCTGGAGCAGGACTGCAGCTTTCTATTTTGTCACGTCAGAATAGATGTTAGGAAGACTTGCCTGAATACAATGCATGTGTCCTTTCAGATGTTCCATCTATCTGTCATTTCAGTTCGAGTTTGGTTGGCTGACTTTTGATTATTGTACAGGTCTGATGTGTGCTTGTAAGAACTACACAAATAGCCCTCATTCCTCCGTGCAGCGACTGTCAGCTCCGTGACCAATGTGTGCTGCTGGGATTCTTGAAGTCAGCGGGCTCGTTTCTTTCATGACACAGCAAAGAGCTCGTTAGGAGTTTTGTAAACTACTTCTGTAAGTTTTAACTCCCACAACCACGATAATGTGACCTGATTATGATTCTGACATCACTTTTTGCCTCGGGAGGGTGTCTGGCTTCCCAGGGCAAGGGGAGATGACATTGGATACGGGGAGTCCAGGCTGCACCACGCTTCGGCAAAGCTCCCTGGGTGATCTATGGAGTAGGACATCTGTGGCAGCAACACTGGAAGCTGTTCATCCATCTTTTCACATGCTGGTAGCAGCTCAGATAACAGCTAAATCTGTGAAAAGAGTCACTGAGGACATTACAGAAGACAGAGCAATGAGGCCCTGGGCCTTTGTTTAAACATCTTGGGACTCATTCTGGGGAAAAGAACACTTTTCAGGTTTGCGGCACAAAAATACAGTATGCTACAGATTTAAAAAGATTAAAAGATCAGCTTTCTGAAATAGCTGAAACCACCACTAAAATTTCTGAGATGCAGACAGATACCAAACTAAAATGGAGTTAGGCATTTAGATGTCAGAGGAGTTGGAGTTTTGCCTAGAATTTGCATGGTGTTGGAGATAATAAGGAGTGTTTTATCATTATCTAGGATCAGATAATAATTCTCTCTAGCCTGTCAGGTAGACTGGAATCCAGCATGTGTTCCTACTCTCCCTCCCTTGAGTCCTTCCATTTTCTAGTGGAAAACATTTGGGCATCCTCTAGGAGGCATGCTGATTGGAAAAATGCAATATAATCAAGGAATTTGCAGTCTCGTTGTACAATTCCCAAAGACTGTCAGATTTCTCCCTGTTCATAGCTGTAAACTGTTTGACCTCTTGACTTATTAAAAATATCTAAATAGTTCTCAGGCATTTACTGTGGTTTAAGGTATTTAGATGGAAGAAAAACAGAGTGAAGTATCTGTCACATTTCTGAATGACCAACATTGCATTTGATATGAACACTGTTAATTCACAGGATTACTTTCAATAACACTGTACACTGCACAAATAATTTATACACTATAGTTATATAGAATTCTGAGAAAAGTAATATAATAACTTTAATATTAATTAACAGATTAACAGATTTAACAGATTTGATTTAACAGATCAAAACTTAAGAAGTTATTATTGTAATTGTATGAAAAATTCCAAGATTGCTTCCTGGAAAGCTTCACAAATTTTGTAGTTAATACCAGAGGAATCATAAGAGACACTAACCTTTGTAGGTAGTTGGAGATAGAACAATTTAACGCCCTTTTTTCTTCTGTGGACTCAGTAAGGCCACTTATCCTACCATAAATCAAGCTATGGTTTCCTGTGTTGCCAGCTGCAATGAAGATGAAGAGGCTGTCGTGTACTGTGAAGTAATCAGCACTGGAATTTTTGTGGCATTTTGTTCCCCAAAGGAAAAAAAAAAAACAACCAACAAACCATCACAACTTTCAAATGCAGGCAATCAAATAATCTGAATATCTAAGAAAAAAAAAAAAAAAGCCTTTCAAATGAACAAGAGGGTTTATTTTGGCTTATTAGCTGTAGCTAATGAACTATAGCTGGTCAGTTCTTAGCTTTGTCATATTGTAATGAAAGTACTTTATTTCAAAAAGAAATGTGGCAAAAGAAAGTCTATGCATTGTACTAGTCAGAAAAAAACACCAATTCTTTCTGTTTTGTATTAATTTCCCATCCATTCTTTAAATTTTTGAAGTTAGAATTTTAATGTTGTGGGTTGTTTTACTTTATACAAAATGTTTTCCAATATCTGCCAAAAATTGTGACTGAAAAGGCTAATAAGAGAGAAATTTGCCCAGCACATCTAATTACATAAAATTTAGTGCTATGAAACAGAGTAAAAGGCACTTTCGTATCATAATATCTTAATAACTGTGTCTTAACTGTGTGTTACCTTAATAACCATGCAATTTTGGAAAGTTCTCCCAAGAACAAACATCCCTTCCATGACATCTGAATTAAATTAGGCTGAACAGTTTGGTAAAATGATTAAGGAGGCCTTTTTGCCTACATTAATGTTGTGTTTGCAGACTCAAAATTAATATAGGCATGCACTTGTGCAACTGGAGTCCTAAAACACATACAACAACAATTGATCAATGTAGAGTTTACTACACTACTCCTGGGAAATCACTAATAGCAAACTTCATGGCTAAGAGAGAGAGATGAGAACTTGTGTATTAAATTTGATTTTAAAGTAATGAAGACTGGAAGAGCTGTGTAGAAGCAATAACAAGAATAATTTCATTTTTCTTTTATATATTTTCTTTAATGCAATTAGTTTTTTTTTTCTTCTGCATATCCAAGTGCTTGTACAGGTTCTCTTTCTTCTGGGTTTTAATCAGAAACATGACAAAGAACAGAGATGTACCTCTAATGATGTTTGTTTCCCTCAGAGCAGCATGAAGCAGTTCAACATTTTATGGAGCTGCTCAGACAACTTTCTTAATGCTGGAATTTGATAACTTTGAGGGCTGATCACTTGGAGGATTCATTACTTCAGTGTGAAGGGGCAGTTACTTCACCAGCTCTGTCATAGCTGGCCCTCACCCAGAGGTGTGTCAGAGGTTTGGTGTTCAGCTGCTTCTTCCTTTGGTCATTGCTGTGTTTATTGCCAGGGAGAGGTCGTGACCAGTTCAGTTGTTGCTCATTTTACCGTGTTTTTTATTACAGATTCAAGCTGCAGGTCTCCTGATGTGCCTCAGTACTTGGCATACTAGTTTAAAAATTGTATCATTTGGATATACATGCACTGCAAGTTAAAAATGTGCCTCAGCTTCCTAATGACTAAGGGGTTTTGAAACTACTGCTGTCTGTTTATTGCAAATCTGCAGGGCTGGCAAATGGGCTGGAGCACTGTGTCTGACTTTAGACATTTCAGGCATATGAGGAAAGGGGCAGAGTAATCAGAGCCAGTCCAGAGGATGGAAACAGATATGATCAGAGAAAATATGATCTCCCAGGAAAGATTGACAGAACTGGGCTTGTTTAGATGGGAAAATACAGCTGACATGAGAGAGGATCCCAGTCTTTAAAAGGAATAAAGGTTATCACGAAGAGGAAGGTAATAATTTGTTCTCCATGTCCATTGCAGATCAGGATAGGGGATAGGACATTAAGTAATGTGACTCCTTTTCAGTGAGAGAGCTTTAGATTGGACATCAGGAAAGAGAAGCAGCCAAAACCACTTTTCTCACTGCAACGATAGTTGAGCACTTGGATATGTCACCCTGGGATGCTGCAGCCTTTTGCACACACTGGAGATTTTCAAGAACAGATTAAGGAAAGGAGCTGTCAGAAATCATTTTAGTGTAGCTTATCCTGTCCTGTTGAGGGAGATGGATTTTTATGACCACCTAAGGTCTTGAGGTACCTTCCTGCCCTATAGTAGAAGACTTAATGAATTTAACTTTTCTTTTTCATTGAAAAAGGATATTTTCTGAAATGAACATTGCTATCAAATTTGCTTTCTCATGGAATATGTGGGAATAGGGATGCAAATCTCTTCTCCAAATATATTCCTAAATTATTGCTAAGTCATTGCTAAATTATTATCCAAGCTATTAACTTTTTTCTCTCTCTGCTCCCCATTTAAAAAACCCTATTATACTACTTCCTTTCAGTTTTGCCTCTGAGAAATGGGAAGCAAGGAGAAAAATGGTAAACATTAACCATTTGTTCCTCTGTCAGCTGTAATTGCTATACAAAATAGTCTTGATTGCTTTATGCAGATAGGAATCAAGAAATAAATTAGATTTTTAATTCCAATTCAAGTAAAATATTTCAGTCAGTCATAGTTTTACCATTTATCAAATGTGTCACTTCCCAACCTGAATTCCAATCTTGATTTTTTTAATTAATAATCAATGTTTGGCTTTTCCTTTGGAATTCAGTATTAACTAAGCTGTCAAAAGTAAGGCATCTAAACAGTATCCAGGCTTTCCATAGCTTAGAAGTCCAAACCATCATTGCTGCAAATTGCAACAAATTTTCAGGCTTTATGCAGAGAGTTAATGCTGTGAAATTTTATCCAGAAACTGCATAGAATTTAAAAGAACATTAAAAAATACACACAGTGACTAGAAAGTAGTGTAATAACGATCATCAATGGTAATGCTGGGATAAATGTACCACATTCAGCATGAAAATCCTCTTCTTATGCTAAAAACATGTTTAAAATTCTGTAATTTTTCTTGTAATTATAGAACTGCAAATCAAAGAGAGTAGGTGGCATCATAATCCTTGGTCCCTGAGATTCAGGAAACGTTTGTATGGGTGCTTTTGAAGTGTTCTCTGTTGCATTGGGGCCAGAGCCATGGGGAGCTTTGCTAGGGACAGAAGCTTGTTCTGCAAGCCCAGAAAAGAGCCCAGCTGGGCTGTGGAGTGGCACTGGGCTATGNTCACTGAGCTGTGGAGTAGCACTGTGATGTGGAATAGCACTGGGCTGTGGAATGGCACTGGGCTGTGGAGTGGCACTGGGCTGTGGAGTGGCACTGTGATGTGGAATAGCACTGGGCTGTGGAGTGGCACTGGGCTGTGGGTGGGCACTGGGCAGTGGAATAGCACTGGGCTGTGGAATAGCACTGGGCTGTGGAGTGGCACTGTGATGTGGAATGGCACTGGGCTGTGGAGTGGCACTGGGCTGTGGAGTGGCACTGGGCTGTGGAATAGCCCTGCTTCTGTTCCTCTGTGACAGTGAAGGAGTTTCCTGGAATTTCTTTACAGGGATAGAGGCCGACCACATCGTTCAGACAAACCAGACTGAGTGTCAGATCTGGTTCCTTAACTCTGTCCTAAATAAGTGTTACAGATCACATTTATGCAGAAAAGTATTACAAGTAAAATAGCTGGATAAGGGAACTTCCAGCCAATAATGTGAGCCAGCTCAGCTCCTCATTCCAGTCTGTACTTTTATTCCTCATCTATCTTTTCTAGAGGTGAATTCTGGATGCTTTCTTCTTCAGTGCAGGGTAGAAACTTTATGAGTAATTTTAACAATCTAAATTCCAGATACATCTTCCACTCATGTTCAAAAAAGACATTGAGTACTAAACTTCTCTTAATTACATCTTGGTATTTGGTCTAATTATGACTTCTATGTAATAATAATATATGGATACAGTATGTGCACCTACATACCAAGAGTGGCATTAATAGCCATTCCATCTTAATGAAAAGGAAAAGATACTATTTGGTAAGTACTGTTCTGCATAATGTGATGTTTTGGAGAATAAGATCCTGATTATCAGGATGCATTCAATATGGGACATAGGATTCTGTTTGCACGTTTTGATTTGAAGATGATTGAGAAACTTATTCTTGAAAGGTCAAGAGAGGACTTCTTCCATGATTACTTCATGAAATATTGTCTGCTCAGAAATTGAGTATGAATATATGTGTGCACACACATACACACAGAGCAGGTAAAAATTTGCCTTAAAAAGCACACTGGCCTTATATACCAAATTCATTCTTTTTACATTTGATTCTATCTATTCCTTCTTTTCACAGCTTTAATGAAAAGGGAAACTAATGAAAAATGTTTGCAGCCCTGATTATAGAGCACTGAGCAGAACCAGCTCTGAGCACATGCACATATGAATCACAGCTCAAATGGATCTTTGATTGCTCACCTGGCTTTATACAGGTTGTGATTTGTGATATCAGGGAGGGCTACAAATAATTTTCAATACATTACATTGCAGTGCACTTCAAATCTGCTGTGAAAAAACAAGTCAAGTGTTCTACTAGCCAATTGCTATCCCTGTTATTATGGAATGCTTTAGGAGGCTTCCTTTTAGTCATACCAGTTGTGTGGTTTAATTTAAAAGTAATACCAAGCATCCAACCTTCTCCTTTCATGTTAAAAGAGTGCTATTTAAAAACAGAGAGAATTCAGTCATTGATTGGAGACACAAATGTGGTATAAATAAGCCTTGTCATCGTGTGTCTGATGATTTCTGATTTAAATAGTTTTTCATTAAATATGAAATGTCCAAATTACCAAATCATTGTTAGTTCCATTATAGATCATTTTACAGTACTTCTCCAGCATCTTATCTCCTAGCTGCAGGATGTTTGTGGATAATGCTGCCTTCGTGTTAGACAAGCAGACAATAATTTGATTGTTCTGTTTGTTGTGTTGTGCAGAGCAGTACTTTAAAATTCTTTCGTGTTTTGTGATGTGACAAAGTCTATTGCTTTTATGTGTTGGTACATTGGAAAGCTTCAGTATTATTGCTGTAGATCTTTTCCTTCCCTTTAAGTTTTTCCTTGCAATCAGTTTGATATATGAACATGATGTAACCCTTGTAGTCACACACCTGCTAAATCAAGAGTGGCGAATCTTATGTTACCCAAGCTTGTTCCTCAAGCATTCACTGGGGTGGCACCAGATGCAGAGAGAATGATATAAATGGTTCCCAGTATGAGGTAGTAGGCAGAAGTAAATCAAGGGTTGTTAGTCCTGTTGTCATTATAGGTTCTGATGGATATGATTTTTTTAAGGCAAGATAGTTATACTCTTAATGTCTTTTGAGATGACAAAAGTATGCTGAAGAATTTTTAATGTATGTTTTCAGTCTCAGTATAAAGGTACTTGAGTGTTGCTGTTCTGATTTCAGATGATGGAAACAAATAGTCCCCAAACCCACATTTTCAATCAATGGCTCAAAAGATAATGAGTTTGTGCCCAATTTATATGGAACCAGTGCTTTTTTAATAATTAAATGTGGCACAGTTTCATAATAAAATAAACATGTTTATAATGATATCTCAGTGCAGAGGATATTTGAAACTATGAGACTATTTTCTGATGGTTATGATCCTCACTGCTTCTGTTCCTAGTGGGTTACAACTTTGTCAGGATAGATCAGACTCTGTTGAGCTTTTGCTGGTGCTGTTAGAGAGCCTGGTAGTTTCCAGTTGGTTTGGTGCATTCACTGCAGGTGTGTATTCATCACCCCAGAAGAAAAATACAATACTGGTGGAAGACAGATGAGTGGAGTATATTTTAATTTTCTGTTTCTGTTCCTGTTATGCTGTTGGTGTGAAACACAATTTTGAGGGTTGTCGACACCCAAATGGTGACAGTCTTGTTCTGCCTCTGGATGTGTGACTGCTGCTTCGGTCCCTCCCAGCCTCAGCCTCTATACTGAACACCTTCAAATCCAGAGGCAATGCAGCATCCACTCCTCTTTGGAAACCCTCCCAGAACGTGGCCTGGGGGGCAAAAGCACAAAGTCCCTGATTTTCTGAGCGTGGCAGGCTCTGGTAATGGCTCTTGTCTACTCCCTGTCTGTAGCATGGCAGAGGTCTCAGTCCCACCCCCTTTCCTCCTCTACATGTGCTCTGCTGGGCATATACAAGTAGCTGCCCCATCTGTAGTGGTGTTTATTTGTTTTAGAGGATTCAGCTGGCATTAATTTACAAAAATGAGGAAGGGTTGCCATCTACAATTATTAATTAGCATGCACATCTGCCGAGAAGGTGTTTCCATAAGCCTGTCTGAAGTACTTTATTGTTGTTGTTTTTTTCATTTGAGGGGGATCAATGCTAATTTTTGGTGTTTACCAGCAATCATAGATGACTTGCAGTTAAAAAGCCATCAGCTCTGTCACATTTTTCAGTGAACAGAATCCCTTTCCAGATGGCCCTTCATTTGGATAATGGACAGCCTAAGGGGATAAAAATGTCACCTGTTGTAGCTAGTCAACAATATTAATAAAAACAGGAGAATAGACCATTCATAAAATGGGAAACAGCCCAAGAATAATTTGTGAATTATATAGTGAATATTTTTGGTAGCAATCTTGCTTTAAGAATTCACAGGCATTCTCAAATCTGGACATTTTTGCCTTCGTACTGTTACCTTACTGTTTAATCTTGAGCTAATCTAATTTTTCTTCGTGTATTTTCTGAAAAAAAGAAAATATATAAGTGATTACGTTGTGATTATGACTGCAATAAATCATGATTACAAGGAGGTCAATAACAGATTTCTTGGCTTGTCTCACACCAAATAATTTGGAAAGGTGCTTTAGGTGTAACAGAACATTCAGATTGATTGAAAATACTGAAATTTATTGGGTTTTGGGGTTTTTTTGTTTGTTTTTTTTCAAAATTATTTTAGTCTTCTTAAAGATAGTTTAGAAGTTACAAAGTATCAAGTGATATAGCAAATACATTAAAAGTAACATTTATATTTGATAAAATACAGCAACACCAACATTTTGAATTCTCTTATTTAAATAGTATTTTTAAAGAAAATTGAGAGCATCTCCCTCCCAGTTTGGCAAAATCTGATGAATTTCTGAAGCATCCAGGAGTGGCTCAGTTGCCTTTTTGCCAAAAAATCTTTTATCTGAAGATTTTTGTCCAGCAATTTTGGTAATCACAGCTATCTTGTAGACAACAGTTATAATTGTGAATACTAATAACATATTCTTCAGAGTTTTCTGATAATTAGGGATAAGTAAAACAGATAAAAACCCAAGACAGGAAACCAGATCTCCATGTAGCCAGTGCAGTAAGAGGTGTTGGAGCCTGCTCCGAGAATCTGTGAGATCTTGCCCCACATGATCCACTGCAGGACAAGGTTTTTCTGTGGGAGGATGAGGTTTATCTGTGGGAGGATGAGGTTTGTCTGTGGGAGGATGAGGTTTATCTGCTGGAAGATGCTGCATCTCCTCACTGCTGATGAAAAGAGACTGGAGGTGAAGACCTCCTGATCTGAGCATCCACCCTGGCAAGGAGGAGTGAGGATTTCTGAGTTCTCTGTCCACTTGCAGCACATTTTCCACCTATTCTTTTTCTCACACACTCTCTTATTTATGCTTCACATGAAAGCAAGTGACTTTATTGGTAATCCATCTCTTCTTTAGAACCTGAAGGCACTCACTGACAAACAGGTGATGTACATACAGGAAAATAATTAAGTGATTTTCTTGAAAAATTCTCACCTTGAAGGAATATTCCAGAACAAATGAAAGGAACTGTGCCCTCTTTATAGTGTTATATATTTATAATCTCATAGAAATTTAGGTGATGGTTCCCTGTCTTCTCATTCAGAGACCTCAGATTACTCTGCTGCATGAGGGTTGGTTTTTTCATCTCTTTAGCAATTCATTCAGATCATGCATAACATTTTGCACCAAGGTACCTGACCAATTACACAGTAGGAAGAAAACCCATGATTTTCTTTAATAATAGCACTGATTTCCATTGTATATCCTTTAGGAGAGAAAAAAACCAGATGTCAGTGACATGCTCTTCACTTATGACTCCCACTCAATAGACTTTGAGTGCATAACAGATAGAGTTTCCAATCACAAGTACAGATTTTTTTTAAGGAAAATTTTTTTTAAAAAGATTTTTTTTAAAAATATTTTTTCTTTTTAAGGAAGAAGTCTTACTCATGCTGTGCAAAGTATTTTTGCTAATTACTAGTGTGCTTTCAAGGGATTCATGTTGGGTACTCAGCTCCATGCCTTTAAAAGAGGTAACACTGGTACTGTAAGTATATATTTACTTTTGTAAAATCATACCAGAGTCTTATGAGAACACATAGAAGGTAAATATGTAAAGCAATGAAACCCATGGAGTTACATGGAGTTATCCTAGAGTAAATGAGTTAATGTGGTGCCTGGATCAGTAATAGCTCCTGCAGCTGCCAACAGATGCGTGTGTAATAAGTTGAATATATTTTCTTAACTTAAAGCATGGTAATTAGAATTCTTCTTTGCAGGTGAACAAATGCTGAATATGTTGCATAGAGACAACCCTCCAACCATCTGGAAAAGAAAGTGTTTTCCCTTGGTATTTAATGGCCCCTGGTTAATGTAAAAGCACTGTTTATGGGCCTAACTGGGATCAGTAATTAGCTTTTTGTAGGTAGGAGGTAGATTGAGTTAATGTAAACTCTGATGGTAATGGAAAAAAAAGAGTGAAATCCTCAGAGTGGAAATCATTTGAAGGAGTGTTCTCAGGAAAGAAGAAAGGAAAACCTGTGAGTTCCTGATTAACTTACTTAGAGCATATTTTGGAGTCATGTGCAAGAATAATTATGTTACAGGTGTTTTTATGGCTACATATTGACTGAGACCTATCAGGGGATCCCATTTTGTTTTCCTGACTATTTTTCCATTTATTGTTTAAATTGAGTGTATATTAAGCAGCTTATTTTCATGGTAGAACCATTTTTCTTCCAATAGCAGGTGAGTTTGAAAACACCAATATATGTCAGCTTTGCAATCTGACTAGAATTACCTCCTGAAACTAAGCAATGTCACCACAAGCATCTGATAATTCCAATCACTTCTCTCCTCTCTCTGTGCTGTTGTAGCCAGGCAGGCAGATGTGGCCATCTCCCAGAGGAGTGACAGCTGGAAAGCCTCAGCACTTCTTCAGAGTCCTTCTTGCTGTTGCTTTTATTTGTTCTTCCTATGAAGTTCTGGTTGCCAGTCATGTATATTTGATCATCAGAGGGCCAAAAGAAAGTTATGTTTGTCATCTTTTCTTAATCTTGAGCTTCACAGGGAGTAGAGCACTGTGCATAACAAAATTTGATTTCCTATAATAATTATTCAATTATTATGTGAATGGGTTACAAATCTGTCTTTGTGGTACTGGAAGGGATGGTTAGAAACAGCTGGCTTTTATTTATGAAACAAGTATGTAAGAAATTTATTTGTATTTAAAAATGAGAGGACGATTGAATTCTAATTGCTACCTATGGAAGCAGGAAACAGATTTTTCAGCTTTAACTTACAAGGAATTTAGTAAGGATTTAGATACAGAAATTGCAAAGAAAAACACATAGAATATAGATGTTGAGGAAATCTCCTGATGCTAATTAAGTAAATTATACTTAATTGGCCAATGCTTCAGTCAGACCAGCTTTTATTTTTGATTTACACAACAGAGAGTGTGTTTGTCAAAAGACTAAATGCTTTAATATTTTGCTTAAATATTATGTTCTGTGAAGGACACTATCAGCTTCTATGTTCAGTGCTTTGGTTTTTCCTGTTAGTCTGAATATCTTCCCCATCTGTGTCTGATATTAAAAAATCTCTTGCTGAGTATTACAAGGCTATTTTTCCACTTTGAAGTGTATTTTCTCTCCAAGATCAGAGTACTGTGAAAATAAATAAATTCAATACACCATCTATATAAGAACATGACAGATTAATTTTGGCTCTCATTATGTGAGTGCCAAGGCCCTTGCCATCCTCTCCAAGGTAGGGTTTCACATCATGTGTATTCACAAAGCCAATCTTATTTACAGAGAGAGACTACTTTACTGTTGCTGTTCAGTAATTAACAATATTTTAATGTTGGGTCAGCAGTGAGTTTCCATAAAATATTTCAAAAGAAACACTGAGTTAAAAATTCCACTGCACTCCCCCCGCATTTCCCTGGAGCTCAGGTGTGCATTTGCTGCACAGATGGTGCAGCAGCAATACCACGCAGGGCTGTCAGATCCCTGATATACCTGCTGCAGCACCATGAGTGCAAGATAAATGAAAGCCTGAGCTGCACATTTCCCAGTGTTTTAGGGATTAATTCTCCTCTTTATTGATTCACTGATGCCTCCCGGAAAACTTAAAAAAAATCTCTATGAGAATATAATTCAATATGTGATTTATACTAGATGGTGTCTTAGTTTGCTTTAATCATTTTTCGTTATTATTGACATTTCTTTAAATTTCTGTGATTTTTTTTTGTCCTGAGGAGTTCATAATCCATTGGGTGGGATTCCATCAGATATCATAGTCATGGTTTGTGAGGCCAAAGGCTTCTATAATTTATCTCTGCTGTTAAGGGGCCACAGCTCAACTGCTTGATTTTGTAAGGCCTTGTGCAGTCTTCAACTAAATTTTGAGGGAGAGTTTTAAAAAAAAAATATTTAATTGTTTGCATGTAGTTAGGAGGTACATCTATGTACTTACTGTGTCTGTATACAAGTTATAGGTAAATATTAATTTTTTGGCATGCAGTTTATTGCACTGAGGCTTACACAGACACAGTGAATGAGTTATTCCTGATTAACGGGCTAAGCTTCGAAGTTTTCCAGAGAAGCAAAGCATAAGAGCTGTCTGAGCTTTTCTTGCAGGAGAAAATGGACTTGAGGGCCTCCTCATGCATCTGCCCTGCCTTTATTGGAATTATTTTAGGATTGTCTGGTCAATGCTGTCGTTTCATTTGTGCTATAGTAGTTTCTAAAAGCATCTCTGCGCATTCATAGTGAGGGACCCTCACTTTAAAAAATAATTAGAAGTTCTCTGTTAATGGGCAAAGAAAATAAAAAGAAGTTATCTCCTCTACCACACAAAGATGGAACTGATATGTAAAGAAATGGGTTATTTGTCCAAATTATACTATGAACATATAGCCACCCTATGTGACTCCTTATTTGTAAAGTGCCTTAGGTCAGTTCTTGTCTGCTGCTGTTGATGAGTATTTATGCATATAGAAGCACTCATTTTGTGCTATCCCCCTGCTGACATGAATGACTGCTACTAAATGATTGCGAAGGTAATGCAGCCAAAGCTGGGGCTGGCAATAGGCCATGTCCAAGTCATCACAGCACCTCTGGTACATCCAAAACCCTGTGTATTCACACTGCTTCTATTATAGAATGAAACACCTTATTAGATCAGGTTTTCTGAGTTGATGTCAAATCACACAACAGAAATTAAAACCGAAAGTTTTGCAAGTGCCAGATGCTGAAAATAGTAAAATATTTATCATTTTCATAGGCTGGTGCTCAGCCAGCAGTTACAAAAATCTACTTATTTCCCATTATGGGTTCAGTAGTATTTTGCTAGAAGGGAAAGTGGAATTTGTGAGATTTCAGGGAAGAGGTGATACTGCAGTATTTCCTAGCTAATGTACTATCATACCACATCCATTTGTAATGTGCTGTATTCCCTGGTTGATTGCCCAGGGTAGTGTTCAACGTACCAGAACAGCACGGCAACAGATACAGTGGCAAAGTTAAAAATAAAGCCAAAGGTGATGGATGAAATATATTGACTTTCTAGCAGTGAGAAAGTGGATCAATGCTGGACTTTGTCAGACTTGTGGCATAGGGCTTTTCTCAAGCAATCACTCTGTTGATTTAAGATCACTGGTCTGGAGATGCTACAAGAAGCTGAATAGGTATGAAATCTTTATTGTGCATCACCTGCTTTCTTCTTTCTTCTGTACTGAAGAATTTAAAATGTGCCTGTTCTCCTATGAAATAAGACTGGGCTTAAAGAAACTCCACAGTTTAAGAGTAAAAATCAAAAATGCTAGTGCAGTAATTTTCAGCCAGTGAGGAATGAAATACTCTTTAGCTTAATCAATTTAGATCTGGTTTTAGCCATTTAAAATCAGTAAGGATTATACATTAAGTGTTATACAACTGATATTGGAGCAGTTTTAATTTGGATTAGACTTTATCAAATGTCAATTCTATGTTACACAATAAAATGGGTTTTTATCTCAGAAGAAAGAAAAGGCCCAAATTTCTGCCCATTATCTTTCCCAGCAGTTCCATGCCTCTGACAGATGATGGGGATGGTTTATTTCTGGGGCATGGTCTCACCACTCTTCTCTCAGACATTCCTTCTCCAGCGCAGGGAACTCTGAGCTTTTCCTGCACTGGCTACACAGTATTTTCTGGTTCTTAAACTGATCCAAAGGCAAAACTCCTGATAGGTGGTACCCTTAAATAACTACAAAGCAACCACATGAGGTACCTCAGAGAGGAACCAGGTAGGCAATTGGGGGTCAGAATTGCTCCATCTGTCTCAAGCTGAACCATCCTACCCTTCAATTAAAGAAAGAAGATAAATTATCTGTTGAAAGATAATAATGTATATGGAATCCTAAAATCACATGCCCAGAGTGGCAGTCAGCTACTCCACACTTCACGTTCTCCCTGATCATTTCCTGCACATCCTTTAGATAACAGTTTGAAAGAGAACATCATGAAATCCATTGTGCATATGCTAATGGGGCTTCATGCAGGTATGGGAGAAAATAAAATGGCAATTTGTGCATGAGCTCAAATTCATGTACAATGCTTATTTTTATTCAAAGATATCAAAGATATTTTCATATATAAACTATTTTTCCCTTTTATTCAAATTGGCTTTAGCAGAACAAAATGATTATGAAGCCCATTAATCTTAATTTTTCACACTGAGATTCATTTTACAGAACTGGAAGCTACAGAAATGGAACCATCCGCCTCTTTCTCTGTCACTTGGATATCTAAATGTAATGCAGATTGAAAATTAAATGCAAGAGACAAGATAGCAGTTCTAATAACCCAGTAATTTCTAAATAAATAGACTTAGATTGATGGAAGAGAAAAAAATCTGTTTGCCCGATAACACATGATAGCAGCACTTATATAAAGAGTCTTATGTTGATTAGGATTTTCTAAAGTTTAAAATGTATTCCTTCAGTCTATTTAAATGTATGTGAAGTAGAACTGATACTCTTATCTTATATCTTCTTCAGCCACTAACAGGAAGTTGTAAACCGTGTTAGATTTGGCTGACAGGATTTCAAATCTCCTTTGCAGAGTTTTCTCAAAAGGGCAAAATAATCAAGGACTTGGTTTGGTATGTTGAATAAATATTCACTTTTCTTAATGCAATATGTAACCTCCATGAAGTGCACAGCCCCAACCAGCAATGTAACATTACATGCTGTGATATTTTAAGACTTTTTGGATCATGTTTTACCTAGTTGATATCAATTATTATCTAAGAAAATTAAAAAACACTTTTACTGGAGAAGAAAATGAATAATTTTCCACTACATTTTTGTATTTTACAGTGGATATAAAATAGTAGGATAGAATTAAAAAATTATTGGTTAAGAGGTAACCTGTATTCCTTCCTTGATGCCTGAAGTGGCTGCCTGAAAACAGAGACTGGACAGAAATAAGGGCAAAATCTATCACTGCTTGCTTTCATTTAAATTCCAATCAAGTTATCTAAACCCATTAATTTCAGTTGATATTGGTGGAAAACTAGTCCAAGATATATTAAAATTTGGCATTTTCACAGTTCACTTCAGAAGCCTTGTTATAAAAATGTCAGGATATTCAGGTAATTTTTGAAAGTGTTATTTTTTGATAAACTCTAAGGGGATAGACTATGAACTTCTCACACACATTTATAGTCTGTTACTAATTATGTTCAATAGGAACTTTGTAGCTTTTGGTTTGATTAGGAAACCATTAACACACTTAACTCATGTGAGTGCCTGCAAGACCTCTGGATATGTCAGCAGCTTTTCAAATCGACTCTGCCACTGGGTGATGGCAAAGGTGGATTGGAATCATGTTCGAGTGCCTCTGTTCCTTACTCACAGAGAGATCCCCAAGGAAGGTGCTTGGTAATTGCTCGTTCACTCTGAGAGCTCTCTCTTCATTATTAAATAAATAAATGAATAAAAATGAAAGGGGAAATTGCACCATTTGCTAAGTAGACCAGATGTAGTAGTAGACAATTAGTTCATAATTGTTCAGCAGAGAAGAGGGGAAACCAAATCCTGCACTCTAAAGCATGCAAGCACAAGAGAAGAAATTAAAGATGCTTCTGTATCAGTGTTGCAGACAATTGTCTGTGTTTCATCTACCTATCAGGTAAGGAACTTCCCCTTTGTAAAGCCATTTTGTTGATCAAAGTTTGACTGGAATTAAAAAAAAAAAAAAAAGGAAACTGAGTGGGCCATTTTTCTAAATTATGAACATTGTTACAGTTCTCTTTTTGTAAATTAGTGCAGATGTGACAGGTTTTTCTACGTGTCAGTTTTATTATGACAGAGACTTGAAGAATGTGTGAAACCAGCTAAGATGGACATACTGCCTAAGTGTAGCAGTAATTTTATTCTATCACTTCTGCTTCTTGATTTGCTTGGCATACCCCAGTAGAGTAGGATGGAATGGCAAGTATCTCTCTGCCATGGTCTGTGAGGGAGTCCTGTGGCCATTAAATCTGAAATGGCACCTGTCAGAAGCAAGGCTACCCAAGCCATGAGGGACCCAGGCAGCAGCAGAGGAGAACACTGAGGTAGAACTGATGGAGCACTTGGTGTTTAGGAAATGGAACACACAACATACTACTACTGTTCTTTTTAAGAGCGTGTCAGGTGCATTATTGTGCAGTAGATGTGGCAGGCTGGCTCTGGGACCTCCTTTCAAGCCAATCAGGAGAAGTTTCAGAAAAGAGAACAGCTTATAATTTGCTGCCTTCCTAATAAAAAGGAGATGTGAAAAGGAAGAGCAATTGTCTGCTGGGCTGTCTGACTGAGGAGCAGACATCAAAACTCTACAGGTGCAGGGGAGTGTAGAAAAAACCGTCATGTTTGCAGCGCTGCCTGACAGCAGAAACAAGGGTATTGAACCAAGGATTTTGTAGTGGACAAGGTTGGATGGAAACAGTTTAAAAGCCAGCTAGATAAGCCCACTTAGGGCTACAGCCTGCTTCGTGATCCAGGACACAAATAGACACTTTGCTTCACTATTCCTTTGGAGCACAACTACAGAAGTGAATTAAATTGGAGGCTGTTTTGTTTCAGGTGCCTTCGTGTTTTGATATTTTAAAATTTTATTTCTCTGCTTTTCTATTACAACATTTACTGTTGACAGGTTCTAATTTGAAAATGTAGGCAAAGAATCTTGTGTTTTTGTCTCAGTGTTAGATTAGACAGCATGCTGATCAGCCAAATTTCCCTGACACAATCTGCCTTCTGCCTTCAGAGAGCACTGGAGTTCTGTGCTGATCTAGGAATCTAATGTCACCTGCAGATTAAACCTGAAACAAATCAACAAAAGTCTGCTAAGAGACAAGAGTGTTTCTCTATTTGCAGTGTTCATAAAATAATATATCGATATCAGGTTGGCATTGGCTAAAAGGGAGATTTAGGATAACTCATTGAGGATTTGGAAAAAACAGTAAAAGGACACTCAGTTAAAATACTCTTGCTTGTCAGTCACCTCTCCATCATCTTTTTTTCTTTTTCTAACAAGAATCCAGAGATGAGCAATACAAGCGATAATATGAGACACTGAGGACAAACCATCTGGGGTTACAGCAAACTGCTTTAGAACAAACTTGATACAAGGATAAACCTCTCCATTTGAAGCAGTAACTCTCTGGAAATTTCCTCTCCCAAATTCTCTCTGATGTCTCTGATATTTCTAACTGCAACATGTCAGCTGAAATAAACCTGAAGGCACAATAGTCATATGGCATAGAAGAGGTCAAAATTACAAAGAATTGCAAATATTTAGGATGTTACTGTCTTCTACATGGAGGTTACCAGGACTGATGGCATAGAAAGTATGGAAGTTCCTTAGCTGCTTCAGTTCAGTCATGCATTGATACAATGGCTTGGCAGTGCTGCTGTGTCCGTGGAATCTTCTGGCAGTTTGAGCAGGACCAGATGAAGGTCCCTGCTTGTGCTCATGCTTTGCAGGAAGTCTTCCCAAGTTTCAGATTTAACATTCTATTTTATGCAGAATGCCCTCAAACTCTACTCATAGGAAGAACTAAATCTTCAAAAGGATATCCATTAAAGAGAGATATATATATATATATGTACACACAGAGAGAGGTATGTACACACACATGTATACACATATACAATGTGATTTATGTTTTCTTACTTCTATGAGAACTGAACTGTACTTAAGAACAATAAACATGAATAACCAGAAGGCTATTGGCTTGGGAGATTTTTTTGTGGCCATCACAGGAAGAGAAAAATGTGGAACATTATTTCACCAGATGACAGGTGGATAGTTTTTTGGGGTAAAGTCTAAGAAAACAAAGGTGTGGCTATCATCTTTTTAGTGGTTAACTACACAGGATATGTCCAAAACTCCCCAGATGTAAATACACATACATATTTATAACTGCATGAGCATATTTGAAAATATGGTATCTTGCATATAATTCTACCACTCTCTGGGGAGTTTATTCTTGACAGAAATAAGATGTTTTGATTCACCAGAAAACACTTAAAAATACAGCAATAACAAAGTAGTGCACAAACATAAAAAAGAGTGGTGGTATTTTTATATGTCCATATAGCGAGCTTCTTGGAATATATTATGTCAGTCCTCATTTATTTCATCTTGAAATACCCAAACCATTATTTCCTGTATTACATCTAGTCTTGTAACAATCCTAAAACATTATTAGTGTCCAATGATGTGAAGTCAAGTGCTTCTAAAAAAAGCCTCTTAAGCACAGTGCAAAGCAACCCACATCCTAAGAGTTATTTCTGATGGAGTGCAGGACATTAAAATGCTGCTAGATGATATCCCAGCTTGGGTTTAAAGAATTAATGAAGAACAAATGTTCTAACTGACATGTAAGCATGAAATTCTCTCTGTGGGTTGACCTTCATTCTTTTGCAGTTAGTTAATGAGGATTCTCTTTGTTATCTTTCTTGCCGAAGAACCTCAGGGCCTTGTATCATTATTGAATGAACACAATGTCACCTCAGCTGGCAGAAATGTTTTGTCTTTTGTCAGGAAAAGAAGTTTCCTCATGTCAGCTGGTGAAAGCACAACACGGCAACAAGAAATTGAGACCAGACATTTCAATTCAGCTAACTTCGCCCAGCGGAGATGTTGAACCTGCTGTAGCTGTTTTGATCAAAATATTCAGGCTTCATTATTCTACAACTGTTGCATCTCCTCCTCAAGTTTGTGATGCTTTGTTATAAATTAATGATAAACAAAAGCATTTTATCTGGAGAACTGCTCTCAATATTCCCCTTTTGACAGTTAATTGCCATTTGTTGCAGAACAGTATGTATTTTTTTTGAAATGAAAGCTTAAAGAACAGCTGCTTTTTATCCAATTCAAAATGACAAGTGTATTGTTAACTACCAGAGGATCTTGTGAGGTGGGGATCACATCTGCTCATAAAACTGGAGCTGTAACTTCGAGCTCTTCTGTGATCTGTATCTATTATGCAGAGCTGTAGAAGGGGTAGAATGATAATTGCAATTTTCATCCAACATGAGTGTATTATTTGGGGTGCCTCCAACACTTGTATGGTTTCCCCATTGCTCAGGGTACCTATGGTCATTATACACAGCAGAAAAGCCCCTCTCTCCCCCACCACCACCCCCCCAAAAAAAATTAAGAATGACTCTTCTATCTCTACTTCAGAGTGGCACAGCATGAAAGTGCACATGGGAGGTGAGAGAGGGCATTCATGGGAAGCAGTGCAAGAAAACGTTATTCATTAATTATTCATCCAGGTGTATATACACAAGAGAGTTGGTATGGGAGCTTATCATGGCCATACAGATCTCTGTTCAAGGAAGGACAAGATGTGCAGATAGCAAGTGGTAGCAAAGTTTTACAAATAAAAAGGGAAATACTTTTTTTCCATCCATTTTGGCTTAGAAAATATATCTGACACTTAGAAGTACTTTTCTCTTTCTTGTCCTGTGGGAACACATGGAGAACAGCTTTTTTTTTTTAATCTTCACACCTCCCCCCCCCAAAAAAAAAACCACACCAAACCAAACACCAAAAAAAACATAACAAAACCCACAGAGCCCCATCCTGGCTTTGAACACTTCCTGGGATAGGGGGAATCCACAACTTCTCTGGGCAGCTTGTGCCAGTGTCTCACTAACCTCCCAATAATAAGGAATTTTTTTCTAATATCCCATCGAACTCTGGCAGTGGGAAGCCATTCCCCCTCATCCTGACACTCCAGGCCCTTGTCCAAAGTCCCTTTCCAGCTCTCTCAGAGCCCCTTTAGGCACTGGAAGGGGCTCTGAGGTCTCTCCAGAGCCTTCTCTTCTCCAGGCTGAATAGCCCCAGCTCTCTCAGCCTGTCTTCATTGGAGAGGTGCTCCAGCCCTCTGAGCATCTTCCTGGCCCTCCTGTGCCATGATGCTCTTTGCCATTACACAAAGACATATTCACATTTTAATAAATCACAGCAGGATCAGTCTGTTCTCTGTCAAAGCTTCTTACGAGAACCATCCTAGAAAAGACAAAAAATCAGTGATCAGGCTTTCCTTTGGAAAGTGAGAGACATAGGCAGGGATTTTTATTCCAGTTAATATTTGTCTATTTTTTTACTCAGAGATGTTTTCTCTCTAAGATTTTAACTGGAATTTCATTTTGTCATTTTTACTTTCAGAAGTGTGAGGGAGCTAGGATATTGTAAAATAAATTGCATGTGATAAATCAGATAAGAAAACAAACGTGGTTGGAAATTTCAGATCACTCCAAGCTGAACTCTTGTGTGAGATTGAGATAATGGTGATTATTTTATTTAAATAGGTTTGCCTACTTTAATACTGTGAAGAGCGATACTCTGTTTTAGTCTGTGTCATAAGGTAATGAGCAACACCAAATGAGACCTGAAATTATATGATATATCCAGAGGTTTTGTTATGTTGCACTTTGCCTTATAGTCACTTTCCCTTTGCTTTTAAAGAGCATTAGATTATTAGATACACATTATTATCAATCCCATTAGTTATTAATGTAAAATGGGAAGGAATGGCATCTGTGAGGTTTTTTATCCCAATATTTAGCTTATCTTCAATCTCATAAACTGCATTTTTGAGCTGACAGGGACATATGTTTTCTTAAAGTCATTAAAATAATGCTGTATTAAATACTTATCTAAAGTAAGACAAGTACAACTGTGATACCTTCTGGTTATTAGGATACATATGTCTAATATACATTCATTTTGGAGTCCCTTAGGGGACAGCCTTGTTATTAATACAGCAAAGAACAGCTGAGTGAGCATATGGTTTATTAAGACATGCTTATATTAATTATATGTGAATACTATTCAAAAGGGTCGCTGTTCTATAACTGAGAGACCCTTTGTGATCACTACTTTGGAAATCAAAGCTCAGTAGGATTACTCTTGATCCAATCTATTTGTGTCTGGATGGAAAAATCATTATATTTGTGTCTAGGCTGGAAATTAGTGAAACACTTCACAACTTAAGACCATGACAACTCAAGCAATTAACGAATATGCAAAACTGAAGGAAATTTTGCAGGCATGATGAAATTGCATGTGGGAGTTCTAAAGCTCACATGTTTCTGTAATACCTTATGAAGCAATCTGATCCATAATCCACAATGTATAAAATAAAGCAGAATAATTTTCTAGTTGCAGGCCAAAACTACAAACCAGCTATAATCCTGTCTGCATAGCTTCCATCCCTCTACTGCTCAACTGATCTGCTTTTGGACTATGGTAATTCCTGCTCTGTTACCTAAAACCAGTGAAAATTGCTGATGATCTGTTATTCTTAAGGCTGTTTTTCATTCCAGGAGATGACACAGCCTGCACTGTCTCCTGCAGTGCATCACTGCATCTTCTACTGGAGTGCCAGGCAGAAGAGAGTTTAAGCATGAAAACGAAAGTAACGTGGAAAGTCTTTGAGAAGGAGACCCAGTGGGAAACAAGCTGAAGACCATTCAGTTTTATCTTTCTTTTTCTGACTCTAAATCTCCTCCAATCCCAGAAAAGGTGCAGTTCATACCTGATGCCTGGACTCACATGTTCCATGTCAGCTTTACTTGACTTATGACAAGTTGCAGGGTTCCTGTGACAGTGCTGGAACAGAGCAGGCTGTGCTTGGCCTTGGCTGTCCCTTGGCTCCTGAGCCAGGGCCTGGCACAGGCTGCACAGAACACAACTGCAGGAAAAAAATGCACTAGGAGGAAAGATGGTTTCATTAATGTTTCTCCTTGCTCTGTGGATAGAGAATCCCATATTGGACATTTCCCTCTGTTAGCAGAATCTGAAAATTCAAACATAATGTGTTAGGCTCCAGAACTGTGAAAATAAACCTGTACAGTAAGAACATCCTTCCAGTAATATTTTCTATACAGTGTATTTCCTCTATTTTTTTGTAATACTTTTCAGTATTACCTCAAGAATATTAAGGCAGGATCTATTATTAATTCACATCTGAAGCCCTTTACCCATCATGCCATCAGTCGTGGGGCATTGAGGCATTAAGATAGACTCAGCTGTGAGATATGGAAGAGCAGAAGTTGGTCCAAGTGTATAAAAGTAAGAACAATGTAAATACTTCTGTACTTCTGGGTCTGCCACCAGCTATCTTAAAATTTTCCTGGGATGCTCAGCAGCCTGAATGGTGGGTGATCAGGAAGGCAGTGTGTCCTCAGGGTTGCCCACTGAGGATGAGGGGGCTCTTTGTGACTGGGGGTGCCATTCCTGCCACGTTCTTGAGCCTCGGTTTCCCCAGCTGTGAGAAGAGATAGCATCCATACAGCATTGCACACCTAAAATAAGAGCTATGGGTCTTGATTGGGAGCATTTTGCAGTTATCAAAAAAAACCCAACTTTAAGCTTCTAGGATAGGAAAATATTCTAGAAATCTAAACTTGAAAGTAGCCCAGCAATGAAATATAATTCTGGTTTATGAATAAATACATTTTCTCAGAAGTTCTGAACTTCAGCTATAAGATTATCCACAGGGAAGAAATGTGCAGCAACACTTTGTTGTACTGCTTCAGAAACAACCAGAACAAACCAAAGCAGCTCTCACTTGAAGGGGAAAACAAACCAACCCCAGGTATGTGAGGCAGGTGGCTCAGGATGGAGTCACAACTGTCCTGGGTTAAGCTGAGTGGTTTGTTCCATGAGCAGCTGGGTAGAGGGCCAATAGTTGTGTTTTTGGCCTCAGGTGAGGAGCTTTAGCTGTGGTTCTGTTTGCCAGCTCTCCTCAGAAGGTGGGGGCAGCAGGTAGAGGAGAGATTTGGCTGTGTGGGCCTGTTCTGACTGCTCCTCCTGCCCCATGAAATTCCTCTCTCTGGGACTGGACACTAGCAGTGACTCCTTGAGCCCATGGCTTGGGTCTGTCAGAACGTTCTGCCCTTAGCAAGGCACTTGGTGAGGAATATTCTGGAACAGCGTGGCAGTGCTGGAGCTGCGTCAGGGAAGAGGCCTACTGAGCTCTGCCTGGTTCAGATAAAGCAAAAAAAGACAAAACCTGATGGTTTGATTGATTTGTTTGTATTTGGTTTGGTTTAAAGGTGCTCTCAGGAAGTGAGCTGGCATTTCCCTGGGCTGGTTTGGTTTTTAATGCCCTGTTTCGAGGTCTGTGAGGGAGCCGTGTGTGCGGACATCGGAGCCGTGGGAGGGTGGTCAGCACCTCCCAGCCTGGGGGCCCGGCTGAGGGAGATGAGGGTCCCAACAGCCTCCTTTTGGCTCCAGGTCTGCCTGACCTGGGGAGTTTTAATCAAGGTTTTGGTAATTCTTGGTTTGCTTAGTGAGGCATTCAAGGAGCAACACGGAAATAGTGAGCCTTAGGTTGCAAAGCCTTTTTTGGTGAAGCATTTTACAGTCAATAGTCTGAGAGCAGGCTTTGGTAGGTAGCTCTTGGTGGCTGTCTCTCCCCTGTGAAGGAGAGACCTTACTAGTTCTAAATAGCTCTCTGAATTTTTTTTATTTTCACGTTTAGTTTTTAAACCTTTTTAGTTACTAAACCTTGTAGCTGACCTGAAGAAAAGACAGGTTTTGTGGGTATTTTTTTTAGTCATAAAATGTATGCAAAGAAAGGAATAATTATAATTATAAAAACAGTAGGACGTAAAGGACTTTGCTGATTTCCCAAAATATTCTTCATAGTCTTCAAGAGCAAATACAAGCACCTGCGTTATTCAGTGCAGGGAGGCATCTGTTGTTTCATTGGAAATGCAATCATGTATTTATAGAATGTTTTGTGGCTGAAATGTAATTTCTATCTATTAAGATTCAGATTTAAAGCTTTTTTTTTCTTTCTGTTATGTGAGTGTTTTTTCCTAGCCTAATTAGTAAACACTGCTTGTGTTTGACATATATTAAGTGTCCTGGATGCTCAAAAACAAAATTCCTAAATGCTGCTGTAGCTGGTAAAGGACTGAAATCTTCTGACACATTCAAACTGAAAATATTTGAAATATAAGGAGCTGAGCATTTGAAAATTGACACAATTTCATAAAGTCTTAATACTAGAAGAGACAGGTGTTGTACTTTAATCACACTAGAAGAAACAGCTGATATATAGTGCAACAGTAATAATTCCAAGCTAGAAGCCTACAAGTAATCTAGCTGAAAATTATATTGTCAAGAGAATGAAAATACTTTGTAATATATTCTAATGCATATTAATTTGAGAGCCCTATAGGGGACAGTCTTGTTATTAATACACAGAGGAACAGATGTGATAGCATATGGTTTACCAACTTGTATTTATGTTAATTCTATGTAAATAGGATTTTAATAAGATAACATTAGTCTATAGCTTCATTTTCCTAATATATCTTTCTTATTTGAAGATGATAATGGATTTATCTAAATTGGGGTCTAGGATCATAGAAAAGGTTAGTGGAAAGAGTCAATTTTATGTCAGACATAAAAGGGAATAAATAAGCATCCTTTTTGAACATTTTATCATCATTTAAGCTTTCAGTGAAGAAGTTTGAATTATTTTATTCACCAACTCTACCACTTCTAAAAACACTGCTTGATAGCTACTGTTACCTTTTTTAGATTCTTACCTATTTTAGATTCTTACCTTGGTTTTTGGTAGTTTGAGCTTCCATTCAGCTCTCTTTGGGAAACTTGCAAAATTTTGTAGAATCCCAGAAAATTTCCAGCATTACCTTATATCTGATGTCTGTTGAACTTGCCATGCAACTCCTCTCTGGCTGTCAGTTGGAAAAGCTGTGAGTGCATTTCTGAGTTAACTCAGGCTTCTCAGCAGCTTTCTCTGGGGCACAATTTTTTTTTAATTATGCTCCCAGGCACTGCTTGGAGCCATTTCAGTTTGTGATGAGAACAGAGTAAGCAATCTGTGTTCCTGCAAGCGGATGAGGAAATAAAGTACTAATCAGCACTAGTGCTTCAGTGGACTTTGGGAAAGTTTCTGCCTGCTATTAGGAATTTCTGGTTTAAACTATTGAATCAAACTTTTGTGCCACCTTCTGTTGAGCTGCACCATTCTAGTTTGGAAAATTAAGTTTTGTGTCTCTGGCCTAAAAAGCCCTAAGTTGCATTGCCTGGAACTTCCAGTTCATAACTGAAAAACTGTAAATAGAGGAAAAGAATTATTTCCCTCCCCCACAGACAGAGCTATTGCTTTCTTCTTTCAAGAAAAAAAAAAAATTCTGAAACTCATTTTGCATTTCTAATTAAAAGGGAGCTTGGATGTTGAGAAGTGGAAATGCTAAACTTGCTTAAGCTTAAATGCAGCTTCTAAAGGAGTCTAGCAAAACTTTGTTGTGTGGGTATGTCAGAAATACTTTGGGTTTAGTTGGTTTTATTTTTCCTCCAATTTTAAAGAAGTTGTTTAGCATACCCCATGTGCCAGAGTGCTATGATTATGTTTTGAATTAGTAAGTCAGCAGCAGCATTTGGAATTGTAATTATTTGAAAAATGCTGATGGAAGTAATACTTGAATGTAAATACCAAAAAAAACTTAGGGTACTTGGCTCTTTTCCGTTCTTTTCCTCAGGTCTTGGGTGTAATGAAAGATCCAGAAAAGTGACAGGTAATTCTCTCTAGCAAAACGCTGCTTCTAGGGTCTAGGAAAGAGTAGCAGGAATGCAACAGTAATCACAGAATGAGTAAGGCTGGAAGGGTCCAACCTCCCTGCTCAAGCTTTTGGAAATAGTAAATATGCATCTGGGCAACTCTATGGAAACAGTACTTAAGACACAAGAGACAATGAAAATATATTTATTTTTTGATTCTCTAGACAAGATAAGAAAGTACCCTGGAAAAAAGAGAAAATTGAGCAAAACAATTTTAAAAATTTAGGAGTTTTGTGTTCCTGTGTCTATGTTTATAATAAACCATGCTTAAAGTGGTCAGCAAGGAATATTTCCTCTCACCACTAGATACATCTTTTCTCATAGTAAGAAACACTGGAGATTCATAATACATCCAAAGTGAAAGGACAGTTTGTGTCATCAGCCACAGGGAGATATCGGATCATACATCTTTACCTGACAAGAGGTGGCAATTTAATCTGACAAGTTTCCTGCCAATGAGGACAGCTTTAGGAGTTCAGCTGCCTTGGTAAAGATTTGACATGTCACTGAGGGATGTTGTGCACAAGCTTGACAATAAACTGGAACTTGCTAATGCAGTTTAGGTAGCTGTGAAAATTTATTAGAAACCAGAGTCTGTAAAATTACTGTACTTCAGAAATGTTTTTCCTTCCTTGCTGAAAATATGTGATATTTAATGCATAACACATATTTAAAATCTTGTCTCCTGATCATGTAAAACAAATCTACAGTAATGCCCATGAAATGGCAAGGAATTCAGTTAAAGGCATGTGAGAATAAGCAGAATGGGAGGGCTGCCTTCCGGAGCCAGAGGAGAAGCCTGTCTAAACTGAAGGTTTGATTGCTGAATTGATGTGTCCTGCTGTGAAATCTTATTCATGTGCCTGGAGAGGGACCTAAAAGGTTTGTGGACTTTAGATGCATGCAAAGCCCCAGGTGATATCTGAGGAACTCTTGCAACTGGACGCCAGGCTCATGATATGGCTACTGGACCAAAACTTGCAGACACCTTTCAGCAAACACTCCAAATGCCCTTTTAATTCTGGCTAATATCTAAACATGAAGGAAAAATAATTTTGTGTTTGTTTCACTAAAGCAACTCATTTCAATGTGAAGTGAAAAAAACATCAGCTGCATATTAAATAAATTTCTAAGTTTGACTGGGGATTTTTGAGGTGTTTGGGATAAGGCATTCCTAATCCCAAATGGTGAAACAGATCTCATAGCAATTCAGCACTCTGAGATGTGTTGACAAATGCCACCTGGAAGGATATTAGTTATGAACTCACAAAATTTGTGAATAAACTTTTGAATGAGAGAAGTGTGTATAAAGAGAAGACTGGAAAGAATTGAAGGATCTGCCAGAGTGCATTTTCAATCACAGAGCCTTTGCTGAATCATTTCTGTGTTAGCTCTTGATAATCCTTGGAGAAAGGCACATTTAATACACCTACCTTTCCTAATGTGGATGTTTTTATAATTTCTAACTAGGCAGTCATCTTGAAATTTTGTGGTAACAGAAAATGATATTGCTTGAAAATTTCATTGATTGCTGATAAAAGATGAAGCATTGTACTCTTGCTGCACACTTTGACTTCAACTGAGGTAGATGTCCAGGACAAACTGTCTATAGTAGTGTTTAGATAGATTTTTATAGTTGTCAGTATTAAGTTACAATACCAAAATCCTGACTCTTCTTTCTAACGGCTACCTTTGTCAAAAGGGGAGTAAATTAAATGACTGAGTCTGTTCCAGAATAGATATAACTTGGTATATATCAAGGCTGGGAAAATCCCAAGAATGTTTCAAAGCTGGTTTAGTTTGTCCTAATTTGTTCCTTTTATCCTCTTAGTACAGAGAGAAAGTATTGATCTCACAAGTTAATGAAAAGCCTAAAAAAAGTCTGCAGAGAGTCCTTCCAATGGCTTTCAAACACATTACAACCAATTAGGAAACTGAGGTCACCATGGGTGTCACTGGTGGCCTGAGCCAGTCTGAGAGTGCGAGGGAGCTGTACTCAGGGTGGACTCACAACTTCCACCCGGCTTTGCTTTTTCTGAAGGCTCTGTGTTGCTGCAGTTGCTCACTAATTGCACACTTTGGCTCTCCTTTTGGCATATTTCTGGTATGTGGTGACATCAGCATTCTAATTAAGAGTAATTAATGGACTTCAACAACCTGTCTTGGCAGCTGGGATCTTGCTGGGGAAAGGCTTGAAAGAAGGGAATCCAGTTGTGTAGAGTGGTGTTTGCGAGGGGTCACCTTTTTGATAAAATTCCTTGGACAGCAACTTGTATTTTATAAGTGATAATAAAAGAGCAAAGGTCACTTTGGGAACCTGGGTTGTATGTAATTTTATGATATTAGGCCTGATGATATAATTTTTATTTTCTCCTGACTCTTGAGATGGCTTCTGCAATGCTGTAACAACTTGGCCATTGGGCTGCGGAGAGTAAGCCCTGTTCAAAGCCAATTCATATTTTGGTAATGAACTGCTTTGAGCGTAGTATAACTGTTAGAATATACTCAAAATAGATCTGAAATTAAATTTAAAATTAGGGAATTTTTTCATTTAAACAAATATTTTAGTAATCTTAATAAAAAATGGAGTGTCACAGACTCCAGGATTTTGCTGAGAACTCAGAACTGTAATTCTTTAGCAAATTATTTTGTCGGGGGCAGGTAGGGCACGTTTGTTCTGCAAGAAAGTAGTGGCCTTCTAGGACAAATCTTGCTGTCATGCTTATTGTTTGTGTATGCTTGTCTGCCAGAACTGTTATTGCACTGGTGCTGGACCTGCAGCAGCCCCCAGCCTTGGATACCTTTCTGCTGGAGGGGCTGGTGAGCTCCAGTGTGCACGAGCAGCTTATCCAGAGCCTCTCTGGGAAGTGCATTGCTCAAACTGTCTTATCCACCTTTGCGCTCTTTATTTGTTTCTCTCCCCTGCTGCTTCAGGGGGATCAGCTGTGTGTTGCCAATTAGGCTCATCAGCATTGTCAATAACAGATGTGGAGCTCCTGGTAATCCCCCACCCTTGTTAGTGGACTGCAAGGGCTTCTGTCTGTTTGTGATGAGATTTAACCCTTATGCCCACAGGGAGCCAAGTCACTCTGTCAAAGACCAAGAGTCATTTTATTCTGTTCTGTATTTTAAGGGTTCTTTTATCCCTATCTTAGTCCCAGTTGGTTTGATTAGACTTTGGTTTTGGCTGTGGGTTCCAGCTTGCAGGAAAACATAATTAACTTCATCACAAATCAATGTGAAAATGATATTTGAAGAACTCTGCTTCAAGCTAAAGGTAATTGCAAGAGGTTTCATTACCTGTCAAGTAGATTATTTGGACATGTTTTGAAATGCAAGCTGCAAGGCAAAGCCTTTCAGTTACCAGCCAGCATGCCGTTACAGGGCAGGCCTGGAAATGTGTTCATTAGACAGGATGCTCAAATATTTCAGCTTTTGCACACTTACTGTCACTTTTGCTCAGGGCAACCCCTCAATGCATGTTCTTTATTATTCCAAGATGAGGCAACTTCAGTGCTTGTGCTACAGTGACTCTGCTCCTCCCAGGGGAGTGATTCTGTTCAGGGAGAGTGTCACGCTTGGTGACTTCTGCAAACAAGTGGAAATCAAAGTAGTCTAGACTGTAAATTTGTTCCTGTGAAAATCTGTCTTGCCGGGTACAGTTTTCTTGAAAGAGCAACTTCTAACTAACCTTAACATTTTTTACCATCTTACTGATGGCAGGGGTTGTTGGTCTAAATATGCCACAGTGCCTGTAGGTGAATAATGAACCTCCAGATTTGTTCTCTGGCCATTAAATGGGAGTGGGTGAGTGTCATGGCAGAGTGCTTGTGTTTCCTCTTTGAGCTCAAGAATAAAATTGGAGGAATGCCACAATGATGAGACTAAATTACTGTCTAATTACTAATAGTGTTAAGATAAATGTTTAGTATCTGAAGTTACTCTCTCATGAGCAACCTCTACCGAGTGGCACATCAAAGTATTTATGTACATGATGCTATGGACCCTTGAAACTCTGAACCAAACAAGTAAACAAAATCTCAGCTGAGTGTTTTGTGAGCCACTTTCTGGTCTGAGCAGCAGCCAATGACAGGATAATGCTAGTGAGCCTCTACCTTCAGGTGCCAGTGACAAGAAGTCAAGAACATGAAAAAGCATAGCACAAAATTGGAATTTAATTTCAGAAGGTATCATAATTGTTTTGGGTTTTTTTTGGTTTGTTTTTTTTAATTTGGCAAAGACTCTGTGTGAGCCTGAAGCACAAGGTCTATCAGGAAGATGAATTATAGTGCTAGAAAAATACATACTGATCTGAAATGAGCTGGGAGTATTTGACTCATCTGAATTGCAGCATTGAATAACGATCTTGTTCTCACCAGTAACATTCTTGATGCATTTAAGTATTGAGATAGGAAGTGTTTTCTGGGATACCTTAAAGTCTGAACTCAGACTGAAGCAAAGCACTTCACTGATGCATTTTTTCATTAATCAATGCAACAATTTTTATTCAAAGCTGAACAGAACATCCCAAGCTTTTGTTCCACTCAGAAATTTTCTTAGAAATTTAAATACCAGTAACAGATTTGCTTCTCAATATTATGGCTGATGGATTATTGATTAATAGCCAAGTTTTAATCCTCAGGATATTGAGTAAATTATGAAGCCATTACACTGATATGAGTGCATTCCATCTCATTTGTCATTAGCAAGTTACAAATTATTTAACTTTAGTGCTTTGTCAGCAAAACTTTGTTGAAATTAGATTTGCACAAGTTAACGCCTACAACAAATTTTTGAAGTGAGTTATGAATCACTTGAAATGAGCTGTTATCGATTGGTGAGTGCTTAGGAGTTTGTACTTGAATCCTATCTGAGGGGAGACTAGGTTTTCTGGAAGGTAACTTGTAAGTGTTAGATCTTAAAAAGGAGTTTAATGTAATATTCTGTACAAGGATGAGTTTGTTCTCAATGATTATTTTGCTGAGTCCATTGTGAACTGTGAGAAAGGCATTTTGTTGTTGTCGATCGCTTGGTTCGTTTAAGACCCTGAACCCTCTACCTGAGACTCGGTCCTCCAAGTGCCTGGGACTCCCTCACGGAGTGACCCAAAGGGCACGTGTGGATATCTCACACTGAGACGAAGCCGATCTGGAGAGTATCCAAAAGGTATAGCGACGGAAGAAGTGAAGAGAGGCGAGAGGGGGCTTCCTCTAAGATCTCCTTTATTGGGGAAAGGAGCAGGGATCCGGGCGGGAGAGCAACAGAGGAAGGAATCCCCCGAACTGAGGGCGCGCAGGCCCTTATAAGGGAAGGGAAAACTGGGAGGAGCTGGGGAAAACAACCAATAGGATACCTGGGTAGGGGAGGGGATAAATCTGAGGGTCCAACCGAAATTTTTGATGGGAGGGTACAGTCATACAGAACCAATGAATAACCCGACAGAACAGAACTTTCCAGATGCTCATTAACTAAGCAATGATCCTCTTATTAAACATGAAGCAACTAAACCAATAGGCAACTTAGGGACCTAGACGGTTCTGGAAGGGTGGGCAGGTCCCTGCCCCAGGGTACGCCTCCCTACACTGAGGTCTCCTCCCCCGGGCCCGCCTCCAGGGTGGAACTATCGTCCTCGAAGGAGGAGTCTGAGTAAGTGACGGGCGCTAATTCCAGGGGCGGGACTCCAACAGCATTTTGTGGAAAAATGTACACTGGGGTGAACATGCAGGTCTATTTATGTCACTCTGCAGATTGCCAGAACAGGGCAGTTTCTGAAGGATATTAAGTTAAAACAAAAAGTGTCAACTGCACATGGACTGTGCAGATACAGCTTCCATAATCAAAAGTCACATCCCTTTTCCTAAATTAGGATTAAATCACAGTTGCTGCGTAGCCCTGTGTGTTGATTTTTACTTTCTTTATATGTCTGAAAAGTGGGTTTTCATTTACTCCTGTTATCAATTCCTGAGTTGATATCTTTGGGTTTCCCATGGCAACAGATTTCTTTGTGACTGAGCAAGTATCATTTTCTTCCTTTGGGTGTTAGGTAAGGTATGAATGCAGAGCCTCAAACAAAGAGCTGGTAAAATACAGTTTTCAAGAAATTCTTTCTTTGAACCTTAACTGTTATGTTTGTTGTTTTGGGTTTGTTTGGTTGGTTTTTTAAAGCATTAAGTTGGGGTATGATTTCTTATCCATATAGAGCATGTAAACACTGCAAGGTTTGATAGCAAGAGTTTTTGTAAGCAAAACGCCTTTAGTGCTTGAGATCAGAAAGCCTGTGGAAAGTTAGAAGAATGGCTCAACTTGGTGGTTTGTTTATTGCTTTTGTGCTTGGCTTGTGATCACTTAAATGCTTGGGAGAGACTGTGATACTAATTACACTAAATACAACTCTTCTTCTCTCTTCATAGAAATATCTAATTTTATTTTCACTTTTGTAGGTGATTTCTGTGGAAAGGACACTCTTTGCCCAATAAATTCAGTCATTATAAGATTAGCTAGGTCTGCTATTTCTGTCCTGATACAAGCATTTTTTTATCCCCAGGAATTACATTCACAAAATGTGAGATGCATCCTAAAGAGCAGAAGGCTCTCTTCCAAGAGACATGATGTTGACAGAAACGTGTTGTAGTAAGGATTTAATCTTTACTTTTCCTGATTTGTTTTATTATGTATAATAACTCCCCCAGGAAACAAGAGTGAGTAGTTGCGCTGCTGCAGCTTGAAGCATCCAAAGCAATGGGATGTAAGGCTGATACAACTGTCTGTCTTATAATTAGCCATCAGTCAGAAATCAAAGCAAGCACAAAGGCAACATTTCACTGCCATGGATTTTTGCCTTGATGAAAACACACTTTTTTTTGATAGGAATTTCTTATTACTACAACCCGATGAGATCTGGAATATTTAGATTATTAGGAACAATTGACTGTGCTGTAGACAGCTGCTTGAGTCAAGTTCTAGTTCACTTACTCTAAGCAGCATGATCTGCCAAGCTGGTCTTTCATCAAAAAGCCATAGGTGCAAGTAGTTCTCTGCTAATATTTTTTCAATGAAAAAGAAATAGTTTTTTAAAATAAAAGAAAAAAAACCCCAACCAAGCAAAAGCTCTTCATGTAATTTTTATTCTTAGTAGAAAAAATAGTGTCTCTAACAGAGCCAGAGGCAGATAGTGATGAAATCACTAGGACGTACTCTATATGACACTGTTGCAGTTAGACAGAAGCCAATTTTGTGCAGTCTTTCAGCCCTGAGAATTGCAAGAGCCAATTGCAAATACCCCTTGACCACCCAGGCACTTGATTTTTCTTCTAATATCTTCTACCACAATCTTAACCCAATGTATGTATGTTGCTAAGAACATGGAGCTGTGGTACAGCTTCATTCTGAAAACGTGAATTTGTTCCTATTTTTGTGTCATACTCTGCCTTTATTCTGTCACTTGTAATGTAGAGATTGGAAATGAATGAGTTTGACTATACTTGTTTAAGTGCCAGGATATTTTCCCACTTTTTGAGTCAATGTGATGTACCTCTGTGATAAGTAACATCAAAGTGCATTTTGTTAATTCATTACTCTCCACAAGGTGTAATGTTTGCTGCTCTGCTGCTGTATTCCTTAAGCCTGTCTTGCCCCTGACTTTTGACACACGAGAAATAGGAACCTATCATTTCAGTCAATTGGTTAGTTGTTATACAAAATGGATATTGTTTGAATAACTTTGTCAATACTGTTCAAACTGTTTTAAAAATGAAGGAACTGTACAAAACCTGGTAGAAGAGTAGCAATGAACTGTAGGTGTAAAATGTGAAACCTAGACTTAAAAATATTTTAATCATACCTGCTGGTTCAGATGGACAGCACTTCCCATGTGCTGCTTTCCACACACAGAGTGTGGATGGTCATTCAGTGTGGATAAGATGACTCTTTGAAGTGGCCTGAAATATTATACTTTTGTCCAAGAATTAGTTAATTTGCTGTTGTCCTTTTTTTGCTCTTGTTTAAATTGTGATTTGCAAAAAGGTACATGAAGTCACCAAACAAACCCACTCATAAGCATAACATTTGTCAGGCAGTAATCACTGCCAGTGTTTGAAGGATGACTTCACTGCAAATGGAACTAGCAGTGGTTGAATTAGCACTGAGCAACTCTTAGTTGCAAGGCATTTATTCTTCATCAGGATGCAAAATTGGAATGGTGTCTGTTCACATGGTCATTTTTTATAGTAGATATTAATAGCTATTTATTAAGACTAAAACTTGGGTACAGCACAAAAGCTCTCATAAACTCTAAGTAATAGTGTATGATTGATAAAGCGTGATATTCATAATTCATCACAATAAGAAAAAGTATTAAAATCTTTGTTTAATAAGATTATTTTTCATCATGTATTGAATTATGAGAACTCAACATCATAAATCTTTGTTAGAGAGGGAGGATATTTCCTTTGCAGGTCTGCTGATCAGATTTCTGCAAAATTGTTGATGTGTTAGAAAATTATTAAAAGAATAGAAGTACCAAATAGTCGCCTTCAAAATTGTGTAACTGGACCCAGCTTGCTTAGGCTGCTGGTAAACTACTGCAGAGCTATAATTCTATGTGGAGTCTGGTTTGAAAAATGTGTGGTTGCAAGGAGAGGACTTCTTTCAAAGCACCAGTGTAAAATTTTCATTCCTAAGGACTTTATTCAGCAATCCTCTAGGTAGTGGTCAGTTATATTTTAAAGAGTATTTATTGCCATTTGACTATTAGAGCATGTTCAGTTTTGCTTATGTAAGAGGCTTTGGGCAAACTGGAACACTTTCTTTCTCAGTTTGAAGATGGAGCTTTGGATTAGAGCCTTCAAACTGTACAAGAGATGCTGCATTTCTCATACTGCTCTCGTGTTGTGCTTGTGAGAACAAAGGAAAGGACATGGAGGTTTTTTGGTTTTTATTAGCCTATAACAGATTTAAGAAATTCACATCTAAGTATGTCCAACTACTTAGAGAAACCATTTCCATTATTTTATACAGATTTTCATACACCTTTTTTGCCTCTTAAACATGTAGCACTTCTTTATCAAGCAGCAGGAAGCTTTACAGTGCTTTGCACCAGTCATTTTAGTGTTATCATAAAACCGCCTTTCCCCTTACACCTATAAAACTCATAATTTGCTGCAAGCTCAGTGGAGCTGTTTGTAATATTATTTTAGGTTTAGTCTTTACCATGAGCCCAATGGGCAGATTTACTCTGGAAAATCAGACTATAGGTTGAGCGGGAATTTTTTGAGAGTTTGCTACAGGGACAAAAGTTTTTGCTGGTGCATGTATTTCTACTTGATACTATGTTTACAAAGTAATCAGGTTTTAAAAATGATTAAGTTTATTATTCCATCATCAAACTAGTGTTTTGAAGAAGAAAATACAGTAATTGACATGCAACTTAATCCTCTATGACTTTGTTTATATGGAGTGCTATGATTTATAAAGTGTTTATGAGAAATTCTTTTTGAAGTGTCTGAGAAATGCAGACCTACAAAATGCTCAGGCCTGGCTGATGTACCTTGATGTTCATTTCAGAGTAAAAAACTTTGATAGAGCAATTAGAAATAAACTGAGTGGCTCTGTTATCCCTGGCAATCTGAAATTAATTTGGTGCATTAGTTCATTATAGCTTAAGATTCACATTTAAATATCAAAAATGTAGTAATTGTATTTGCAGATCAGCTTTGTGTTTTTCTGCCTTCTGTGATACATAGGCAGCTGTCATTCCTAATCTCAGGGAAATGCAATCAGAGATAGTTTAATTTCTTTTATTTGCAACATTTCCTGCTTTTTTGCTATGGTAACAAAAACCTTATGAAGCCTTTTGTCCGTGGATCTCAAAACCATATAAATGACCTACCCTTGAACCACAGCTGTACAATGTTTTTCCATGGCAAAAGGTTCTGTACTGTAAATGAGTAAGCCAACTGAGTTTGTTTTGACATTTAGGAAAGGAGGGGAGGGAGAAAGCACAGCTTGGTTCCATTAAAAAATGACAACTCCATTTTAAGTATTGGTTTTGAATAGATTTGGGAACTTAAAGCTCAACTCTGCACTGAAAGCTGTCCCTTAATGCAGGTTGATTGCAAGAATGAAGCTCTGGAAGTGAATTGTGGGGGGACAAGCAGAGGCAGTGATCATTGAGGGTCCCTTCAGTGCTGCAGTTTGCCTCACCGTGGCAGGGACCACAGTGCCTTCACTTCAGCATGTTCTATCATGGTATTTGCACACATAATCTGATAAATAATACCTTTGACTTACTGTGTTTAGGGTAACAGGCCCAGTTGGGTCATGTCATTACTGAAACAAGCTTTACATTAATTGCTGTTTGGTTCTTTAAATTATGTGCTTTGACAGTCAGCTTGGAGACCCTTAGTTTATCATTAAGACGTGTCCTTGTAATCTAAAGAGGCCTCTTATTCATACCTGTTAGTGTAATGTCTCATTCCTAAATGAACTGCTGCCCTTTGGGGCCTGAACTAAATTCTTGAAAATACTTGAACTGAAAACTTCCAGTTTTGAATGAATTCCTGTGAATAACTCAAGTAGCTGTTATGCTGCTTAAGTACTGCAGCTGGTTTCATGTTCTCCTGCTTCTTTTGCTTGTAATACCATATCTTTTAAGCAAATCTATTCAATATTACTTGCTAAAGCTGGAGCAAAAATAATGTGTTGCCTGAGGTATTTGCCTTATTTAGGACAGCTAGTTTGGACAGCAAGGTAAGGAGCCTCAGCTTCACAAATGGTCAAAGGAGTCTGAGGAGAACTACGCCATTAATTTGTTATGATTACCCATGTGTTATTTCTAGCCTTCAGTGGATCCTAAAACGAGGACTTGCACATCTAGTTAAATCATGCACCCTTACAGAATGGATGTTCCAATGCCTGCAGTTTATTTTTTCATCTATCTTTAAATGAACATCAAGCCTCCACACCTCACCATTTGTCTGTAAAGCAGTATCTTCCCTGACAACAGTCCCCTTCAGCAATTCCCAAGCCCCCTGAAAGAACTCTGGGGCAGGGTCTCTGGGCTACATCTTTTTTAACTTTCTTGGACAGTGTATTTTATCTAGCTTTCTGCTTGAGCCCATCCAAAAACTACTTTTCAGCTTTGCTGCTTGCACATTGCTCTGCTTCTATATTCCTGAATTTCATATTTGTTATCAGTAAGGATTTTTTCTCTGCTGTAATCTAGTTAAAGTTCGGGCTCCATTAAATCAATAACTGATCAACTGATTGTGGAAATTAAGAAGTGGAATTGAATTTTGTTGAATTGTTT
>VZTH01006158.1:86903-219079 GCA_013397815.1 Aleadryas rufinucha
TTTTTTTTTTTTTTTTTTGTCATCATGTAAGATAATTGTTGCCTGTGTTGCTGTAGGAAGCGGGACCAGTCTGCCCTGCACTTGAGGGTGCAGGTGCCACTAGGCTGAGCTGGGCTCATGCTTTGGCTGGCTGGGCCATCATCTGTCCCTGTCCCAGGGTGCCAGCACAGCTGTCCTGTCCCAGCCTGTGGGCTGAGAGCAGTGGCTGCCTGCAAGGACAGGTGTCTGGCTCTGTGAGCAGACGTTCCTGCATCTGGGTGCTGTTTGTCACTATAATGAGTTGGCTTCTTACCATCTCATCTCTGAATTCCCTTAACGTGCTTGTAACCACCAGTCCCCATATTGTGGCTGCAGGCTGATTTATGGGTTCCTGTCTTGCTGACCACTCTGCTGAAGCTTCTTGTGTGCTGCTAAAGCATATGGAATGTTTGATGTGGTTTTAAAGCACCTGAATGATCTAAATGTCATAGTGGCCAAATTATGCCTTTTGCCCCAGTGAATAAGATCATCTGCCCTCAACACAGCCTTATCCTTTCCTGCATTGGGTCACTTAGCCAAAAATACTGACATTCAAAAAAGAACTTTAGAGTTCCTGAAAGCTATTGGAAAAGACCAGGAGCTGCATATGAAATTTACTTCTTTTGCTGGCAAGTGGGTGAAAATGTGCAAGAATAAGATTTTGGGTAACTATTTACTCCCCTCTATGCACAAGTAGCTGGCACATTGTTTGAATCCTTTACTTTTGGCCTTCATCCACAGGACCCCCCTCTTAGAGGGGATTTCTGTCTGATTGTCTGAGGATGAAGGATAGTTACACATAAAACTGGACCTCAGATATTTGTAAAAGTTTATTAATTATTCCTTCAATAATATCTTTTTATTCCAGCTGGTTTATATCTAAGCTGCTTCTAAATGCAGTTTATATTTTTAAAGCCCAAGAAAATGGGCATACAAATATGAACATTTGTTAGGGAATTTAAATTTTTAGCAAGGTTTTCACTTGTCAGTTTCCTTACCTGGATTTTCTTTGGTGATATTCCCAGGGGAGAAGCTGTTACATGAAGGGCACTACATCACTTAAAAAGGCTGAATACTAAGGATGACTGTTCTATACTGAATTCCTCCAGACAGTGTTAACAAAACTGCTGCAAGCAATATGTTGGAGGGGGATGGTGCTGCTAAGGCCAGGTGAGGACAGACCTCCCCAGGCAGGCCTGCAGTGCTGTGCAGGTGAGAGCACACAGTGTTGGCTCGAGCTGATGCTGTCCTAGCAGAGAAAAAGTGACTGGGACTACTTGGTTTTGACAGACTCCCTTCTTCCCCATCATGATTTTTGGGGGTTTTTGTAATGAAGATTTTTCTTCTCACAGAAACCATGGTTGTTGAGAAACAAAACTTCCCCAAATATGACATTTCTGTCATGTCCAAACCCACACAAAGTACTAAAGCACACAATTTCAAATTGGCTCACATGAGAGATGGATATGCTGCAGTATGGATTTTCAATATCTACATTTGCAGTACTGATTTCTTATCAAAATTTTGGTCCAATTCTCAACCAAAAAATATTTTGTCAATTGTTTATTAATAAAAAGATTCTTGAAAGAGAAATGCTAAGTTTCTGCATGGGAAGTGCATTCTTGTGGAAAACCTCAGCTGTTCCTTCATTAGCAGGTGTGTTTCCTTTTTACCAATAGAGTAATGAAGTTATTTTACTCAAGTTTCTCTAGTATTTAAATGTTGAAAGAAATATGATGGACTCTTTACCTATGCCCTTTGGTAGACAACCATACAGTTCATTTCTTCCACAGCTTGTCATGGACAATGTAAACATGCCAGTGCTTAAAAGACTAACTGCAAAATACATCAGTGCTGAGTATAATGCAATATGAACAGTACAGAATTATTCACTAAGGCCTGAAATAGATCTGAGTGCAGCTAAGTCAGTGCTGCAGTGCTCCAAGTAATGGTTCAGACTTAGAAAGTGAGAGTAACCAAAGCAACTTGAATTGATTTTGCTTCAAAAAGCACAACTTAAGAGGATAAAACTGATGGGAAGATAAGTAATGCTGTGTTGCACCAATACTTAGTGCTTCTCCAGGGAGCTGCTCCATGTGTGCAGTTGTTGGGAGTAGTTCTGCAGACCACGGCACTTAAATCTGAAAGGTTGCTGGCAAGGACTTTGTGCCGAAAAAGTAGCTTGTAGGTATTCTATTTAACTAGACATGAGGAATACAAATGTCTAAAAAAGAGAGATTAGGTTTAATTTAACCTTTTCTTCTATATAGAACCCTATGTAGAGGGTTTGTGTGCTTTAGGTGTGTTTTTCTGTTATGTCTGAGGTTGTTATTAGACTTGCACCTCACCAGGCAGAAGGTAGGCAACAGTAATAGTATTCTAAGGGATAGGTAACTACAGCTCTGATTCAGTTTGTAATGGGCACGAGCAGAAGTGATTCAGCTGGTTTGAATCGTGACTCAAAGATATTTCTTACCTGGACAATTGTGGTGTACAGAAAAGACAGACATTCTTTGTAAGTAAGAATTATTAATGCACATTCTACAGCATAATGTGGATAGTTTAATCTGATTTTGGGGTGTGATAGTAGCAAAAGCATATATAGGGCTAGATTTTACCAGGAAGAGAGAGGAGATATGTTAATGGCAAGAGATTAGAGGATGACAGTGAGACTATCTCATCATAACTTAAATTGTTGCTATTCTTTCTTAAATCTGCCACCACTTCCACTTCAGATTGCTCTGGATGCACTCCAGTGTCAGTGAAGCTAGTGATGTCCAACAGATGTTCCAACTCTTTTCTTATACTGCTATGCTTTGTGCATTTCAGCAAAACTCTTTGATTTCTTCTTTTATTCCTAGATAAGTCACATCTCTGGGAATGTTTCTAAAGGTACTATTTTAAAGGAAATAATAAGAAAAAACAACATTTTGAAATTGCTTTTTTCAATAAAGTAATTTTGCATTGTTTTCTGCTAGTTTTGGGATTGTCCTAATTCCAAATTTTTTTGTTAAGTGAGAGCTAGAGAAAGGGGTGAGGAAAACAAACCTTGCTGCTGAATCTGTCTGAATTTAGTTTCTCTTTTCTTGTCACTGCTGCATTGTTATATAGGTTGCTTATTGTTAGAGATGGTGCAAGAAACAACAATCTAAATTTTTACAGGAATGGTTAAGAGTTGCCTTTTTTTTTTCCTGTGCAAAGTGCTCAAGCTGGCATAGCAGTCTTAAAGGACCAAAATGGAGTACTGCATTTGTGGATCAATGAGCTAATGGAGAAGATCATGAGGAAAATAATTGATGGGATAGAGGAAGTTTATATTGTCATGACTGCACACAAGGACAAGTCTGTCCAACAACAATGTTAAAATCACCCCTTCATAGTTCTAAAAGAGATGAGTAGTAGGGTTCATTATTGACAAAAGGCATGGTACCTTAGACTTGCTGCTGTAAATTAGTTCATTGTTTGTGCAAATATTGTCTGGGGGCACCTGCAGAATGCAGGAACCTTGGAGAGGAGCTCTCCTCAGTGAAACTGCAGGTATTTACAGAAGAAGTAAAGCTTTGCTGTGAGGAGCTGTAAAACTGCCACAGGGCATAATCAATGTTTGAAATGCATTCAAACACACACTGTGCAATTCACATTCATGAATTATAAATGTTTTTGTGACCCTTCCTTAGCAAACTGGCCACTGGAGTTAACTGTCATCCAGTCAGGGTTTATGACCCCATGGAAATGTGGTGTTGGATTACTTTGTGGTTCTGCAGCCTGGAGGAGCTACCCACAACAGAGGGAAATAATTACAGACGGACTTGAAGAGAAGAAAAACAAAAGAGCAGCTTTCTAACTGGCTTTTATTGCATTAGTCCATTAAGGGGGAAAAAAAAAAGTCACTCCTTTAAATAATAATTAAAGAAAATGCTTTAACTTGTGAACAAAGAAATTGTCTTCTTTGCTTTTTTGTTCCTGTTATAACTTTTGATTCACATGATGTTAATTTCTTTAATGCTTTGTAAATTAATTATGGCAAAGCAAACTGCAAAGTTGTGCCCTTTTCTCAAAAGATGGTAAATGGGCTTCTAATGTTGATAACTTCATTTCTGCACGGTGATGCAGCAGTTTGAATTTATGCACAACCAAGTGGCTTCTTCAGCAGAATACAAGTCGATATAGAAACCATAATGTGCACCACAAAATGTAGGTTCATAAGAAGAAAGGCCTGTATGTCTGTCTGTAATTGTGTGTGATAACTTGTGCCTCCCAAAAGTACTGGGGCCTATAATTTAGTGAGCCTCAGATGAGTTGCTTTGTGAGTACTCCCCCAATCAATGATGCTTTCTGTGCCTTTACTAGATGGTCTGAGATGTATCTAAAAGCTTTTTGCTAGATAATGAAAGCTTAAAATTTATCATTTTGCTGATATTTACAGTATTTGAAGCCCAACTTCAACTGGGCCATGCAAATAAGTTGTGAATAAAAACATTTTTGAGAGTGAATGGGATTTGAAAACTGTCTGGTAAAGCCATCAGCAGCTGCTTTTGCTATGACTATGACACCTCTGGTGGTGTTTGCTCTGCAAACATCTGACAGTGAGGTGAGCTGTGCTGTATCCCAGCAGAAAGCTGGAGTGTTCCACAGGTTATACCTGGTAACTAAAAGGTGATTTTCTTTTGATCCTGCAGTGGTCATTTTCAAACCAGCCTGACTGTCTTGGACAAATGATTTTACTCTTTTGGAGAATGTGCTGAGAGGACAAAGCACTTGTAAAGGAATCCCTGTATTCTGGTTTTTAGACTTGCTCTGCCTTCAGGAGATAAGTCCTTTTTGGAAAGTTACCTTGAAGTTCCCCTTGATTCAAGCCAGATTGAGGTAAAATGCAAATAAAGGATTTATTTTCATAATACCTAGAATACACAGCACAGTTACAAGTGTTTATATGGAAGATATAGATGAAGGCATAAATGGGTGGGGGAGAGATTAAATCTGAAAATTCTCTCTTTTATGTATCTGGTTTGCTGCAGCTGCTTTCCCAAGCAGACATTATCAGGGATCCTTTTTCTGTGTATTTCCTATCTCAGGGAGCATTTTTGAATGCTCTGGATTACTTGTCATGGTTTTCATTTCTATACAGTAATTTTTTAGGGTGTATATGTGACAAATGGATAAGGTGACTTAGAAGTAGCCATTTAGTAATAAATTACTGCTTCACCCTTCGTGTCCTAAACTGAATGCAGAAACACTTAATGTTACCTGGTATATTACCTGGTATATTAATCAAGTCAATCTGTGTGCAAATCTTGCATTTACAATTTAAAATTGCATGTTTTGGAGAAGGAGAGTCATGAAACTTGCTCAGTAATTTGCTATTCCTAGGCTATTTCATGCCCTCCACATCCCTCCCAAATGCAGAGGAGTTTCCTAGTTATTCAGTTAATCTGTGCTTAGCTGGCAATTGAAGAGTTCTGTGGGTTTTGGTTTGATTTTGATTCAAATACCAACACTGACTATTTTCTGTCTGGAATAAGCAGGCCCTCAGCTGCTGTGATGTGAGCTGACCTTGAGCATCCACCTGAGCAGCAGCAGCAGTTTGTCAGCTGTGGCCTGCCCAGGGCCCTTGTCACTGGTATTGCCCTCAGAGGCCCCTTTTGGCCCACACAGGAAGTGTACCAGTTAAATTGGAGAGATGAGATAAGAAAGTTGGTGTTGGCTGTACAAGTAATGTTCTCTTTGCAGTGCTCTCATTTGGAGTGCAGTGCTGATGGCAGATGGGAGGTAGATGAGTTATTGTTGTCAGATTATTTTTTCAGTTAATGATTATGCAGTGCTTTGAAGAGGTAAAGTGCTATATCACTGTTAAGTATTATTATTATTCAGTTCTCAAAAGATCACAGAGCAGATAAGGTTTTTATTATATTTTTCCCTTGGATTTTTACTAGTGTGTTTGAAAGCAGACTGTGAACAGGCTCTTTGGCTGTGGCAGTTTAAATGTGTGTGATTTAAAAAAAGATTAGATGTGATGTTTCTAACTATCTCATTCAAACTCATTCCAAAACACTTCATCTTCTGAGTGAAACAGTTCTCCTGCCTGAAAATTAATCCAAAACAAGATTCTGTGCTAGCTGTGAAGAGCTGGATTGAGCTAATTCATTTGTTGGGTCCAATCCATCCATACAAATGTGTGTAATACAGATCCTGCTTCTCGTGTCATTGCCTTCTTGAGACTATGCAAGCCCTGCACTGTTTTATCATCTTTAATAAAAATTGAGGCACTGATTTCTGAAGCCAGAAGCAAGACAGGGAGAATAATAAAACTGTAGAGCTGTATTATTTATGAATTTCAACACCTGTAGGTCTTTTTTTTCCCCAAAAACAATAATGGGGATGAAATTGTAGTCTTTTGTAATTCTGCCTGTAGCAGATGTCGCATTACACTGCATCTCTCATCAATATTTGTTAACTTTAACCTTGCATTATGATCTTCTATCCAAATCCCATGGCTTTTAGAGATGGAGCCAAACACAGATATTTTTGGGTTCTTTGTTCCCTTTCTGGAATGCTTTGGAGATAGCAATTCATGTATTATGCCTCTTAGGTTTGAAGCAACATAGCTAAAATAAATTTTCAGTGAGAATTGCAGAATTTAGCCAAGAGAAACATTTTTTTTTGATTCTGAGGGAGACTTTGATTCATTGATTTGAGTCAGTGCATGCAGAACACGAAGGATCTTGTATTTGGACACTGAGTACATGATAAGTTAATTTTGGATGTGCTGTCCTTTCCTGCTGCAGAGTGGGAGGTGGGGGATGCCCAACTTCTTACTATGTAGTTTTCTCCTTGTTGGAGGGTGTTTGAAAAATCCCAATTTTCAACATATGTTGTTAAAGTTTTAAGTTCTGATAAAGCTTCAGTACTTGACAAAATTCTGTCAATTCTAATCAAATTTTATTTTAGAAAGGGGGAAATATTTCTGTGCGGAGAAACAATAAACAATACTTTAAGGTTTTTTTGTTCTGTTGGTGAGTGAAAGCTTTAAACTGTGTGATTGATTTCTCATACTGAAATTTTTAAATGCTAAAAATTCACTTATAGTGAAGGAAAAATTCCCTTGGCATTTTCTTTCATAGAAAATAATGGAATCTTCATGACCTAGATTTCTTTTGCACAGCTGTTCTTTTAGAATGAAAACTTGTTACTACCTACCAAAAAAATAGGAGGTTTAATTTTTAAAAAAACCTGTTATCCTCAGTGACCGTTATGATTTCTGGCTCAAATTCATTACAGACATTACAAAGGAAAGATCTCTTCTGCTGTAAGGTTGTGGGACCACTGGCAGAGACAGTTGGGAGAGTTCTTGGTGATGTTCTGAATCAACAGAGCCCACTCCTGAGCATTCTGTTGCAGCTGCCCCTGCTCCAAGATTGAGGTGGAACTCCAGGTGCCATGTCCAACCTCAAATAGGTTTGAATATGTAGTCAGTTCTTCTGAGTTTGTCTTTAAAATACATAACATTTGACAGTGGGAGAAGGAGTTGAAAGAGGGAGGATATTGCACTTATTTTTGGGTTTGGGCTTGGCTTGTTGTGGATCTTGTGCCATTTCTCATTTTCCCCGCTGTTAAAGAAGTATCATGGTCAGTGGTGCTGTTGACCTTAATTGAAAGTCTTACAAAAATAATCTTTTGAGTGCCTAGATTAAAGGATCTGGGTGAATGAAAAGATTATTAAAGATTCAGATCTGGAATAGCCCTGGATCCATTAGACAATGCAGTGGTTAGGTCAAAATGAGTGGTCAGGTGAGAAATGAGTACTTTGAGGCAAAACTTTTCTAGAAGATATTGTTGAACTCTTTCTTTTCAAAAACGTGGTAGCACAAGTGATGGTGCAATTTAAAAAACCTGAACTGCAGATAAAGGAGCAAGGTTCTAAACAGCTCAAATTTGCAAGTGTGTTTCAATGTATTTTATGCCTTGTGAATCCCAAACTACCAAACAGCCTAGTATGCTAATACTGTACAGCAACTGTTTTCTCCTATTTTACTGGTTCCACAGTCAGTACATTGCCAGCTAACTTTTGGCGTGTGAAGAAAAAAGTGAATTTGTCATTAAAGACTGAAACTTGTCCCTAAATTCTAAATGTAATATAATTGCAGGCAGGTTGAGCTGGATATTGTACAATGCATCCTCCACTGATTAATTTGTCTAATCTAATTCTGTCTGATCTGGTACCTGACTTATTTAACACTGCAGGCCTGAGTTAATAAAGTCTTCAGGGAATTGGACACTCTGCTGGCTTTAACCAGTCTTTTTTGGAGGAGTAAAAGGGGACAAGGTATGTCTTTATACTATGGGACCTTGATAATAAGTTGCAATAGTCCATGTTCCTACTGTTTGCCTTAATGTAGATAGTTTTGGTATTATTAAAAGAGCAATTAACACCTGCAGATATGATCAGAGATACTATCAGAGAGGACAAATTCAATTTCACGCTGAAGTTGAGCTTAGACTTCTATTTCTGAAATAAAAGTTGGGTACACACCATAGTTGTGGTGTTCTATTTCTAGACATGACTTAACTCATGATAAAAACTGCAATTGCAATAAATAATGCTTACATTACAACTCATTTGGAATAGATATGCACACAGTGTAAGGAGAGGATACTCCTACCCGGGATGGGGTGATCCAAGCAGATCTGCTTTCAAGTCCTGTATTTGAGAGGTTTAGCAGAAACAGCACTGCAGAAAACAGTTGTAACCTAGGAGAAAGAAGACCGTGGATGAGTCATGGCTGTGAAAACTTTTAGGAAATATTGTCTCAGATCTGAAGTGACATTCACATATGAGCATTTCATATGTTCATGTAGAAGTACCTCGTGTGTCTGTTCTGAGTATTTCAGCAGCAAAATATGAATACATGTAACACAGTAATGAGTAAGGGGAAGACCTGGCAGTAGTAACTGGTTGGATACAGATACATTACATACAAATTCTCAGAGTTGGTGGTATTTGTTGGCAACTAATAGATAATTGCTTGTAGAGAACTGAGAAACTGATAGCACGTGTATCACTTGCCATTACCATGTAGAAAGAAGTGTGGTGGAAAGCTGAGAGCAGTATTTGAAGCTTGCCTTTGACTTCTGGCACTCTTTCTGTGTGGAGTTTCATATTTCACTGGGGATCCCTGACATGCTGTTCCTAATCAGGGTTGTACTTTGATGCACAAGCTGTGGTTGGGGTCACCAACTGCAGTCAGCCTCTCTGCAGACAGGATTTGTCACCTGTGCAGTGCCCTTGTGCTTGCAGGTGAAATGCTGAAGTCCTGTTTGAAGGAGTCAAGACAAATAAAATGATGGGGCTTGAGGAAAAGATATCATGGGTCAAATTGAGGGGAAAATGTTTTAATTTTGTCTCTTAAATAAATGGAACTCTCCACTATTTCAGGTCAACTTCTCCTGTATTATTTCTGTAAGTAATATTAAGCCACTCCTTGCTACGTATTCTACAGTGTTGTGGAGAAAAGATATTTATTACCATCCATAGTAATAAATGAGAAACTGATGCACTAATGTGCCCAATCTTTTCATGATGTTCCCTGTAGTCCAGGAGACTAACAACTTTTTCTTTTCTAAGCTGAAGCTTATTTTTGTTACAGCTCAGGTTTTGGTTTGGTGTTGGAGTTTGTTTGTTTTGATTTGGGGAGTTTTGTTTGTTTGAGGTTTTTGTTTATTTAAAAACCAGTGAAGTCTGTTTAGAATAACTTTTCTACGTGGTTTGAAGATACATAGCACCAATACTTCCTGATAAAATTGCATCCTCTCAATTCTGGTCCCAGCTGAGACAGAAAACTGCCTAAAAACAAGGAGAAAACCTCCAAGATGGAAAACTATTTCCTCTTCCAGCGTGACAAATAATTACAGTGTGCTGATTGTCCAGCTAAACCCCTGAAGCTCTGGCCCCTGTGTCCTTGATAACATAATCCTACAGCCTGTATATAATGCCCTGGGCTAATACCAGTGTGGAGGTGCAGGGACTAAGCTGCTTAGGGCACGCTCTGGCTTTTGTTCTGTGCTGGTGTAGCCTCCAGAGCACCAGGCTGTGACCAAGCTCCCCTGGGCCCTGGAATACTGATACTGCAGCAGTGCAGAGCTTCAAGTGTGTGTGTGTGTGTGTGGATGGGGTTTGTTTTCTTTGCTTTTATACCCAAAAACTTGTAGCCCAGCCACCCCTAAAACACCTACACCTATTTTCACTGTGGAATTGACTCTGATTACTTCCTTTTGTATTTATTTGTTTAAGGAATGACTCTATTTCATTTTTCCCTTCAGTTTAGGTTTTCTATCTGCTAGAAATACCTTCTTGGTATTTTCTTGTCTTTATCATGGTTAAAGGAATGTTGCCTGAACTCAATGCTGCATACTCTTGAAAATGTCTGAATAGGCTTTTAAGGTAGACATTTAGGTTTGCTTCAGAAATGAAAAAAAACACTAAGTGAAATTAAAGATTTAGTAGGACTTTTTGAGATTATTTAAAAGAGCTACTGGAGGTAAAAATAAATTACAAGTAATAAAACATTGGTACAACAGGGCTTCTTAATGTATTCATTAGCTGCTTATGTAATATTGCTGTACAGATTCAGTATTTGACAGATCTCTATGGAGGGAAAAAGGCCCCCAAAACACCTCCCCAGCAAATAAAAAAGCTCACAAGAAAAAGTAAAATATTGCACACATTGACCACTAGGTGATAGCCTTGCTCAATTTATTCGTTTTATCAAGGTCATTTATATAAAGATTAAAAATGTTGCACACTGAAGCTCTTAAAGAATTGGATTCATGAAAAATAAATCTTTTCTTTCCTGAACATCAAACCCAACTTGACTGTTTTCCTGGTTTATAAATATTTATGAGTCATAACACAACCTTTTCCATTGCTGTATTGGATTTATTTTACTATGATTAGTCCCCAACAAACATACAACAGTGCACACTAAATGCACATATACTTATCTTATTAGTCTGCCTCAATGACACCAATGCAATTAGGACTGTTGGGTTTTGGTGTAGACTGAAGTGTTGACATTTTAAGTTTGATTTTTATCATTATTAGTCTTCATAACCAAAGAGTCTAAAATATTTTTCCTGATGTTACTGACTTCATCTATTATTTAAAGGGCTAATTTTTACCAGAATAATACCCTATCTTTTTATATATTGAGACACTGAGACACAAAAATATTTTGATTTTGTGAAAGGACTTCCTCAAATCAGGCTAAAAAACCCAAAATATAACCTAGTTAATAATTGAAGCGTTGAGTCTTCACAATTGAAATTCTTTCTGGAGAATTACCCACTAGTAAAAGAGGGTACAGAAGATTGATGGGACTTGGAGCTTCTGGGGGGAGGCATCTAGAACTGGCTGTATCCAGACATGGAACAAATTGGGAACAAAAGCTGATGACCTTGAATTACCTGAGAGGGTCAGAGAGGGTGGCTTCAGAGAAAACAAAGAGGACTTTGGTTGCTTATCTTTGAAGGATGTCAGTCTGATGTCAAAGCCATGTACAACCCATCAATGTATGCCAGCTTCAGCCAGGAGTGGATAGGAAGGCAAAAGCAGCAGAAAGTAAGGAAGAAGGCAAAATATTGCTGTGACGCTTTGTGAGGAGTCAGGAGAAATGAACACGTGCAGCCCTGAATGGTGAGGCACTCTGTGAGGAGCAGCTGGAAGAACACTAAGTGGCATCTGCAGTTAGTGATACATTCCCATGCACCACATTCTTTCCATTCAGAGTAGAGCTCGTTCAGATATAGGCTGATGACTGATCTCACACTTGACCCTTTTTTTTTTTTTTATTTTTTCTTTCCATTTCCTACTGCTTAACCCAAACCCTGCAGGCACTGGAGAATATTAAATAGTGCTGTGTCAGTAAAACTGCTGGACCTTGGGCCAATGCTGTGATTTCTCATGTTTAGCTGGCTGAACTTTCATTTTCTAGTATCACTGGATGGTTAACTTTACTAAGTTTTGTATTCGTCTCTGTAATAGCCATTTTGTTTTTAATGAGGGGGAAAAAATACATGCAGCTACTTACAGAGCAGATTTGAACTCAGATGTGGAGATACCAGGAGTTTTGCTGTCATCTTCCTTAATTGCATTTTGTAGTACAGTCTTAAGTGAGAATGAATGAGCTTTTATTACTTCCTGTAAAAGTCATATTTCCACATGTTTTTCCTGATCCCATGCTACTGTCAGCTGTACTTATTCTGTTAGTTATTGGGAAGACAAGACAGATGATAGCCTGGTGGAGGAATAGGGCTCAAATCCAAGCCTGATTTAGAATTCATCTTGATTTTGCCTAGAATTGTTCTGTAGCCATACAATGACTATTTTTGTGATAAATGAAAAAAAAAAAAAATCCTAGAAATGAGTGACTCAATGGCAGCAGTAAGTAGAGAAAGGCAGCAGGTAGTAAGGATGGCATGGTGACACTGCTGAATTAGTATTACTCATGATATTAAAATTGTTAGGGGTTTGGAGCACAGTATATGGGGAGACAGTGGGAGAGCTGGGTCTCTTCTAAGACTTAGGGGAGGATCCCATTGCTGTTTTCAATTCCTTAAAGGGATTTTATAGAGAAGATGAAGACTCCTGTAAGGGTGTAGCGAAAGGGCAGAGGAAACCAGGTATAACCTAGAACAAGAGAAATTGCACTTGAATGTGAGGGGAAAGGGGCACATCTCAAAATGATGGCAGCCAGCCGCTGGACCTGAGAAGAGGTTGCTAAGAAAAGGTTGGGTGATCTCCATCCACAAACATGTTCAGAACTCTACTGGATATACAGTAATGTAGTCTTGCCTTGGGTTAAACTTGAGATGATGTCTAGAAATCCTTTGAAACCTACATCAGACTGATTCTACTGTCCTAGAGAGTAGGATTATCCTGGCTCTTGTTGTACCACCTGGTACGACAGTGAGTACTCACACCCGGTGTACGGTGTGAGGGCCCATAGCAATCTCCAATGAGTTGCAGTATTCCAGCTTCCTGTCGTCAGGCTGGGGGAAGAGTGGATGGTCTGAAGGGTTCAGCAGAGCAAGATATCCCAAGGGGTTGGATTTCACTCCTCCTGTGAAATGCAGTGCCCTGAGAACTTTCCACTCTGCACAAGCTAAGTAAGCAACAGGGTGGGCTCATGTTTCACCTCAGAGCTGGAGAGTGGGGCTCAGACTGGCACCAAACCCCTCCAAAGGTGTTTTGTAGTACCCTTTTGAAGAGCTGGATGAATTTTTGAGCTCAGCACGAGCTAGCTGGAGGCTGGTACGTGCAGTGGGTGCCATGCTGCGGTCCAGCTCCAGGGTTCACGCTCCGATGGAGCGTGGTGCTGGGGACCTGGCCTCAGCCAGGCAGGGATGCAGTCCCACTGCTGAACCTTGCACCTACCTAGCGACAGCCCTCCGACAGTGCTGACCCCGTTTCTCTGGCCTGCTTCCAAGGAGAATTAGAAAGCGTTCATCTTTCTGTAGGTTTTGTCTGGGAAGTAGTCAATGTTGTATGGATACTGTGAGAAGTGTGTTGATATTTTGAAATTATTTAGGTAAGCCAGCTAGCTCGACCTTCAGAAGAGATGCTGTGGCTTTTAGCATTTGTTAGAAAAAATTAATGACTGTAAAGCTCGTCATACAATTTTCATTTTTGGTGTGTGTCATGCTGTATTTTCACGTGTATATCACTTTTAGTTTAGATTCTAATTACAGTCTGTGTGCAGCTATTGGAAATCTGAAGCTACCAAGTGTTTCAGATTTTCTCAATTCTTTTAGTACATTCCACCCCACTGAAGCTGCACAGAAGCTTTCCTGTCATTTTCAACTCTACTACAAACAATAGTAATTTCTCTGCTTCAACAGATTAAAAAAATAATTATACCCTACTTGAATAAAATAATCTATTTCTTTTAACTAGTGTGTCAAAAGAAATACTGATCTTTTGTGTTATCCACATCTACCCACATGTCTGACATGTGTCCAAAAGAGCCTTAAAGAACAAAAATGCTTTTCAGAGACTGAATTTCTCTTCTAAAGATAGAGTATTCATTTAGGGAAAGAAATACCACATTTAACCTAATGTTTTGAACTACCACCCTTATCCTAATATTGTTGAACTCATGATGGTAATGTAGGAATGCTTATGATTGAAGCATATATGCATTAGTTTCTGGAGGATTTGGTATCTTCTCCTTGAATAATTCAAATTATTTGCCTTTATACTGGGACCATGAAAGCCATTCTGACTTTAACAGTACATTAGTGAAGTATAGACTTTCTCATCTTTTCTGGAGAGTTTTCATCTGAAAATTGAGATGTGAATGATACCTCAGGTAACAGCTCCTTTGTAATTATTGTACTCTCAGTGCAATGAGGCTGCATTTTCATAACTGATTTAACTAGGGCTTTATATTTCTTAATTTGTGAAGATTTGTAAAGGCTACAAAAACTTTTTACAGAAAGCGTTTGCAAATAAATAGAATATAATAAAGTTTTCACAGTTTTGCCCTTTTCCCAGAACTGGGTAAAACACCACTCCTGCTGGTACCAGGTAATAAAATGTAGATTGGTTCTGAATTCTACAGATGCTACATGGGACAGGTGGAGCTAGAGGTTCTTCAGTTTGCATTTAAGAGCATGAGTTGAGCCTGTGTTGGTAGTGGGAACCTAAAAAATACCTCCTTTGAAGTTTCTTTTATGGGCTCAGAAACATTGTTTCCATGGCAGGAACCTTTTTGACTTTGAATTTCAGCGAAGAGTTTGTGCTGTAAGTTCCTGGACTCCAGTGTGATTTCTGTAGTGATAACAAAAGCCAGATGCCATCACAAACTTAGAGGATGCTTCGTTTGCTTCAATGCATACACCTTCCCTGTTGTATAATAATGCAATTTAATGGATAGCACCACTGGTTGCTTAATACCACTGTTTATGAAAATAAGGTGATTGTGAAGCGTGTGTCACTGTTTCTGTTCAGTGCAATGTCGTGTAGCACCGGGACATGGCAGGGCTCCACAACAGAAGCAATGGCAACAGCTATAATAGCCCCATCTATCTTGATCTTAAATTTCATTTTCTTGTATACGGGAGAAAGGCACTCATGAGAGACCAGTGACTGTGTTTCTTTTGTGTAATCAGTAATGATGCCTTGAATCAGGAAAGAGAATTAGTAGAAATGCAATGTGAAAGCTCAACAGGTGGTTGGGATGAGAGTCTGTTAGTCTTGGCACGTGTCCAAGTGATTTGCACAAGGGTGTGAAAAGTGTGCTGATGGGGGGGGCAGATTAGTCATAGAGGATGGACTTCAGGAATCCCCAGCTACTGACTGAAAAAAATGTAACTGACATCTGCTACTCGTTTCTCTGTAAGAAAGATAACAATTGCTCTGCTGTTATTGTATAGAAGAAAGTTAGTACTTGCCATTAAGCAGAAGCTTTCGTGTGTGGCTTGTCACAAACTGTCTGACAGGAGCCACGTGTCCTGATCGAGTTAGTGCAGTCATTCAGATAAGAAAAGGCTCTGGCATGAGAAGAATTGGCTGCTGCTGTGGAAGGGAAATATGGACACAAAGGGCTCGTTTCTGGCTTACCTGAGGGAGCATCAGAACAGCCTCACCACTGAGGGCAGCGTTTGAACCCTTATATAATGCTTCATTAATACATGTGACTGCTTCATTAAACACGTTGGCATGACAAAACAAATGTGCCATCCCACGATGAAAGCTGCTACCTGCTGATGGACACACTGACAAAAGAGCAGTTTCTGATGCGTGTAAAATAGCCTTATGCCTCAGTCTCCTCTTAGAGCAACTACTGGGCAAAATATGTGAAAATTCTGGTAAATTAGTCATAAGAATGTGCTCAAACCCACCAACACACCTTGCCAATCACTTGATTGTTCCATAAGATTTCCTAATTGCAGGTTGACAGAAAAACTGTTAAGTGAGGGGGGTTTTATTGCATAGTCACTCCAACTACTAGAACCAGGGTCACCGACTCTTACCTGCATTAACATGGAATTAAGTGTTTTAAACTAACCATTTGGGTTTAGAACAGACACAGAAATTCTTGTCAGGTTTATTTAGGCCCAGTGATTTCTGCTTCTCCCCTTATCTCTCCTCGCCTAAAGTCTCTAACACAAAGAATGTTTTCATACCTTCTTTTGTCTGTATACTAGTATCATAAAGTCCTCTCTGCTCACAGCTGGAATCCTAGACACTCTGTAGTAGCAACAGTAAATAAGCAGGTATAATAGCTGCTCTGCACTTGTAAAAATGTCTGTCTTAACATGAGCTTGGTGAAAAAACCTTTTCCAGAATAAGACTGTTATTAAAAATAATATTATGTTATGTTGTTATAACTAAGAATACTTATTCCTGAATGAATCCATACTAATGCTGCATAAACAATCTAAATCATTTCTGCTTTGACAGGGAATTTTCAGGTTGCCTTTTCCTGACATAATTTTCATTTTATATTCTTTCTAAGGAGAAAACTTAGCTGATTCTCATCAGAGTACATCAAATACAACATTCCTTCTGGTAAGAATATCTGATTATTTAAGTTGTATTATGAAATGTAGCTCTCTGGAATCTGACATGTTCAGCTGTTTTTCATTTTCAGTAACTGCATTTAACAGTTCTATCTTCCTTTCAGCAGCACTTTAATTCTTTTTATTCCTTTCTTCCTGTCTCCTCTGCTTTCTGAATTTATTCTGCAACTTCGTGAACAATGCTGTAAATCTTCCTGCAGTCAGTACTTCAGACAGTCACAAGCAGCCTGTGGGATGTGAAATCCAGGCATTCCAAGATCTACTTTTATTTATCCTCTTATGTTTCTATTCATTTTGTGAAGTTTTTGGCATCATTAGTGATGTCAAAATTGAGCATGTTGCCCTAGGAAGACAAATATAATAACTTTTCCATGGAAAAGGAGAATATTCAGGAGGCACCTAACTGACTCCACTGTGTTTTGCCATTTAAAGAACACACCATAGGGATTTTTCATCAATGTCCTATCCTTTCTCTTTTGGAGGACCATGCTATGTTTCTAGTTCACTGGTTCCTTGCATCCAACTTTACTATTTTTGCTGATTCATTTTAAATAAAAATGATGCTATTTATATTTGGGGTGGCTTTGAGAGCCCTGTCTATCTAGTTCTGTCTTATTTTGCCTTCTGTGTTTTGGATAATAAATCTCAAATCATGGTGTATAACACCGTTATTGCACTTAGTCCTGATGCTGCAGCAAATCTTTGATTCCTGCCAATGAACTGAAGCGGGGAGGAAGCTAAAACAGTATAAAGGAATATATTCTAGATCATCTCCTGCTTTTGACTATTCTGTGTTTATAAATGGAGTGCTGAACTTGAGTACGTGGCAGCCACAGGGGATCACGGAGGCCTAGACAGAAGAATTGCATGTGTGCAATTCTACAGGAAGGAAGCAATTCTTAAATGCATAACTTCAGAGAATTGTGCTTGCAAGGGTGAACTCTCCCCTCCTAAATGCATGCCTTCATATATCAGTGTAAAGTATTTGTGTGTGGTATGTAAACTCATTTCAGGTTTAAAAAACCCAAAACAAACAACAAAACCAAATTAATACATGCTTCTGAAAACCATGTCAGCCCTTCAAACTGACTCTGAGTTATAGAAAAGTTTGGAATTTGACAGTGATTCTGTTACAATGCAAATATTTGTCAGAGATAGCATGTTGCTACTGAATTGAAAGCGCTGCAAGAGAAATATATGAAGAGGATTAATAGACAAAATGCATGATGTCAAAAAGCTTTTTTTTTTTCAGTTTTTGGATCCATAGAAACTCTTTTCCTCTACTGAGAAATAGAAAAATTGAATGCTGACCCTAAAGAGACTCAGACACTTCAGCTGTGTAAGTGGGAGGGTCCAGCTTTTTCATCTTTTGTTTGCTGGTGATAACAAAAGTTCTATTTCTATTTAATTTAGCAGTCCAGGAGAAAGGATTTTCTTTTAATTTTTTATATTTTCCATGGATGTGTGTGATGACTTGAGTTGCTGAATGCTATTTTTATGCTCACTTCCTATTAGAATCAGACAATTTTTTCAGAAAAACCAATTCCCGTGTTGTAACTGGTACTGCAATCTGTGGTGAGAGCCGTGTCCTGTTGTCTGTGGGCATGACCTTCTGAAGCCCTTCCAGTCTCAATTATTCCCTGATGTCTGATTCATAGAGAAGGCCAGTTCTGTGAGCCTAATTTGTAATGATTGGTTTGCCATCAACCCTTCTACTCTGAACTGTGCTGTCTGTAGTCTATAAAGGGTTCAACTCAATCCTGCACTGCAAATGAAAACCAGGGCATTGTCCCCAGCCTCTCCACAAAGTTTAACTCTGGCATTAAAGCCTCCTGTTTAAAGTTATCCTCTGTGCCTGACTTAAAATTTTGGGGAATTGTTTATGCATATGGAAAACCACTAAACCTTAGAATTCGTGCTGTGTTCTATGAAGAATGGCACAGAGTAGAGTTGGGTTTACATTTAGGTACTGAACATAACTGCCTGTGGTTACTCTATTCACAGGTCTGTCTGTAAGGTCTGAAATGCATTAATCCCAGGGATGAGCAAACAGAAGATTCAGATTAATATTCTATGTGTAGGCACTCATCAGCCCATTGACCTTGCTGTTTGATCTTATTTGTTTTGCCTTTTTTTTTTTTTTTTTCTGTTGTATTCCAAATATCACCATCTTTTCTCTTAGCAGAAGTGCTTTTAAAAGAAGCATTTATAATTTTTTATTTTAAATAATCTGTAGACAAACTCATTAATCTAGAACTAGTGAATACAGATGAACATTCAGATTGATTGAACTTAAATGGATTTTTTTTGCTGTTCCAAAAGATCTTTTCTTGTGATTTATTTCAGCAAAAGTCTTTGTCACCTTTCTTCTTGTGCAAAGTCAGTAGTCCAGGAAAACTTGTGTTTTCTACTGCCTTGAGTAACAGGATTTGTATTCACATTTGTAAATCTAACAAGGTTTTTATCCTTCTTGTTAGTGACGCCATCCTTCATCTTATGATCTCCTATTACAGACAATTAATTGACTAAGATGCAAGCTATAACACTTCTGTTAACTATGTAAGAAATATCCAATGGTCACTTCCCACTGCACTAACGTGCAGTCACCTCTGGAATAAGAAATGGACACTTCATCTGTGTGCTTTCAGAGGGTCAGCATATCCAGGTGAAGCTTCATTCAGACTTCAGGGAGCTGAGAATGTAATTATTTTAATTGGCATTAGGCCACTATGCTTGGGTCAAACAACACTCGTAAGAAAATCAAAGTGGGGAAATGTTTGTCATTCCCAAATGTTGTGATTTCCTGCCTTGAAAAAAAGTATCACTAAGCAAAACAAAATTCCAAACAACAAACTCATCCCTTCAAACAGGCCAAAGCAACCTGTGTGAAACCTGGAGACTAGACTGTGACTGAAATGACAAAGCATCCCCTGCTAAATGATGGCTACATCCCTGCATGACTCAGGTATTGATTTGAGGTCTTTCCAACACTGACTGAAATTAGCTCACAGTATTTGACAGAAATTTAGCTCAAGACACACAATAAACTTGGATGCCTTGGATATTTCAAATACGTTAAGCTGATATCAGCAGGTGACACTTTATACCACTGTGATTTAAATCCCTCACAAATCGTTTGGCATCAGCAGGAGAGAAGTAAGTGGAATTATTAATAGGATATTGAATGAGGAAGCACCTGTTTGTCCAGATGTTTGTTTAAATAGATATGTTTATCCTTTCACTGCATAAAACAATAAATGATTGTGTTTACAGTCTTAAAATGAATATTTTCCAAATTTCAAATATATCAACTCTAAAGATTCCAAGGACAAAATTAAGAAAAAAGATACTTTTAATAGTAGCTAATCTTTTTATTAAAAAAAAATACTATGTTAAAACATCAGGATTGGTGCAACTCCATTCAGCTGAAATCAGTTAATGAACATTTCCAGTTAAGTCCATTTTTTGAGAAATTCCTTGTTTTTGTAGGGACAAGCTACTAATTTTACTATTAACTTCAAGGAGAGTTAAACTGGTCCTGACAAATACAATCACTCTGGGTTTGTTGTCCTGGAATACCTTGTCAAGGATAATAAATACGTGCATTCCAGCAGTGGGATTGTCGTGTTCCTGCCTGCTCTGCAGTTCCTGGGGGCAGCAGTGGTGTGTCCTAAGGCAGGATGTCTGACAGGGCACGTCCTTGGTTTCAGCCCTTGTAATGTAACTCTCTGTTGTGAATACGAGTGAGATCAGCAGGAAAGGCTGGGAGATGTCCTAGTTAGAATCCAGGATTGTATTCCTCCTCTGGTGAACGTTTCTTTATCTGTGCAGGAAGAACTGCTCCCAGCAGGATATCGAGGCAGAGCTGCCTCCTGTATCTGTCTAACATCCTTCTGTAGGGTGAACAAAGAGCTTGTACCAATTCTCCCGTGTCAGTGCCCCCATCAGTTTTGCTCTCTGGTCTGATTGTGAGGTCCTTTCCTCATTATTTGTGAACAATTTGCATTTTAGTAGTAAGAAGAGGGGAGGAACCCTGTCATGAGGGAATTTGCATGTGTTTACAAACAGGTAAATTCTAAGTACGATTTATGTAAAGGTATAGGTGAGTCTTTCTTAAACTACTGCATGTGATGCCCAGGTGTTGTTTAGTACTTTCTCAGCTGCTTTAATCACACAGAATGAAACTCGATTCCTTCCTTTAAGAAAAGCTGGCAGCAGCCCAGTTTTTCTAGGATAAGGCCAGAAGTAACACACTGCTGCAATGTTTGTCTGCTACTCTTTGTGAGCCTAAAATTTCCCAACTACCCTCAATTTGGGGTCCTGTGCTTTAACCCGGGGGAGAGCAAGAGATGCAGGTCATAGTTATGAAAATAATTTTGGGTTTATGCTATTCAGATTTACACTTTGAGCCTCTTTAAGAAGAATCTTTTTTGTGCCAAGCAGATGGGAAGGTTTATAAACCATGAAGACTGGTGTAATGGAATAGGGCATGTATTTCTAGAATTAAATCCCTTGAAAAACCCATTTTAAAAAGACTGACACAATTTCATGATTTTATGTAAAATGAAAGATTTCTACTAATGACTAACTTTCCTAGAAGTGCTTCCTAATAAAAGATACTAGTAATTTCAAAGGAATAATTAAAATTGTGGGAAGAAGTTATACTGAGTGAGGACCATTTTCTTTAATCCTTGAGACATAATAAGGAAATGAGCTACCCATTACCATCACAGTCCTGTCAGAGCCAAACAAAGGAGGGCTGGGAAAGATGTGATAATGGCTCAGGATGGGTTGGATCACACCCTCCCTGGTACACACGAGAAATTATCAGTCAGGTGGTGTTTGTTATCGCTTTAATTAGCTGCACTATTACTGAGCTACAAGAACTACAGCTCAAACAGGCAACACCTGACCTGTTTCCACAGCTGGTTCCTATGTAGAAATTAGGATACTTTAATGATAATATCTCCTTTTTTTCTCCACCCCCTCTTTCCCCCCCAGCTTCTACTTTGGCTTAATGAAACTCAGAGCACTTCCTTAGAACATTTGTTCCATAGAAGTGGTTTGGTTGGGTAGGTTTGGGTTTTTGACCCCCTGCTTTCCTTCCCAGCTGCTCTTATAATCCATTTTCTCTCTTGTTTTCTCCACAAGATGTTCATAATCGTCTCTTTGGAGCATCACCAAATAATAGCATCATGCATACATGGAGCAGCCCCTGTTTTACTGAGCTTTTTATTTCTCCAAGAACATTCATGTTGCTTGTGGTCCCTCCTTAGGGGAGAGCAATATGGACCAAAGTGAAACAGTCATTCAGTTTGTGTGTGGTGCAGATATTTATAAAAAATTTTGGAAAAAAGCCCCCAGTTTGCATTAAATCAGTCATACCTCAGCTGTTGCCACAAGCCACAGGAGGCAAGGCCATTGTTGTCAGAATAAAAAGTTGTGGCATTGAACAGTTCCATTGTTTGGCTTCATGATCTTACAAGTCCAACACCTGAAGTTTAAGGTTGGGACTTTGGATGTACCTAAAGCAAGAAAATGCTTGCTGGGTACTCCAAGGCACAGGGGCTCAAATTGTCTAAGAATTTTGGTATTGATCCAAGCTTGATAGTGGAACATTGTGATGATCTCTCATTATTGGGGATTGCTCTATTAGAAGATTACTTTTTGAAATCTTAAAACTTTTTTCAACTTCTGCATCAATTACATTCCATATCCACATATGTACTGGGTTATCTTTCCTACATAAGCAATTAGTTGAGGAAAAAAAAGTACTCTTGTAAAATGAAAAAGAAGAAAAAGAAAGATGAGTTGTGAAAAGAAATACTATTACAGATGTGGCTTCACTATTAAACTTTGAATTATTTGTTAATTTTCTACTGAATGTAAGAAAAAAAAGTCATAAGACAGAGAAATATTTCATGTAAGAGATAAACCTTAATAGGATTATGAGTTTAATAGCAAAAGTAATAAAAATTACCTCTCAAAATGCAGAAGAAATGATTAGCTTTTCCCCTTTCTCTTGAAATTAAAGGTGGTGCAGGATGGTAGTGGGGGAGTTGTTTAGGAATTTGTTTTTTAGTGAATTGCAGAGCAGGTGAAAAAGAATAGGCTTGGCTGTTTGGGGATTGAACATTGAAGCTAGGAGAGGTAATAATGTTCTTGTCTTTTTGATGCATAAATTTAAATTGCAGCAAAAACTGGTACCTGGACAAAGCAGTATTTTCTGACATAAATTTTGAAAGAAAAGTCCAGGACAATATTTTTAAGTGGATTTAAGAAACAAAAGCTTCTAAAGTTCAGGAAAGAAATAATTTAATGAAAAATATTTTGGGGTTTTTTTTTTATTATTTCAGTTTGGCATTTAAATGCAAACAGTTCTTTTTCAATGAATTTAAAGTTAAAATGTCACTTCGTTTTGATTTGGTGGTTAAAAAACCAAAATGACATTTTAAAATGAAATAAAAATATCATTTTGAATCAATGTTAATATGAAAGGTCATTTGGTTTTCATAGCCAAAAAATCCTTCTGGAGCAGAATATTTCATAGTTAAGCAGGAATTAGTTGGTTTTTTTTTTTTCAAAATGTCTTATAGAAAAATGTAAATTATTTTATATGTATGAGCATTAGCTCTCATTTACACTATTTGAATGTGAAATACGTTTTCTGGCTGTATCAAAACTATATTTTGAATTCCATATCTCTGCTGTTTTAGAAGGACTTCCCAGCTCTCTGCAGCTGGAGCTTTGTTGGAAATGTGGAAATGGATTTTCCACCTGTGACCCTGGGCAAGCTGCTCCACCTTTCCATGCCTCGTAGGTGGTCACACTCCTGGGAATGCCCTTCCATCCTCTCTGTATTTGTAGATGCCAGGACTCAGTGGAGCTGCCCAAGGGCTGGTGTTACCTTCATGGCAGGAAAGGTCCTGTGCTGTCATTTAAAGGTTGAATATGGTATGGGGAGAGATTGGGGTCCCTCTTCTCCTAATCTCAGTCCTGCAGGAGCTGTTGGACTTTGTGTGCACAGTGCTTTATCCTTCAGCTAGGGAACACACAGACAAAGATTATACTCAGTTGTGGAAGAGTTCAAAAATATTGGGTTGCTGCCTTTATTTTTCTTGTTTCCTTTCCCAAATGGAGGAGTCTCGTGCCGTGCTTTGCAGTGTACTCCTGCTTGTTCTAGAGAAATGTTTACCATTTTTCTCAGCTTTTGCAAGCAATTACTGAAGATGCAATTTTGTGCTTAATGAGCAGCTGAGCACTGAACCTTAAAAGAAAAAAAAGCTTCCCCTCTCCAAATATTAATTAATCTTTCAAGTTAAAATACTGTAACCCAAGCATCCAATTTTAAACACCCTGACTCTAAAATACCTTTCAAATGATCAGATCATTCATTTTCTTTCAAGGGCTCACAGGCAGCACAGAATAAAGCAAATAAGACCAAGCAAACAAGGTTTTCTTACTTGTTTGGTTTTGTGTGCTTCCTTTGCTATCTACAGTGCCCCGAAGTTTTTCAAATTAAGGTGCGACTAGTCCACCAGTAGCTGGACACTGACCACCTCTTCACCTTCCCTGCCTGCTATAGAATCCCTTTGACTGGTGCTGGTTTCCATCTGGATTCCCCTCAGGCTGGGACTGGCCCGTGCTCCAGGAAGGAACCTCCAGCTGCAACTGGGACTAAACTGGACATGGGAGCAGCTGCTTCAGGGCCTTGGTCCCTCAAGTTTTAATTATTTTCAAGAACAGGGAAAGCTGCTGCACCTCCTTCTCTGGGGTGAAGCAAGTGTTAGCAGGCAGTAGGGCAGGAAGGCATTTATAACCTCTTGTGTCTATTTCTAGTTAAGTAATATTGATATTTGATGGAAATGTGTTGTCTAGTTTTGTTTTTTTTCAAACTAGGTAATGAAAGAAGATAGAATGCTGTACTTCTATGTTTGCACTTGAAAAGAGGAAAAAACCTAAGTTTCTAAGATTTTTCTTCAAGGTCTTTTTGTTACTCTAAGAGCTTCTCAATACTTACTCTTTAGCCTATCTTGGTTGTCACTGAACTCAAGCTGTAGGTATACAAAGCCAGAAGAAAAAATAGGTGTAGATAAATCAAATTGGATGATATTTTGCATTTGTATGGTGGCTCTTTCAGAGAAAACAGCCACAGCCACATGGGTGCTTTCAGACTGGCAGCTTTGCCAGTAAACAAAGATGTAGGTGAACCACACAGGAGAAACAAACATGATACTTGGATCTAGGAAAGCACTGTCTGTAATGTTAGAATTAATATAAAAGAGAAAAACACAACCCATAGACAGTGAACATGTGTTCCAACAGGGAAAATAGACAAAAGAAATCTTCCAGAATGCCCACCCACCCTGTTCAGAGAAACAGCAGAAACAGCAGCTTGTGCTCCTGCCTGCTGCTCACTGTGGTGGATATATCCAGCAGAACAGAGGAAATCCCTGTTCTGAAATGCTTGGTAGGAAAAGGCAGGAGCTTAATGAGTGGCTGTGCTACAGCAAGGAGAGCCTGCAGTTTGGTAGGAAGTGTGAAAGTTCTCATGGGTACATAACACAGAGCTGCTTTGGATACTGTGGCTTTTGGCAAGTGGACTCAGAAATACTAACTGTTCTCTCAAGGCTTGGTTTGCATTAGTGTCTCCAAAGAAGGAAAAATGGCTTTTCAATTTTATTAAATTGAAAGCAGTGCTATTAGTGATGTCAGCAACTGAAAAAGCAGGGAGAAGAATGTGATTATGGCATGTAGGAATTCTTCACTTACATTGATGTACCTGTTTTGCAAAACTGTAAACACAGTGGGGCTGACATAGTTGCACAGTATCTTGTTTTGTACTTGGTTTTTTTTTTTTTTTTTTTTTTTTTTTTTTTTTTTTTTTTTTTCCAAACTTAGTGCAAAAATGTGGCTGGGTTTTATTCTTTCTTCGCTGGAAACACAGAGAGCGAGTAACGTGGGTTCCCATGCTGTTATGTAGGGACATTTCAGTTTGCTTTCAACGAGTTTATTCGAGCAGGCAGTCAATTATAATCAAGAGAATTGAAAAACATGCTAATATATTTCATAGTTGCATAGTGATAACATTACACTGAACATAGTATCCACACATTTCCAACTACATACAGTGAAATAAATCTGATATTCTCTTGATATAGTTTTCCTATTAAGAATGAAAATACACTGTAAGATTCAGCTAGGTAGGGAGAGATATTAGTAGGATCTCAGAGTTGCTCTGATTAACAACTGAGCACTTCCAAGTCATAAATAAATAAAACAAAAAAATATATTCAGCTTGTCAGCCTCTGGGCAAAACTGCCTTCTGTTGTTGCAGCCCTCTAGGTAGTATTACTAAAAAATGTTAGCAGAAATGTAAAAGGGAAAATACCTTAGTATTTTTCTTCTTTTTTTGTCCTTTTATTCAGACCTAAATTTTGCATTCATTTTATGGCTCTACTGGAACAAGCCAGAGGGAGAGGATATGGATGAAATGTTAATATGTTGTGTGTGCATACATGTGTATGAGGGCACGCAACATATATCTACACAAATGCTTTTGCTTGAGGAACCTGTACATACTATAATGTGCTCAAGTAGGGCAAGCCCTTCTTCCTAGTCTCTTTTTTTGTTTCTTGACACCTTCTTGAAACAGTATATGTATAAAAATGCGTCTTGAAGACAATACATTTATAAGCAAGATGTTATATTTTTTTAATATATTTTATTGTCTATTACATTATGCTGTAATAGATTCTCTCGGTGCTATCTAATCTTAGAACTGTACCGTGCAGTGAAACCTCCATGAATTATTAATTCCTAAAAGGGTCATATCAGAGAATATTTTCAATGAGCTGGTTCGAAATGAAAGTGCAGCACTGGGCAGAAAAGTGACTGGGTAAATGGGAGAAAAACTCTTAGCTGGCATAAAGACTATATTGTATTGTGTTATTTTTGCCTTTTTTAGGAGTAACATGTGTGCATGTTCTGCCCTGAAAGGCTTGGGGTTTTCTGCTTTTTTCTTTCTTTCCTCTTTTGCTCTTTTAACTTCTCTGTGTTGCAGGATCTGAATGTACTTTCTGTTTCAGTCTGTATTGTCAACTGAATTCTAATCAAAAAGTAAAAGCAAAGTCAAAGCGGGGAGGATAGTGACTTTCTCGGTAGTACTTGGGGCCTAATATTATCCTGAGTATCAACATTTTTATTATGAAAAAATTTAAATATTTTTATGAAACCCTCCATGATTGCATACAGTGTCTATTCTATCAAGTGGAATTCAGCCTTCACTTATAAGAAACAGGGGGGCTGCTGCCTTCTAGAAAAGAACAGCATTTTTTCAAATGGCTCACGAGAAAGGGATGTGTCATTGAACTTGCTCCGATGCTGAGGTGTGCTGGAGAATTTGGTGTTGTCATTCCCAGTATGGGGCTGGCCAAGCTCTCAAGCCAGCATTGGTATTTCCATGGCTTTCCCTAGCAGGTAAAGGTATCTCAGTAACTCCTGAAATGGATGGGAAGGACTCACAGGAGGCAGTGCTCTGGCTCTCAGGAAGGAGCTGCAGTGACAGCCAGCTGGAGAGATTAATTTGCATCTTTAGCTGACAAGGCTCTTTCTGAAGTGAACATCTGACCAAAGCTTCAGTTTTGTGAGGTCTTATTCCATGTTGTGTTTAATGCACTGACTGCAGTCAGGTGAAAAATTCATCTGTGACTTCCCCTGGGTTGTTTCTGTCCCATCTGTCCAGCCCAGTGAGATCCTTCTGAAGGTGTATGCTTTGAACATCTTATGTCTTTATTGGCTAGAATTGTTTCAAGGTTTTTAGTTTATTGTTAAGGGGAGATTTTATAATGAAAGGATGTCTCATTTGATCTCTTAGCATAATCTGTAAATACAGACCCATGGGGGAGACAGCAAAACAAATTCAAAAATGTCCATATGTTTTAGTGGCTTTGCTTAAATCTTGGTAGAGAGAAACCAAAGGTCTTTTTTGTGATGCATGACACTACCCTTGTAATGTATAGCCATATGTTTGTAAGGGATGCCATACATGTCTTTCAACAGAGAAACATGGAAAAACCAGTTGGAATGAACTCTGTTCACCCATGTTATTTTCACAACTTCTGAGTGAATTTATGCCCACTCTGAAAGTTACATTTTTGAAAAGAAGACCTCTGAATGGGAGCTAACAGAGTGTCTGCAAAGCCACTGCAAGTGTTTGTCCTACATGCAGATTGGCTGCACTCGATGTAGATAAGAAGGATATTTCAGTCACATGAACAGATGGAACATGAGTGACACTTCTGGTCACCTCTACAGAATCGTGTTTGACACTGGCTAACAGAAGTAGGTTAGAACTCTGATGCAAATGCACAAATAGATCTGCAGCTTCTCACATTGACCTGCAGTGATAACAAACAGATGTTTTTGGCTTAATGTTTGCTTGTGAAGATTATTACCACAGGCTTAGGTAATACATTCATGCTGGCAAAAATAATAAACATGATTAAAAGGCCTCCTTCAGTGAGTCTTGTCCCTGCCCAGTGAGTTCATGTCAAAGCTTTATTGACAACTTGACCTTGAAAATAAAAGATAATGGTTCTTTCTGACACTTCATTTACCTATCACTTTTATTAGCTGAGGGAATCTGGCACATTAACTAGACATAATTAATTTGCATTGATGACATCAATCAACCTCTATTTAACTAATATAATCAAGTGCTGTAATTTGTTTCCAAATATCATGAAAGATGTAGTACTCTATGGCCAATGACAAAAGGAAGAAAAGCAATGTGAATGTCAGAAACTTTGCCTACACTACATGGAGGTCTATAACAGTCTGAGCAAAGTAGCCACTATTTTGCATTTTTATGTGCTTTCTGTTACCTAAAATGGCAGGCAGAACACTGCACTTTCAAAACCAGCAGTGTTCTTTCATTGGGGGAGGTTATAGATTTTCTTTGGGGAGGTGATAAGTGCTGGTTGAAACTTGTCAAATTTGAAATAAATTCTTTTCGTCGTGGGGTGGGAAGGCATATTTTTAGCAATTTAGTGATTGCAAAAATGTTATTCTCATGACATCTCCTTTCTAGCCACTACTCTAAATTCTTCCCTGTTACTATGTGGAAAATATGCAGAATGGAACTGCTCTGCAAATAAAAGAATGGTTCTGCCAGCAGCTTCATGGTGGATAAAAAGATTGAGGGAGTAGGAGGGCAAACAAATGGGACTTCAAGTAATACAAAATGTAAACAATACAGGCTAAATAGAGGTCTGCATCAACATCGTGATTAACATACACAAAGCTCTGTTTGGGAGAAGCCTTTTTTCTTCCTTTAGGGTCAGGAGCCAGGGTCAGTCAAATCTGCAATGATAATGTGAGTATCTTATTGCTGTGGTTGTGTCAGCTGCTCCTTAAAGGGTCAAACTCCTGTAAACAGAATATACTCTCAAATGCACCTGTAATTGTCTAAATGTCTTATGTAGTGATGAAAGACGGTATCTTTTGAAATTATCTTTAGACATTATCATGGTAAAGGGTTGTTCACAAAACTTTTTGTCTGTGTAGCTTTCTTTGCCTGAAAAGATCTTAAGTAGAAATGCAAGGAAGACCATGGACTTTTTCAAAAGATAGGATTTCTTCTGTAGAGAAATTATAAATAATATTGAGATTTAAATATTTCCTTAAAAATTCCTCCATGCAGCTTGTGGTTGAACTAAGCTTTTTTCCATGAAAAATACTCAGCTATAATTCCAATTAAATACCGAAAGTCATTTATTCTTCCTATTTCAGAGATATGAATGGGACAAAACAAGTCAGCACAAAATAGCCACCAGAGGCAGGAAAAGCCAGGACGCAAGGTCTTTGTCAACACATAACAAATGTAGAAATAACACAATTTTTTTACATTTCCTTTATAGTATTTTTATTGGAAATACACAGCTGTATGAAAGAAGCATCTCCGTAGAAGAGATAAGTAGATATTTTGATAGAAGCAAACTAATTTCCTCCATAGATAAAATAGTTTGGACTCTGTTCACATTTTTTTCTGATTCTAAGTCTTGTTTTAAAATTTCTTTTAGAAACACATGGTCAGATCCTTGATTTTTTTTTTTTCCCCTCAAAAGAAATAGTATAGCAATATGAATCTTGAAGTAATTTAAGAGAATTGATTGTAGAGGCTCTGTGATCCTGCTCACTGGTGTTTGGTAACTCCCCCTAGATTGACATAAGTGGTATTAGAGCTCTCCTGCTTCTTCAATATAATTACGTTATCACTGATCATATTTAGTTCTCTGGCTTGCTTTGCTTTGATCTCCCCTCTCTCATTCTGTTCTTATTCAGCTCTTCATTTCTACTTTCCATGTTTATATCCATGTCCTTTTTTGTAATATCTTACAATGGCTCATTGTTGTTCAGGTTCTTGTGTTTTTGCATGCTGGCCGCTGAATTCGAAAGCAGGCTGTTTATATAAGCAGGTGAGCTGCACGTTCCTTTATTAGGAGTGCTGTATCTAACACACTGAGCTGGAGACCAGAGGTTATTGAAGTTAATAGAAGTCTGGCTCTAACAACCTTTTTCTAATAATTGATTTGATTTAGAGAGAGGTCATTTGTTCATATAATTGATCTCCTTTTTTCTACGTGTACTTAGTGTAGTTTCCCAAGTTCATTAGCAACAAGCTTTCATCTCTGTGCTTGTGATCTGGGTAATATATGCTTGCAACATGTGATGATTCTGTCACAAGTTGGGGCCAGAAAGAAAACCAGGAGTTCATGTGTCATAGTGGAGTTCTTCTCCAGAGCAGGTTGAAGTTTTTGTGTTCCAATATTCATAACCCTCAGCTTGGTAAATTTGAAGTTATGTCATCATTTATCCAGTACAGTAGCAAAGAAACAGGTTACTAATTTTCAGTAGAGAAACAAAAGAAGTAAGCATAACCTCTAGCTGATACAATAAATGAATCATTTATACAGGGCACAATAAACACTTAGCTGTTTCCATTCCTGTTTCTTTTACTGAATTATTTTCCCTCATTTTCTGTCTATTTCTGAATGCTGTTCATATTAAAGGGAGAAAGGTCTCTATCTCTCAACTTTATTTCCTCATTGCTATTCATTGGTCCAAAGAAGCTGAGATGGGCATCTCAGTTTATTTAATCAGTAGCTCTCTGCAAGGGAGGTTAGGAATCCTCTCTGTGTATCAGAACTGATATGTAGCAATGCCCATCAGAAGAGATTAGTAGGTCCATGTTGAGGTGGAAGGAGCAGGGTAGAATGAAATCTGAAACTGGGTTAAGTAATTGGGTTCTTGTTCAATAAAAGTGCTTGTTTGTGTGTTGTAATAAAAGATCTTTGGTAGTATGGACGTCTGAATCCCAATATCCTCCGGATTTTCTGATGGATAAAGTGATAAGGGTGAACGGGATTTAATTTAGGACTGTTGAGAAACTTTAAAGAGATTAGAGGAATTCGTAAATGTGCTCTCTCTCTTTCTTATCATGGTGGCTTTTGTGTCTTACCAGAACCAAATTGCATAAGGAGAGGGACCCAAGGTCAGGGTTGTCAGGGTTCTGATTTGGGGCGGGGCTGCTCTGGGAATGCTGCTTCTTTCAAATGCCCATTTGAGGTGCAAATGCAAAAAAGATAATGAAGAAATTTTTAGCTTTGTTTTTATTCTCTTATTTTGGACTTAGGAGAATGACTCTACATTTAATTTTTTTTTCAAAATTCATGGTCCATAACACTTGCAATTTTATTTAAGCACTTATTTTTTTATTTGTATTTTGCTTCATTATAAAATTGCTTTCTAGGCTTGATTACAGCATCGGATCTCTGGTAACTCCACAGGCCATGTTTCTTAAAGCTTGGCCATTCTTTTTGTCATGTTTCATTTAAGTGTGGTAGTTTTCTCTGACTGCAAAATTATGTTCCTGTGAAACTTTAAATTCTCCAGGTTCATTAGTTGTGTTTATATAGAAAAAATAACAAACATGTAAGAATGGAATGCTGAGAAAATAGATAATGAAATCTTGCATACCTTTGAGATATTGCTTGTAAAATTATCTCTGAATCTTTTTTTCTGTGTCTGAACAGAAATATAATGTCTAGCTTGAAGCCAAGTTTTGTCTTGATCACAATTTTCTATAAGGGTTAGTTGTCTTTTTGCATTACTAAATCAGCTTTGGAAAAGATATCAATCTTCTTGAAAATAGACTGGTTTGGGTTTTTTTTTCTCAAAGTTGATTTAATGTACTTATTTAGTCACAGATTCAGAAGAGTTAAAAGGTAGACTAAGACCAAAGGTTTCTAGAATTAATATGTTTTCTTGAGGCACCTGTCCTTGGAAAACTCTCTGTGATTTTACAGGCACACATGTTCACATATATAAGGAGAAAAAGCCACGTGCTTCAAGGAATTTAAATGTGAAGCATTTCCCTTGACTTGTTTATGCCAATACTTATTTTACAATGTTGCTAACCTCAGGCATTCTGACATTGCTCACACCTCTTGTCTATGGCATCCTCTTCCCTTTGTTCCTTGAGATTACAGGGATGCATTAGGGATGCTTTGTTTTCTTGGCTTTTGCTAGAATTCCAAAGGGTAGAAGCCAGAAATAAATAGAAATCTTTCATGGGTTTTTGTTCTAAGGATTGCTATAGCAAACACTTCCAGAACTGTATTATAAACAAATTAGATTTGGAATGAACATGAGAGTTGGTAGCCTGTGGCAGCTCAGATGATCTGAAATACTCAGAGAAACCTTTCCTTGTAATGGGGAGTTTTTTCAAAATATCTTGCTCCTTAGGTATTTTCAGTAAGAGTAGTATTTTGCTTCTAGTTTAAAAACAAAACAAAACCAAAAACCAGCCCCAAAACATAACACCACACAGCAATAAACTATTCCTTTCCATTGTGTGCTGGAGAATCCTCTCCAACCAGTGACATACCCTGCCCTTGTGATTACCATATTCCATCTATGCATTTGTCCACAAGGTCATTGTAGTGGGATAGTCATGGATTTAATCAAATTTGAAGGTAGATAAGTTATTAAATGGTTACAATTTCTGCAAATGATAATGTCTTTTGATCAGGTCTTTAAATCTGACATCTTACTTTTTATGAATCAAGATTTGTCTGGATTTCTTTGTGTTTCAGTCTCCATGCAGGTATAATAGAGTCAGCCAGAAGAAATAGTCTCAAAGTCAGAAATTTTTCTTTGGCTTGCGAGGTCAGGGATGGCTACATAGCTCATTAATTTCCACTGATATTGACACTAAGTGCTTCACTTTAAGAGCTGTGTAACTCTTGCCTTTGCCTGCAAGTGTAAAAGGAGATTTTCAATATTTATTTCCCCTCTACTAACATGAAACTCTACCTCCCAGCTGACAAGTTTAAGTCAGATGATCAGATTGTCTCTGCTTATCTCCATTTGGGAGCTGCAGGAGAGGATATAATTAATGTTCCTGTTACAGGAGAGTGGAACTCCCCTGCTCCCCCAGCTCGTGCCAAGGCCATTTCCTCCCAGCCTGGCAGTCAGTTGTGTAGATGATCTTTTCCTGATTGTAACTGATAGCAAAGGAAAATCCTTACCCTTACAGCTGTGTACAACCAGGGACGGTACCTGCTGGAATGGTGTTCATTTTGTCCCTTGGGCAGGAGCAGAAACAGAAGTTGTCACTTGCGGTAGCACAGATTCTTTCCCATGGGAATTTTTCTCTTCTTCTCCCTGTGTTCTATAAATAAAGATAAGGTTTGGATGTTATTGAAACTGTCTCTGGAAAGATGGACAGTTCTACCTGGCCTATGGGCCTAGGGGGAGGTTTTGAATTGACCCAATCCGGAGAAACTTTTAAAAGTCTATATAAGTTTTAGAATTAAATAATAAAATCAGAATTCCGCCTCACCCGATCCAGTTTGGTTCTTGCACTCGGCTAGCGCTCAACAGCGACAGTCACTCACACTCACAAAGGAGAAAAGGTGTCCTAAGTAACAGCCTGGCTAATGGAGCAAAGGGATTCCTGACCCCAAAGCGGGGTGAAAAGTGTTTTATTCCTCTCCCATGACATGCTCTTTAATTGGTGTCTTGTGTCAGGGTGTTTAAACCTTGATCATGTTTTTAGCTTCTACCCTCCGAAGTCCAGACAGTGCCTCCACTGGCAGAGAACAGCAGGCACCCTCCCGACCCTCACAGGAGGAATGCTTTCCTTGCAGCCCTCTGCAATATCCTCTTGCCTTTTGACAGTGACCCCTGGCAGCCTAGAGCAGTAGCTTGTGTGCTTGATAAATGGTGGCTCTTACAGCAACATTTCCATTAATATTCTACTGTCTTTTTAATTTATTTTACTAGGCTAATTGTATTGGGTACTGGTGACATGTATGACTAGCTATACTTGCATAGCTTTTCCAAGCCATGCTATTTCTTAAAAATAACTCTGATGTCTCCTTACCCCAGTTAATTCAAGCAATTAAAATTAAACAATTTTGGGAAAAGCAGAGCTGAGTTTGGGGTCTAAGCTTGTAGTTTTTTAAAAGGGAGTGGTTAATAGCTGATAAAAATATTTTCAGGTACAAAAGTGGACATATTGGTCTCTTCTGTGCATTTTTTAATACATTTGGAGTAGAATTGTTTCAGGGAGAGAATTATTTGTCTTTCATTAGCAACATGTTTTCCAACCTTTTGTTTGTTTAAATATTAATAAATTACTTGATAAATAACCACAACTTTTCATTGGGTTAGCTAATGTCAAAAAAGAGATAATTTCTCAGTTCTCTATTTCCAGAGATGAAAAGGTTTATTACTGGAAAAATTACTTAGGTTTACTTTGCTTATATTAAAAAAAAAACCAAAAACCCTGCTTCAATTTTATGAAAAAATCAGCTCTCAGAAGGAAGTGTACTTTATGGTGAAAATAGGATGATTTGCCCTGCATCAATTTCTGTGTTTGTATATCTGTGACACTTTTACAGTGATGAAAACCCACCCAAACCAGCTATCAGTATGCCACCTCAATAATATTTTTGTGAAAGATTTAACTTACGTTTGAGTTTGCTGTCAAGATATGTCCCAAGGTAAATTCAATGTAATTCTATTTTTTGAGCTAAAGATTTCACAGGTGGCCAGTGCTTGTCTGAAATCCCCACTCAGTTCAAAGGCTGCAATCCCACTCACATGGAGAAGCACAGTTCTCCAGTTTGTGTCACCATGTCCTCTTCCCATCCCAGGGAGTGGCACTTAGCAGTCCAAGTGCTGTCACTCAGTTTACCATGGAAAAGGAAATTCAACACTTGTGACCAGAGATGTAGGCCTGCTTTGTTCCCTGGAATGAAATTTTATTCTATTCTGCATTTTGTTAATGCAGCAAGCTCTGTTAAAGGGTTTTTTATGCCTTTTTTCTTACCAGAATATATGGCCTATATTAAAAGCAGGAAAGGATTTTCCTAGCTGACCAGCCCTATGCATTGCTATTTCTAGTGATACAATGCCAAAAGGATAAGGCAGCTTTACACACTTAATGACAGGGGGGTTGGCTCTTAAAATTGACATTATTGAACAACTTCACAAGGCTGGTCCTGATTTAAACCAGCTTATGTTCTCAACCACAATATTCAGCCTGTGGTGGTTAATCACAGACTTTGTAATGAAAAAGATGCTAAGAAAGATTTCTGAGTACTGGGGGAAAAAAAAAGTCAGCTTTAAAGTAATTGATGTATTTTCTCTGTTCAGGATTCAGTACCAACTGTTTGAAAAACTTGAATAGGGAAATAGCATATAAAATAGTGCCCTTTAATACCTGCTCTGCACACCTGTGTAAAGCTTTCCTTGCTCCTTTTCAGCACAAATTCCTACAGTGTTTTACTCCTTCCAACCACTGATTCATCAGAGGGATGAGTTATTTTCACCTTCCTCAGCTTCAATCTCAAATGCTGTTAATATTATCAGCTAAGCAATGACTCTAAATTCTGTCCTTTACTGGTGGAAATATGGATGCTTCAGATTGCTATAAATAATGGCCCTTCCTGGGAAGGAAATATTCTCCACAAAGTAAGTAAATGAGAAATTGCTCATTCCCTTCCTCTGCACTTGTTGAAAAAAACTAAAATCTTGTTTTAATAACTAAATACCATACAGAAGAGGCGAGTCACCTACAGTAGCTCTCCAGGTACCATAAATCATTTATCAGACATGTAGCTAAGAGACATTTGAATAGTCATGATTACAGAAGGTCTGTTATTAAGTGTGGGGAAAAAGAACCTGTAGTAATGTTCAACTAGAAATAAAGCTACCATTTTCTTTTTTTAGGGAATAGCACTGTAAAGAAGCTTTGCAATGATATATTTATCAACACTTTTGTCACTTAGGGAGAAATAATTGATGCAGTTAGTACTTTTACTAAGTTCAGTGGATAGTTCTTCTACAAGTTGCACAGCTTTTATGGAAATAATTGTAAAATTCTTTAGTCTCATAAAAAGCTCTTGTTGGAGTGAAGATATAGAGGAGCTGATGACATAACCTTATTTTACCTCTATCATTCCACAGTGATTAACAATATATACACATGATATCTTAAACTGTACCCCCTTTGGATAGCAACTTGTTACACTGACCAGGAGGAATTACCTTGTAGCAAAACTAATGGGGTAAACTGCTGTCCTTTAGCAGGGCAGGGGGGGAGCCTTGAACCATTTTTTCCTGGGTTTATTGCTAGCAGCAACCATCTCACTTGGTGCTGAAGAACAAGCTGTGCCAGTGAAGCTGATTTAGCCCTTTCTGCCACTGAACACCTTTCTAGCAGATCTGTTTCTGTAGACTCGATATCCTTTCAAGAGAGGGTGGGCTGGCAGGTAGCCATGTACAACTCACCTGTTCCAGGGCCTTTTGTGTGCTGTGCTTTGCCCCAGTGCCATCAGAGCAGGGCTAGCATTGAGGAAAGGACAGGAGCATGGCTTCTATGCTAATATATTTAAGGGTATTTAAGACTGGGGATGCTACAGCTTTGGATCATAAAAAGCAGTGAAGATAAAATAAATGTTTTCAGGAAATGTTGCAAGTTTCTGCTTGTACCACCACCACAACAGCATTTCAGTTCTAGCCTTTAAAATTCAGCTCATCCAAATCATGTCTGCTTTTTGCTCTTCCCTTTTTCTTCATTATACTGTTCAATCATCCAGCCCATAGTCTTTCTTGCTCTGGAAATTTCAAATAATATGAAAAGAGAAATAAAACTGTAATCAGAATAAGTTTGAAGGGGAAGAAAAAAAGAAAATTCTTGTTATGGAAGAGAACATGGTATCATACAAGCACTCAAATCAAAGAAACAGTGAATCAAGAGATGCCCGTCTGAATGCATGAGACAGGAATTTTGGTGATGTGTAATTTACACAAAGGCACAATTTATATAATGTAACAGCTGAGAGCATGCAGTTGTGGGCTATCAGATGAATAATTGGGATTACACAAATCATGTGTCAGGAGCCTTGGATGGTGGATAGGAAGAAAACAGAAGATAGATGAATAGTCTGGTAAAGAGAGAATTTTATTTATAAGCAGCATATGAAACATTTTTTTCTGTAGTTTTGACTACAAATTGATGTCTGCAAACTTTCTTTTAAGCTTTTTATTTATAGGAGAAAAACTCTACAGGAGAAAACTGTAGTTGAGGCAAGTTAAAAATACTTGTCATTTAATCTGGGTGAAAATCAGAACGCAGTGAAATGTTTTTCTATATCATAAATTTTTCTGATGCTTGAACAGATGATATCTGTGAATCTGCAAGCTTCTTAGGCTAATAATGTGTGTTGTGTGATTATCAGTGCTCTGGAGGAAGTTGCTTTATGTTGCCTGTTTGCTTGGTTCAGGACTGTAACTGTTTGGGATTGTAGGAAAACTTATGGGTGTGCCCCAGCTGAAATCTCAGCAGCCTTCTCAGAAGGACTGTGTTGCTCTGGCTGCCCAAGCTGTAAATCTGTGCTGAGCCTCTCCGTGGTGCCTCTGGCTGTCACACTGAGGGCTCTTTCTGCAGCTGGATGTTCCTCGAGCCAAGCATGGGTGAATTCTCTTCCATTCTCTTGGCGCTAATGCAAGTATCAGCTGAATCTGTGGGTACCTTAATTTATAGAGAGGAAATTCCAGTCTGAGTCTTGGTGTTAGATTTGTTGCTGATATTCTGTTTTTCTTCTTTTTGTTGGGTAGGAATGAGGGAAGGGGAAAGAAGAAATTTTTTTTCAGAGATTGTATGTTTTCCTCTTTCTCTAGAGCTGTAAATGTAGAGAGTGTAGAAAATGCTACAGCAATAAAATTTTTTTCAAGTTGTTTGACTCCTAATTTTCTACAGTGTTTTTTACCTAATTTTTCTAATAAATTTTAAATTACGTTTTTTGGCTTCAGTGAATCTTGTGAATGAAACACCAATGGGGAAACTATTAAGCAAAAGATGGGATTTTTTAAATGGATTTTACAAAATATTTCTGATTCTGAAAACAGAAGACTCCTCATCTAAGGAACTTTTCTCCTAGGACACACTGGAAACATTTCCAGTTTGTATTACATCCACCTACTTCAGTAGTGTGAAAATGGCCAATCTACTTCAATAGCAACCAGAATTACAGGGTCAAAGGAGAAACAAATAATAATGTAAAACATCCTACCCTGCAGTCCTGGCTGTAGGAAGGCAGACCTACCCATCAAAACACTGACTTTCGTGGTCAGAGTCCTGTATGAAGGTTAGTGGAAAGCTACAGTACCAAAGAAGAAATCTGAGCTACACTTGGTTCTGGTTTGTTAGCTTTCCTCATTTTTGAGAGAAAAAGGGAGGAGATGAGGCTGCAGGAGCAATAGGTATGATATAAGGTCCAAGAAGGTGTAGTGATTTGAAAAGTCTGAGTGGCATTGACCCAAATATAATCTTGCTAGTAGCTTTCTGGATAGGAAAAAAAAATTGATTTTCTTTTTTTTTAAGCTGCTGCTGTACGATTTCTTAACTCTTGAGGTTTTGCTTTTGCTGTATTGATCTCTGCTGATGCTTATCTCGGAGTCTGCATGCAGTCTATCCCAAACAGTTATCTGCCCAACCCTCGAGTCCAGCGCAGGCTGCCTCCAGTTGACCTCAGTTAAACCTTCTTGCTTTGTCAAACATCGGATGCTGGTGAGAGAAGTCAGCCCTGCCCTGGGATTATGGTCCTGACTGTTGTGTGCAAGGCCTTGCTGCCTATGGAAACCTATGCTTAGGATGAAGTCCAGGCCGTTGAAGCACTTTGGATACAGGCTGGTATTCCTTTGCCAATATAAGGAATAAATCAAGGCACGTCTCTTTTGGCTTTTCTTTGCATTTGCAGAAGACTGCAGAGGTGCAGATTCTGATCTCACAGTATTGTGAGACAGGATGAGCTCTTCTGAGCGTGATGCACCAATATCAGTATAAAACCAGTATAAAAGTGATCAGAATCTGTTCCTCAAAGCTCTAACTTTAGAAGGTGAAATCCTTGTGACAGTTTTAAGATAAAAATATATTAACTGATTTATTTAGTACCTCCTTAAGGTCAGAATGTTTTTTTAACATTTTTACTTGGAATGAAGGTCATAAGTCCCAATTAGTAACAAAAGCAGAAGATATTTGGAGCATACCAATATTTTTTTAAAATATTTATGGTATTCTGTGTATTAAGCTTAAGGTTACTATGTTGAGCTGTAATTCTCTGAATGTGAAATTTGGGGGCAGGGGAGCAAGACAGACCAAAAGTACTATTCCTTTTATTATGATCTATTTGAAATAAGTAGTATCTGACTCTACAGCTTGTTAAGTCATCTGACATTCTGTAGCAGATATGAAAAAATCAATGACAGAAGCAGTGTTGTGTAAATACATATAAGAGAGCATAAACAACCAGCAAAAGATATTTCACAGAGTTCATGCTATAGTGTTCTGTAAAAGGCATGTCAGGACATTGAGATCCAACAAAGTGCAATTGCATAATGATAAAATGCTTAGTACTTGCCCACTCAAGGTAGAAGTAGTGTCTATTACTCGAATTCTCTGTTCCTGTCCCAGCATTTCCTGCCTCCACAGGAAGAGATAGGTACCTTTGCATTAAGTAAAGCAAGTAACCTTAAAGTCCTTGTTTATACCCTTTGTTCAGATAAAGCAGAATTCACAGAAAAAAAAAAAAAAAAAGTATTTTAAGACTGGATTTTCAAAATACAGTAATGAATTTGAGAGGTATTTTCAAAAATCTAAACTTGATCAGAATTGCTGATTTTGCTACAATTTCCTGTTGTCCTATTATTCATATGACAAAGAATTGCTCTGAAACAGTTTCTGTGCTCTTACTCAAGCCCTAGTCCTTCTAAGAGAATTCCTAGGAAGTACTGTAGATCCTCTCTCCAGATCTTTCTCAAGAGGGTACCATTGTGCCTTGATGCTCACAGTGTGTGAAACAAGTGCAGGATTTGGGTTAACACTTAGGAACTCAGAAAAACTCTTGTTTTTCAACATGAAAGCTCTGTGGATGCTGTTTATCTGTACAGTGACTGCAGATCTATGTGAATGAGAGCTGAAATGAGTTTACTGAACTGTATGGAAAGAGAGAGAGGCCTTCCCAGGGTGTTTTTAGTTCCTGGCCTTTCATGGCATAAAAAGACACACATTAACCAGTGCTTCTGTCACTGTTATATGCACACAGGACAATATATATATTCATAACTATGGCTTGAAGATAACAAAGCTGATCTCAGCTTCCATAGAGGAAAGCCTTCATAATGTCCTCTGATCATTTACAAATGACATTTGATTAGCACCTAGAGATGGAATCATCTTTATGTAAACGTCGTGCTGCAGTAGGAAACTGCTCAGTTGCCCTTCTTTGAGATAAGGCTAAAAATCCATTTCCTTTAAGAGGCTGGACTTTTAATGTGAAAAAAGGGTAAGTTTAGATTTTTCACACTAAGTGCAAATGCTATTTGATGCTTTCAGACAGCCTTCATGGTACCCTTTCTGCCCAAGACAACATTACTGAGGGTTCCTCTATAGCATTAAAATGATTTGGAACAAATTATCTTCTGCTGTGGCAGTCAGCTGACTACTGTGAAGTTGAGCCAGTAGAACTGGGGTAATTTTGTTGGCTTTAAGGCTTCCTCTGCTTCCAAACAACATCCATGCTGAAAATGTAACAAGTTACTGGCACAACTGCTGTTATTTTGAATTGTTTGACATGCACGATTGATTTTAATTTGTATAAGAAGTTGTAAATAATTTCTTTACATGCAAGAGGGATGTGAGTAAACAGAGGATTAAAAATAAGTATTGCTTGCATATAAAACATAGATGTGAACTTGTAGAGAATTGATTTCATTAAGCATTTGTAATGCTTTAGGTGTTGAATTGCATGCCTGCCATAGTCGGACTGGTGAAGGTCCTACAACACCACTGCTAAATGCATGATGAAGCACTATCACTTCTCTTAGCATTCTGAGAATTAGCTTGAATGCTTCTGGATTATTCTAGTTTTAAAAAAATGTGTCACCTAGAGTCATAAAATTCCATTGTAACTGTAAATCTGAATGAACTCTTACTTGCTCAAAAGTGTTAATAACTACTAATTTATTGAAACAGTGCTGGAAAAAAGAACTTAAGAAAACATATAAATTAAATATAAATTAAAATGGGGTTTATGATAGTGTCAAACTACATCAAGATTTTCTTGATGTAGTTTGACAAAGTAATTTGAATACTTGCTTTCAAATTCTTAATTTAGAAATGTTGTTTCAACAAATATGCTTGCTGCAGAGTCAAAGAAGCACTTTCCCTTTTATAGCGCTAGTTGAATTACATATATAGAATATGAACAAAATGTAAAATCAATAAAGGAAGTTGATTGTTTTGCAACATCCCTCTTTTTTCCCAGCAAGTCATAATAACTTGTTCTGACTTTTGCAGTACAGAGTGCATTCCTACTGTTAAAAGTAAGAAAAGGTGTTCACACACAATACTTTTTAAATGTGTAGTTGGAAAAAATTGACCACTTGAAGGTCATTAGATTTCCTGGTTTTGTTTTTTCCTTTAACAGGAGTTTATAATTCAGGAATGAAAATAAACTTATTAATCTGCCTACATAACAGCGATACTTTAAAAATCTGTAGGAAAAATTTTACCTAAAATATTTGACAAATCTTATCTCCTCACAGAAAAAAACCAAAAGAGTCAACCCTAAAACATTTGAGTCTGAAGAGCTCTCATTCATGATGTCCCAGGTTGAATTTGAGTATGTAAGTCTATTATCTGGTAAAAAGCTCTTTGCAAACTTGCACATATTAGTAGTGCTGAGCTTAGAGTACAGATGCACTGTGTGTACACCAGGAGTCAGAAACCGAGATCCCACTTATTACCTTCTATTTAAATGAGAGACACTCAGGAATATGTTTTAGTATAAAGCTAAAACATAAAACACAGCCCTTTTGTAAAGAGCACTTGTTTCAGTTTTACTTTATTTCAAGGAAAAAAAAGACTGTGAGCAGTTGGAGAAGGACTGTGAGAGAATAAAGAATAATCATAAATAGCAAACTTAATATTTCCTAAGAGGAGAGGAACTGGCATTTTTGGGGTTAGAATAGTGGAAACTGAGTAGACTCATCAAAACTCTTTAAATATGTAGTCAGCCACTGTAAAGAGAAATGAAGATCTATTCTGATATTTATTTGGAAAAAGAGAAGAATGTACCCTGAAGGAAAATTTGGATTATATAAAATCCTTTTCTAACAGCAAGACAGCTGAAGCATTGAAATATTTCTTTGGGAAACTGAGGAAGCATCATTACACAGAAAGTCTTTTAGAGCAGGTTATGCAAATTTCTTTCTGAATCATAAGCTACAATGAATGGATTAAATGGTCTAACACCCTTTCCACCTTACTTTTTTCCATATTCTGTGATTATTGTATATTTATGCATAAGGATATGGTATGGGTGTAATAAGTCTTTTTGGAACCAATCTCTATCTCATGGAAATCACCAGAAGGAAGCTCTAATCCACAAATGACCGGAATACATTTATGTCAGTCATGATTTTGAGCTTCTTGCATTATCCTTCAGCGAAGTTAAGTGAATAATTTGGACTGGTAGAAATGTTAATGGAAAATGATTGCTCAACTCAAGAAGTATGAACAATCCTAGGGAACATATCTGGCCAGAAATAACTGGGGAGTGCTTGTACAGTTTGGTTAGAAAAGTACATTAGATTTTGAAATTACTCTGTCATTTGTGTGTGTAGGAGTATTTATTTATCCTCTTGCTATATTTTTTCCACTGATTCATGTTTTTAATTTTATTGGGTTGAAAGTATGCCAAGTTTAACATTTTTAACCACCTTTGAACTACTTAAAATGGGAATAAATTACTTTTCTTTTTTTTTTTTGCCTTATTCTTCAGTATGCTTCCTCTGCTCAAAGTTGCAGTATGAACCAGTGTAGGTCAAAAGTTTTGTTTAATGAGAGTTGAGCATTTTCACCATTGAATACAAGACGAAGAAAATGAGTTTATCTTACTTATAGGGGTGTTCTGCAGTGGGCAATCCAAATGCATTTTGATTCAATTCAGATTGGAATGAAACTAGAGAAATTAAAGGTCTAGTATTTGGTATAATATTTTAGAACATAGCTGTGTCCCATATCAACCCTGCAATATCTGTTACTTCTGTTCTTCTCTTAAAAGATCAACTTTTAATCTGCATGCTGGAAGCAGATTTCACAATGAATAAAAAGCTTAGTAGAAGCTGAAGTCTGAAATTCTCCAAAATGCAACTTTATGTGGATTTTTAAAATCACAGGCACATTTTAATGCAATACTATTTCAAATTATTTTGCTCTCCCTGCTGGAAATATAGGATCCCCTAAATAATGAGCAAAGTGCAGTGTGAAAAATTAGGTGTTCTGGAAACATTAAGCGAAAGACAGAGATTTGCAGAGGGAATGAAGTATCCTGCCAGGATGCAAAATTATTTTAGGCCAAGAAAACAGTCCAAGCTGTTAGACATACTGTGGATATCCTGTTTGGGCAAAGGAATGAAATGCTAGATTGGAACATTCTCTAAAGTGTTCGAACCCAGCTGGTATTATATTTCACTTTGTGGTTTCTAGCACAGTCACACTGACAGAAGTTTTCAGCTACAGTTGGCAACTTCCAGAATGCAATTCTCCTGAGGGTGGTGAAATTTGCCTTCAGAATCAAATCATGAAAGGTCACGGAGCCAAACATATCAATAGAGTCTGCCTGAAAGTGTTAGGTCTGGGAAAATGTGATCCAATCACTGCTGCAAACATAACTATGCAAATATCCTAGTGAGCTGCTAATTGCAGGTTAGAGGATCAATGTGTGGTTGTTTCCCTTTTATTGGACAGATTCTGCCTGATCTCAGCTGATTCCTGAGCCTGTCCAGGACATGGGACCATCATGTGGATGACCAGCTCTTCCTGGTCCAACCCAGCAGTGCAAACATATGGCATGAAAAAGTAGTAGAGGCTACATAAAATCTGTGTACATGAGTGAAGGTCCTCTTTAAATGTCAAGGCCGTGTGTGTAAGAAATACTGCATATCTAGCATTTTAAATAATAGGGATCATGTTTTAATTATTGTGTTAGATTGAAGTAATCTCCAGTGTTGTGCAGCTTTGTGGTCATAAATTCTGACAAAGATATTGTGCTGAGCGGTTGATTTGTTACTGCATTTTAAAATGCTACAGGCAGGAGAAAAATTTATCAGCTCAAAAATCTTCATTTGTCAGAAATCAGTAAGTTTCAAGATAGTTTAATATGTAAAACCTGGGAGACAAAGTTTGTTACATATGCAAAAATTTCATTTCAGTAGAATTAAAATAAAGTTTTAAATTAAACTGAGCTGGTGAGAAAAATTGCTTCATACAAATTGTTTTTAAAAACAGAACAGGATGTCAAGAATAGTTATCATAGCACACACCTCATAAAACCATTATAAACTTGGTAGATCACAGCAATCTAGTATAAATAACATTTTAGAATTTTCACTTACACTTGTATGGTTGTGTTTCATTAGAGACTACTTTTTAAGGACAAGCAATATCAAATAATTTCTTCTTATCAATTCTGTAGACAATCAAGTAAATGCTAAATCTCCAGCTAAAAGCACATGGCATGTACTGAACCCGAAAGTGCAGGCACTTTTCAGAGGTTTTACAGGAACTGTGAAATTATTAGTATGTTGTGTCTGATGCCAAAACCTTAGAGAGAAAACTGATACATGCAGCACACATTTGTGCAACTTGACTTTGTTCTTAGCCATGGATATAGCGATTCAAGCTTTGAATGGACAATGAATATGCCTGGAGAACGTGTGACTGGGAGAGTAAAGGGGTGACACCTCAGCTCCAACCGCATTAAAGCTGCCAAGACCATCCCTCTCGAGCACACAGGGGGCAAAGGGAACACAGTTGACATTTGAGGCTCAAACACTGTTTAAAAGTGTAAGATTACTTCCTGCCCTCCCTATTCCTCTGCCTGCTCTTGTGGTTATTGGTTGAAACCTGAAAGACCTAACAAAATTTGACAAGGTGTGTGGCAATGCAAAGGAATGTTATGGCAGTGGGGTCTTCATACTGGAAGTAGTTACAGTCGCATCCTATGGGATTTTGCAGCTTTATTAAGGCTAGGCAAATTTGATACCTAGTGGCACAAAACTTACCCCTTAGTTAAGGAAGCTTTCACCTGTTTGAACTGCAAAAGTCACATCCAAACAGCCGAAACTTCTATGGAAGTTTTCGTATATGAGGACTGGAAAGCCTTTATGGACATGGTCTGTCACAGGTGGTATGGAAGGCAGCAGCAATGGACTAATAACAAGCATCTAAACTGAAAGATTTTTTTTTCCCCCTGAAAAATCTGGCATGTTGCATCATGGTTTCCTTTGCTTTTGCAAAAATAACAAAAAAAGTTTACTTCAGAGTCTGTGACTCTGGGGAAGCAATTGTTTGCAACAACCTGAACATATCCCATGCATTTACCCTTTTTGCTGTGCTGTGTTATATCTACATGTAGATCATCATTTTGCTAAACTACACCACTTAGAAGCATTTCATGTTGTATGCCTATGTCTTAGAATGTATTTTTAATTTCATATATTAATGGTAAATTGATTATGCAAACATTTCATTTGTATGGACACTGTCAGGGCCATAGTTTTAGCTATTATTGGTCAGGTGTTACTGCTCCTGATTCTAGGGTGACTTAACACTTAAAGCACTTCTGCTGTCAAAAAACTTAATTAAGAATGCAAAATTAATTGCTCACAAGTCTTTTCTCATAATATCTTTAGATGTTAAATTTCTATGAACACTCATGACTGTTAAAATACTTCACTCAATAAAAGCAGAAGAGGCCAGACATTACCAAAGCAAGTTTGTTGAAAAATTCATCTTTACAAACCTGGAACAATTATTGGAACCTTAATTTGAGTCTATGTTACAGCTAATGTTTAAAATACTGGTATTTCAAAGCTGTCTTTGTCAGCCATAGCATATTTTGCAGCTATTAGAAATTAATAATTAGAGATATTGATGCTAAAAATTACCAAAGCCTCCCTCTCATTTTAATAAAGTACTGGTTTGCTGTCATCTTGAGAGACCTCACTACTCCCAAACATCTTTGCAGTGTAAATGGACAGTGGTGTGTATGGTTATTCAGTGTCAGTGAATATTCAGTTACCAGAGGAGTTTGACTTTGTCTGAAACCACGACAGCAGGATTTTTCTGGAACCTGGTGATTTGAAGTAGCTTGCCCCACTCTGCCAGTCTGGCTCTCCTGACACAGCTGAGGCTCAGTGATGAGAGTGTGGCGGTCACTGCGGGGTGGCTTCTTCAGCCGCGGCTGCAGGGGCAGCTCCGGGGCCGGATCCTGCAGCCCAGAGCCATCCGGAGCCCGCTGCTCCTGCAGGGCAGGATGTGCTCTCAGCATGCACAGGGAGCAGCTACCCTTGTGTTTGAACCTCACATTAAAATGGCAAGAGCACAAGAATAAAATACAGGCTGAGAGGGAAAATGTGTCTGCAGTCTGGAATGATGTAGAACTGTGGCAAGTAAAACTGGCACTTCAGCAAAGGATAACTTTTTTTTTAAGGTAGTCTGTACTTTGCCTATTTCTTCTTAGAACTCCAAGGGGTTGACAGTGCAGACCAACAGTAGGATTAAGGCATTGAAAATAAAAGTTCTGCAGTAATTTGCTTTCTCCCTGGGCTGACCTTGCTCACAATGCTGATAGCAGAGGTGAACTTCTGGCTCTTCTCACTGAGGCTCCCAGCTGAGGTGGCTTAAACAGTTGACAGGGCAAATGATTGAGGCCACAGTGTCAAGAAAAATGATCGAGGAGGTAGGACTTGCTCGCTGTGTGAGAAGCAACACGGCATTTCCCTGACAGAGGCAGTGAATGGGACCTAAGGCTGTCATTGGTGTCACTTGGCTGACCTTGCTAGACCTGCAGTTTCCTTAAAATGGAGTTGTGCTGAATATGATTACATTTTTCTCCACTTGTTGTCCTACAGTGTCCACAGAGTTGCTGTACAGCATGCACAATCTTTACTCAGTATTGTGACACAGTGTCACTGTAACTGTTGAATCCTCAATTACCCTAAATTACTTTTTATAAAAAAAAATCTTGTCCTCTGACACATCTTCTAATTAGACTAAAAATTTTGATCAACAACATGTATTAAACATCCATTCCTCTTTAAGTTTCCCTCTGGGCACCTACTGTAGTGCAGGTCACCTTTTACTATGCTTGGGTACAAAGTTCTGCAAGATAAGTTTGTTTTTTTTAACACTACAGGCTGTTGAACAGGCTTGCTGAATAAACAATCAAGCTTGTCCTCCGGGGACCCACTACAATAGTGTTACTTTTGCTCTGATTGCTGTCTTGAGGACTTGAGGTTCACTTTTCTGTAAATATCACTTGACTCATGAGCCATAAGAAAATACTAAATGAATTTTTGTCTAGCATATGTAACTCAACAATTAATGTGAATTTCACATATCCAGTACAGTAAAACATTTAAATCAATTCATATAGTCCAAGTCTCATGGGAATCTGGAATTTAAAGCAAAATATCTGGAGAAAGTGTCATTAGTTTACAGAACCTCTTCTGAGCAAAGCCTAAGGTAAATTATTCATTCTGATTTATTTGTTCAGCTTGAAGACCTTCCATCATGTTACTTTTTTGGCTCTACAAATCTAATAATTTTGACTTTTAGGAATAGCAACTTATCTTCCTCATTACATCATAGCACTTTTTCAAAATCCCCTGCTTGTTATACCAAGTAATTGTTTCTATCAGCATTATCTTTTCCCTTCGTATCCATCATCTCTGAGAACATATATTGCTTTGCCAGCTCTGTTTTACGGTGTCTGCATCATATTAATAATGGCACAGATGGAAAAGTTCTGTGAGGTCACTCAGTACAATCCATTTCCTGATGCAATGTTGGGCCTTTATATATTTTCCAATATATGTAGCCTGATGGTAAAAGAGTCAAGTGACTGGATTTTCACAATCTCATTCAAGTTTTAATGCCGTATATTTTTTCATCTATCTTTCTCCCCTTCTTCCTTCTTACATTTCTTGCAGTAGCTAAAAAGTGCTTCTTGACAGATAAGAAATTGCATAGGCTTATGAAACCTGTGGCACAGTGTCAAGCACATCATATTCTTAACAGCATTATTAATATGTTAACAGGTGGAAGCTTATTATTGTTCAGTGCTTTAAGTAAAATATCTCATATTTTTTCCTATTTTTTAATTCACCTTTGTAGTTTCCAGTTGATTAAGAGCTTTGGCTGATAACTTCTTAAATTGTTTTATTTCACAAACACAAAATACCGTAGTTTGAAATTCTTTTGGTTTTGATTCAGCAGCAGCACTCCCTTTGGCTTTTAGTATGCATAAAATCTAAACTGAAAGATTTTTTTTTTATCAGTGTAAAATAACTCTTTAATCTTGATTGCCTAATAAAACTGACAGAAAACAAGGAAATGAAAAAGGTAGGGAATGTCACAGCAACTGAAGCATTTGCTTGCTCCAGTTCTAAAAAGTAGCTTCCTGTATCTTGTCAGCAGTCATTGCACCAAAATAACAGATTTTAACAATTTACTGACCGATGTAGCCACTTTGAGGCTTTTTACAGGCCAGCTGTTTAGAGTGGTGAAAATTGCCATAACAGAGATGGAATAAAGCAGGAGGTAAACTGCTCTGTTCAGGCCAGCCTATGCGTTTGCGCTCTCTCTCCTCTCTTTGAATCTTCACCTCTGTTAGAGTGTTATACTGAATTTTCTACCCCAGCCATCTGATTTGCATATCAAATATATAATGATTAAAAAATTATTATTTAAAATGTTCCAAAACTATGAAAGGAAAAGGTCACAGAAGACTCAGTGGTGACCTTTTCAAACATGAAGAGACTTCTCTCCCTCTTGCAGAAGGGAACAGATATGTTCACTTGATCCAGTGACCTGTTAACTTGGTTTTCTGTCTCCTATGCTGAGCTGCTCCTCAGCCACTGCATTCTCACCAGGGCAGTTGTCTGTACCAGCACCACGCTGCTGTTTGCTCAGGTGACACACTCAAAATCTGACTGTTCTCTAATAGTCCTCCCACTGCAGGCACCAGCTCAGACGCTCATCTGTGGTGTGTGAGTTAGCTCTGTATCCCATTTTCTCATACGTGTGATTTTTTATTTCGAGTATCCTGTGGAAGCTCTAATTCTTCAACAAAGAGTTGAAATAATATTAGTTTTAATATACTTCATAAATTCAAGCATTCAAATCAAAAATGCTAAATCCACAGGCATGTGTTTCTGTTTAGAGGCAGTCTAATAATGTCAAAAGTGAAAGTGAGTTGTGGTCTGGCATCTGTCCTTTCACGTGATACTAGCCAAATGACTTTATTTCAAGTATTCTGGCTGGTACTTCTCTCATGCTTCATTTAAATAAGATCTATGGGAGAAAAATTCTCTCCTACACAGTATTTGCAAAGTACCTAGTGGAACAGGCATCATTCTGTTGTCTTCTGGAATTTACATTTCCTTTGCAAATGTAAATTAAGGAGCCTATAGCTATTGTACACAGAATTCCCTAGTAAAATTCCTGCTTAGAATGATCTTCCTAAACTGGGCATCTCAAATACACTGCAGAGAGCCAGCATTGATCCCTCACTCCCTACTTTGCACGTGTACAAGGTACCCCTGAAAATGCAGGCCAAGACAAGCCACAGGTTTAATCTTGATCTACAGTAGAAATTCTCCTTATATTAGAAATTCTGCCTGATAGGAATGTAAATCAAATTTTATTTTAATAAGGCTTCTCTAGGAGCAAATTGGCACAATGAAGTGACATATTTTCAGTATAAACATGTTAACATGATTGGATTGATACCTCTTTATTTTATTTAGGAACTAGCAAAACCTCTATCTCTAGAATCAACTGTTTTACCAACATTGTGTTGTACCTACAGCAGACATGATGATAGTTATACTAGGTGACATTTTTAGGGCTTGTTATAATTTGCAGAAGACACCTATTCAAACTATTTGAAATGTTAAGTATATGTTACTGATCCATGAGCACTTAAAGGTAATATAATCCTGCCTCTGGAGGAAGCTTTTCTTTCCCTTCCATCCATTTGAGCAGACTGTGAAATGAACCAGATGAGATGCTGCTATGGCTTAAACTGACATTATTCCCTGCTCCCCTGTTTGGTTTGAACTCCATCACTTCCCTGTATGGGTCATTTCAGAATGGCTTGGAGACCTGCGCAAGGGAGAGGGCAAAGAGGGGAGGTGACATGGAGTAGCTATGCATGAAAGGAGCATCTTTTGCATTAGTAAAATTTCAGCCAGGTTAAAGCACTTGCAAACCTTCACTTTACCTCTGTTATGATCATACAGTGTTCAGGGGATGAAGAGGGGGATTATATTTAAGGATCCTCCAGCTGTCTTGTTAAAATTTCTAATGCATCTCAAGTTTCATATCGTTCAAAAGTTTTCAATGATCTTTCAGTTGTTTGCATCTCTTTTTGCGTATTTGTGAGACATTATCCTGTAACTCTTATTTATGTCACAAAAGCTTTATTACTGTTTTGCCAACAAGCCCTACTCTAGGTGATTCTTCTCAACTTTTTAAAATGAAATCTGCATATTTTAATAATTCCCTGAGCACTATTCTTAATTACTCTTTTTGCATTTTTTTTAAGAAACAGATTTTCTATCAGACTGGATCTGCTTTACTGGCTTAATTTTTCTGTGAAGTTGTAGCACTGATTACATCATCTTAATCACTCAAAAGAGCTGTCTTCCTGAGTTTGTGTATTTGCCCTTCTTTTTTTTTTTTTATATCTTGCACCAACATCAATTTCAACTTTCTTTTTATTCTTGTGATTACTTTTTAGGGACAAAAAGATTTGCTGCTAGTCCTTTTGTGTGGAAATGCTAGCAGGACAATTAAATCAGTTGTTGATACTGAGATGCTATTTTATATGCTGTAGGAACTCTGCAACTACTGAAAAGATCAGATTCTAAATTAAGATCCATTCAAATCTTGTGTCTTCTTATACTGAAGATAAATTCAAGGTGGATAAAGGAAGGAAGGGGACCATTTTTACACACTGTATACCATAGGTTGCATGTTTTACACATCAGGCCACAACATGCTTATCTGGGGTCTGAAACGTGGCCTTGCCCACGTGTTACAGTGAGAGCGGCTCAACACGTTCACAGATGTGTCTGTGAAAAGGAGCAAGGAGTACAGGTTATTTAAAAAATAAATGGCCAAGTGTGCTGTCTTCCAGTGTGATAGCTGCCACTTTGTGTTCTCTTTTAACAAGTTTGTGTTGATTTTTTGCAATATTTCTGAAGGGTACTATAGCTATTTAGAGGCTGAAATACTTGGATCTGAGTGTACTTTGGATGCATGGCTGCATCTAATGGTATCCAATTCCATCATTGCCTTAGGTTGCCTTAGCTATGATCAGCAGTGAAAGGGGCTTCAGTCTCAAATTAATGGGGATCGAGGGAGGGAATTTAAGTTTATAAAGAAGACAAAGCCCCTTAATGTGCTTAGGGGATAGAGGAAAGGAGATTTGGAGGATTTGGGGATAGATTTGGTAGCTGGGCTGCAGAGCCACCTCGGCAGTGTGGGAGCCTTGGCATGGAGAGGGTTGCTATGGCTACTGCCACTCCACGAGCCAGGTGTTGGAATCAGAGAAGGGAAATGTAGCTGCTGCATTCAAAGTTATGACACTTGCTATGCTTCTGCTCTTTCTTTTAAAGGTTGTTAACTGTCATTTTTCACTCAAAATTGGCTCTTTTGTTGAGGTTTTGTGTGGAATTTAGATACTCCTATGCCTTCTGTGTGAATTCCTAATTTGATGTATCTGGCTTCTTGCTTTGGGATTTTCTTGGAAGGATTAGAAGATGAGAGGAGAGGGAAAGAAGAGAGGGATTTTATTGCAGGGTTTATCCTTTTCTTGCCTGTGTTTTGTTTCTGAAACAGTATATGTTGTGTTTGTTCTTGTTTAAATACTAAATATCCCACTGTTTAATCCAAATAAATATGACACAGACTTGTATTTTGATATCCAATATACTGAATTAAATATCAATTATTATTTGGAGGCAAAAATATTAAATAACTGGTTTTTAAAGAATGCCTGACAGCCCACTCTGTATCAATGTTCATCTAAATACTGGGTCAGCTTCTGATGGATCTACCGGATAGCTTCAAGATTACTGCAGTACACTACATTGAGTATGATGCTGACTGAAAACCTTTCAAGTGTTCTACATTGTGAAATAAGTAATTTCTTGCAATTACTCAGGAAGTGGCAGTTTTATTCACAAACAGAATTTTTCTAAAGTTCAATGAAAGATGTATATAAAAACAATTGTCATGATTCTCGCAGTTGATGTATGATCTACAGTGGCCTTCCACATGAATGCTTGGTGATTATTTGAGTGACATGCTTTATTTAAAGAATATAATGCCCTTTCTCAAATGCAATGTATTGAAATTCTTGCTCATAGTGAGAGAAAGAAAAGGGAAATAGTCTTCCAGTTAATAAGTGAAAATGTGACTGCTAAATGCAACAATTGGAGTCGATGATTTGTTTTTTGTCAGTTCCATTTGGTTCAAATAAAATTATTGTTGAGAACTATTTTCTTGATGAATATTGTGAAATATTTATAAAAAAATGAAAAAATTATTTTGAAAAAATGCGCTCAAACATCAACAGATGTATAAGCTAGGTATCACATACATCTGCAAGTTCACACACACGTATAAATGAAAAGATTTTTCGTCTTTGTAAAACATTTTAGAATCCAAGAAAGTTAAAACAGTCCCTATATTCTACCTTTGTGCCTACTGTCTATTCCTTAAGGTAGATCACCCGTAGTGTTGTTCCAGAGGCCTGGAAATATTCCTTCAGAAGAGTGTTCTGTTCTCCTTCAGTTATCATTGTCCAGGAAAATACCATGCAGATCACAGCAATGCTCAGGAATTTTTGCCCAGTGCCTGAACGCAGTGACTCTGCAGTCAAAAACTCTCACTCAGTAAATGCATAACAGACTGTGAAGTTTTGTGTATGATAGTAATTATGATAGTAATTCTAATTTGGAATCTCTGTACAATGGATCTAAAAAGACGGATTATTTCTAGGTAATTGTGGTGTTTTGGAATAAAAAAAATCCCCAAGACACTACAGAAAGGATTCTATTATCTGGTCTTGTAATTGTGATTTCAACAATTTATAATTGGGTTTGTACATAATTTTCATTACAAAATTCTTTAGTACATTAAAGTAATAAAATTGTAGATGGACTGAAAGTGCAGGTGTTAAAAACAAATAAAAAGCCCAAAAAAACCTGTAACAGGCAGGATTTGGAACTGTGTTGAGGTTTTTTGTGTGTTTGTACATGCATAGCTAAAGATGTACTTCTTAGGGTTCAACTGAAATTGCTAACAGGGTCAGATCATTGTTTTATCTCAGGCAATAGTTGGTTTTAAAATGCATCTCCTCTATTATTTTCTCTCTGTGATGTCAAGAGAAAATAATCATCTTGGTAACATCAACTAAGTAGTGCTTCTGCAACAGCACTGAAGTCCAGCAAAGGATTTACCCACGGCATTTGAGCAGCAGGAACTGTGCAAGAACCATCTCTTCAGAAAGCATGAGTGTCTAAGTCATTGATCAGGCTAGTGAAAAATTAAATAAGTACGTTCATTTTCTTAAATGTGTCTTTCTGTGCATGTTGGGTGTGAGATTTTTGTCAATATACCTATATCCTGGGAAGTGTAGTAGTAACTGAACCTTAAATCCTTTGCAAAGCCCAGCATATGGTGCAGTTTATTTTTTCTCTGAAAAATTCTTGGTGAAAATAACCAAAAAAAAAATTTGTTCCACATCAGAATTATCCTCATAAATATCTCGCTGGCTTTTGTCAGGCAATGCTGTCATCCACTCTTATCTTTTTATTGATACTTGGCAAAATATCATTTTTCTCTCTTAACCACACAAAACTCTGTAGAAATTACACAAAAAAGCCCCTGTCCTGCACAAGGGTTTTATATTCCTCCTTTGTAATGTTTTGAAGTGCTAATACAGCATACAGAAATTCTCTCAGGTTTATATTCCATCGATATTATGGAAGTGTGGCTGTCTACAGCAAGGTGGGAGAGGGTTATGCAAGGAGAGTGGTGTGGATGGAGGAGAGCAGGTGGAAAACAGCTCAAGTCTCCAGGCATCAGGACACTGCACAGGCTTCTCCTTTGCTCTTGGTTTCTCCTGCTCTGTGTACCCAGAGAAGAGAGACTCTTGCTAAAATGCCTACTTTGTAATCCTTAGCTCACTTTGCCCCTTGCACATTATAATTTTCTTGCTGATCCTATTCCAGAGACTTCATTGCACTGAAATTCTTTTGCTTCTTTCAATCCCCTGTCGATTTCTTTGCGTTGGTGAATTGAATCAACTACAAGTAATGCATGAGCAAATAACTAAAGAATGGATCCTAATTTTGCTGGGAATCCTGTGCAGTAGGAGCACCCATGATTGCCTGCGTTGTGTAAAAATAATTCTAAGTATATGAGCAGACACCAAGGTCAATTTTAGCTCATACCACAATGACCAAAGAATGCATGAAATAAACAGTGTTAGAGTATAACCAATAAGCATTGGTTCCATTAAAATAACAAGAGGTTTTTTTCTTTGTCAAGTTAAATTGCATCTCTATGTAAAGTAGCTCATCAATACCAATGAGTTTGAATTACAAATTGCACTTTTACTGTACCTGTGAAAAATTCCTTTCTCTGAATTTGGCAAAACTGCCTGAATATGTGTGACTTTATTCTCTTTGCTTCTCTGCAGCTTTCTAATCAGCTTGTCACTTCTAGCTCATGCATCTTCTGTGGCCATGGGTTTGACAGGTTTTGTCCTTGTAGTGCATGCAGTTTTCCCAAAAGTTTCTTTCTTGATTGTAGCTGCAGTTCATCAGGCCTATGTACAATAATATAAATAGTATTTCTTCTTATATATTTTCAAATCTGTTTATTATTTCATGCAAATACTCAGCTTCCCTAATTTTCTTCATATGGTATGTTTTCAAAGAATTAACAATTAGGATGTATGTAAATAAATTTTAGCTTATAAGATAGTAAGTAGAGTTCTAAGGACTGACTGGGACCTCTAAAATCTTTCCAAATTAATCCTTGCCTCCTCTGATATGCTAAATAGATTGTTACCCAGTCATGCAACATATATTGTATACAAAGTTAGAAAACTGTGTACAGTGATTTATTTAATTATGGGTTGGACAGCTAAGGGCTTACCTCATCTCAGTTAACTCTAGCACACTGAAGTTAGATCTGTGCACAGTTTTAAGTAGTTAATTTATGGTCATGACAGAGACTGAGGGCTTTATGAAATTATGCAACGTTCAGAACCTGTGGTTATTAACAGTATATAGCTGTAATAATTTCGGACATTTTATCGGTTTTTGAAAAATTGTAAGAAATTTAATTGAGGAGATATATAGCCCCTCCCAAAATGTAAACTTAATTTGATTCAGTTTTTTGGATCAAAGCAATAGCCGCTTAGAAGACACAATCATATGGCAACTAGCCAAGACCTTCCAGCATGATATGACTAAATCATCAGTCTGTTTAATCAATGCCACATATCCTCTGCTAGAATCAAAATACAGCTAGGATCCAGTTTAAAAACCTGCACTTAATTTGCCATATCTTGTTATTTGATACTTTTCTGTCCTTTTAAGGGACTGCTGAAGTGATTTACTATGAGTGTCTTTTTCTCATCAAGGTTAGAGATTATGTTGGTGAAACCTGGAATTTATTATTCAAATTGTAATTTGTTGATTGCAGCAGATTAATCTTTCCTAGGTTACAGAAATATAAATCTGCTTTGCGCAGAGTAACAGTGAAATTGCCGACATCTGGTAAGAAGCTCTGAGGGAGTTATTTCCATTTTCCTCAGATCTTTATAGGGGTCTCTCCAATTCCTCTTCACTGACTTTCTTATTTATTGCTGTATCCTGCTTCCAGACTAGGGCAATATCATAACACATTTTAAATTGATTATATCCAAATGGTTTAGCTCTCTTTGAAAATGTGATTTCTCTGTTGGTTCTTAAATGTGCTGGGGAAAGCAGGCTGTCTCACCTAGCTTTAATATGAGCTTCTGTTCACTTTGTCCTCCTATGATCCTCCTGTTTTCAGAGTGCTTGCACGGAGGATAAAGAAATTTCTTACATTTGTCATAGAGGTTGAAAAGTCTTCAATAGAATGGGTCTCTTATTCATTACAAAAGCCTTTGGGATAAGTTAATTGGAGCAATTCAGCATAAGATGTTATTAAAACACATACAGTACGTAAATGACATGATAGGTATCGGTCACACAACCTTTTACCTGTCCTTGTATGTCAGCAAAATGCTGAAAGCAAAGCCTCCAGCCTGTGGCCTTGAACAAGGTCTTATGTTTTATAACCTCCCCCAGTCCATGTTTTATGAATAGTCAGGTTTCCCTCTCTGAGTGTGCATTGGACAGTCGTGGCTCCTGCGTTCTCCCTGCGCCTGTCACTGAGCTGTGCCGCCCAGCACCACGGCGCTTTGATGGCTGGTCCCCAGTCACTCTTCAGATTATGAATGCTGAGCCTCATGTGGTCCCTGGAGAAGCCCATTCTGGCTTCAGCTGAGCTCTGAGTGGGTTCAAAACCACCTGAAAGATGACTTGATTTCAGCTTGGTTTGGGATGCACCTCTTGAGCATATTGAAGGATGGATGTATTTGCATCTGTTGTACAAACTGCATGCATATTTTTTTTTTCTTCTGGGAGTGTTTGTCTCTTAGATGTAAATTATGGTAGAAAAAAAAATCACACAAGTTCAGTTCATCTTGCAAACCTGACTTTCTGTTAGGACTCTTGCTTTGGTGATTAACAGTATGAAAAAGAATGATATTTGACATGTGGGCCACCAGCCACTTTAGTCAAAGAATGATCTGTGTGAAATAGTCAGGAGCATTTGATGAAATATATTGATGTATCTGGTACTCTTAGTAATAGACACTATAAGGTTTAATTATCAGAACTTCACTTTTACAAGCAGTGTTTTCTTTCTTGAGTAATTTACGTCTGAATCTACATGGACTCCAAGCACTGAAAGATAGTAATTTTTTTGTAAGGAAGCTGTATGTTTGGCTCCAATAATTTTTTCAGATATGAAAGGTGATCCTAGTGAAAACAAGCAGTTGTCCTCCAGACTAGAAAATATTTCTCCTGGGTGTTATGATTTCTTGAACATCACAGAAAATTGCCTGCTGTAATCACTGCAAATACCAAAGCACTGTCTCTCTCCTGTTGTTTTCAGCTGTGTAGTGCAGCGAGTCCTGAACACCAGTGATAACTTCTTTGAGTGTCAGGGCTGTGTACAAGGACAGGACAGGTTTGCAGCTATGATGCATATGCAGAGGCAGAAGGCTTATCAGGGCATGCTTAGATGTGCCTAACTAGAATCTAGTTAGATGCTCTGTAACAAGTAAAATCTGCAAGAAAACCAAGATTTTGAAGGAGTTCCATTTTTTTAATAAGCTGAGATGCCTTATTTATGAATGTTTAGATTTTTCCCGTTGTGAGAGAGGCTACATGTCATGTTTTCAGACAAATTGTAGACTGATGATTTTTTTCCAAGAAATACAGGCTTAAGAAGAGTGATTATTATGCACAGTAGGTATAAATGAATTATTTATCAAACATGTTTCTGTTCTCAGTGAAACCACTGTTGATCTGCTTTTCTAAGTGCTTTACTGTAGTAGCCATTTGCACACAAAGCAAGTCTTTACTAAAGTAAATGTTTATCTATCACCATTTGTATGAAAAATGAAAGATTACAAACAGAATTGATCATGCTGTTTTGATTATGTGCTTCAATTTTTTAATAAAAAACTGTATTTGTCAAAAAACCTCCAGAAACAAAGAAATAAAATCAGGTGTGGGAACAGATCTGTTTAAAAAAAAAATGTGTCAAAGAAGTTGTCTAGATGATGAGTGGGTAGCAGCAATTGCTTTTGGATCATCCAGATTGCATTGAAGCCGCCTGTCCAGTTTTTACCTCCTCCTGGGTGGAAACTTTTCTGCCTCCCACATTGGAACTTTTTTATTCTTTATAAAAAATAACTAAGAAATACTTTATTCTGGGACTGTCATCCCAACTAATTTCCCTGCTCACTCACTGTTAGCTGTTCAGAGGCATATAGTGCTATTGTCAGGAATTTTGAGAGGTTTCAGTTTGTCTTTGCTTGGAATGAAAATAAGTTTTGCTGCCACATTCATGATTAAATATTTTGAATGCATAAAAAGAGTAGTTAATGAATAATCACACCATTTTATAAAGCTTACATAGACAAATAATTCTTAGAGTACAGAACTACAGCAGTATTTTAATCCTGGAACAAGACATTAGAATTTCAGCTTTTTAGGGAATCATGGAGTCATACTCATTTAAGTTGGAAGAGACCGCTCAGATCGTCAAGTCCAAACATTAATGCCAGAACTGTCTGGTGTGTCAGTCTCAGTCTTTTCATATGGAAGTAATTCAAATAACGTCATAGGCACTAAAGGAGAGGACTGAAGGCAATAGAAGGAATTGCACAAATAGACTTTCATGTGTAAGAATTTACCTAGAATGGATAGTTGAAAATGAGTTTCCTGTCCTCAAGTTCACTCAGGCAAGGGGTCTGCTGTTTTTTTGCTGATGGTGCACACCTTTCCTGGTGGATTTGTGACAGGATTAGTTTTGGTGTATTTCTTGGTAGATCAGATGAGAATGAAGGGAATCAAGTAGGAAGGGCAGTAAGTGACTCTAGATGTGAAACATCAAAAGCACATTATTCTAATTAACAGCCATGAAGAAATCACTCTTCACTCTACCTCGCTTTTTCACTGAATTTCAGAGTTGAAGAACAAAATATGGTTCTGTAGGGGTAAAGAGAGAAAAGTATGGGTTTAGTTCCTTAAGGTTGATGGGTGGCTACTACTGTATGTAACCAAGTAAGACGTAACTTAATCCTCTAGAGATCAGCAGAGACCAAAACTGAGGTATGAATGTTAAGTCAAGGGAAAAAGGTTCATAGTGAAGCTTTCCTTTTAGTGTAACCAAAAAAAATCACCATGATCATAGAGGCTACACAGACCTTTTAGGAATGAGTGAATATAAACCTTTAACTCTACAAAGAAAAATTTAAACCTATCACTTTTCTCTGAATAATTCTAAATTACAGAGAGAAATGTGATCCTAGCGCTCTCAGCTCATTCACTTCCACGTGAATGAGTGCCATTGGTGCTATCTGGAGGCACTGCTTGTATTAAGGCAAGAAGAAAACACTTCTTTTGAGGAAGAAAGGAGAGGGTGTTCCACCACCCCTCTCCCATCTGTTCCTGGGGAGCCTCAGGGGACAGGGGGTTCTCTCAGAAGCCTGGGGATGGGCAGGAGATTGGTGCTGGCGGTCAGAGCCCAGCACCCAGAGGTAGAAGACTCTCACATGTGGGCATGTGCTTTAACAGAGGGAATTAAAACTGACCTTTACCTTACACAAAAGTGAGTAGCCCAGAAGTCAGAACATAGTAATAGAGAACTGCTTACATTTCAATTCAAGGTGTTACGTGGTGCCTTAAAGGATAAAAGTTACCAGAATTTACAGCTACATTTATAGCTACACTAATTGACCCCTGCTGTGATTTGTAGTTCTACTAAACAGCAATGTTAAAAAAAAGCAACCAACCAAAGAACAAAAAAACCCCAACAAACGAAAACTCCCACATTGTAGAAAACTGTCAGTTGCTAAACATACATGAAGGGATTGTTTAGCCAGGCTTTTTCACAAGTTGTCAGGCTGTAATAGGGAATTTGGAAAAGGCAGATAACCCTTCCTCTGCAAAGTTGATTTTGACTATGAACTTTAATAAAACAATTTGCCTCCTGGGCATTTTCAGATTGTGCAAAATCTCTTTTCAGCTAAAGTACTTACTCGATATGCACGGACACATGCAGTGATCTCTGAGATGGAATGAGTTAACTGCAGACAGGGACACAGTTCTTAAAGCACAGCATGATGTCGTTATTTTCCTATGCAACCACAGTAATAAAACCAGACATTATGGGAAGAATATCTTTGTTGCTGTGAGTTGTAAAGAAAAATGTAAGGAATTACTTCAGTGAGGGGAGAAAGGAGGCATCACATTTGATTGGTTGAGAACGAGCAATGGGTTTCTGAGCCTGCACATGTCATGCAAAGGGGAATGAGGTGCAATCAAGTGCTGTGATCTGTGAACCAGTCAGGACAAGGAATGAGCATGAAAGAGCTTTTTCTTCCTTGCAGCATGATACTCCAGTTATGATGTAAATGGTGATTTGTAAAGCTGCTGCAGGAAGTGACAAATGGTAGCTCCGTGGTTGTCAAGGGGTTCGTTAGCACGTACGTGTGTGTCAGCTGCAGGAAAAAGATCAGAGTTCCTTGTTCTAATAGGGAAGACTTCCAAGAACTGTCAGCTGATTTCTGATAGCTGCAAGACAATTAAACTAAATCGAGGACATTGTTGGGAAGTTTAAAAAGTTGACATTATGCACTGTTAAAAAAAATCAAGAGAAACTTGACAGCAGTCGAAACCTGAAACCAGCAGCAGGACTTGGAGAGAGCAAAAGTTACAGTCTTAGGTAGGCATTCAAAGAATAATGAAGTTTGTAGTATCCCTAGGGTGTAAAATAACATAACGGGGGTCTGCATGTCAGCAACTCACCTGCAATCTTTTCCCTAAAAGAATGTTGGGTTTTTGCATCATCTTCACTCAAGAAGCATTTTTCCCTGTTGTAAAAATAATTAGTGTGAATGACATGCCCATGGATGTATCACAAGAGAACATACTGCAAGAGAAAATCAGCAAGGTTTCTCTATGGTAAAAACAAAACTTAAACAATGGGCAAAAAAATGAAGACTTATTGCCAAGAAAGTTTACATGTCCAGAAAAATACAGCAGACATGGGCATTTTAGAATGTTGCATAGCTAAACACTGGCTGACTTCTGAGTACGTGTGGATTGAGGTGGTCTGGATTGAGACTGCACCCTTCTGCCCTCTCCGGGCGGGAATGTTTGAAGTACAGGTGTGCACAGTGCCAGAGGCTGCTCTTGGAAGGAGGAGGATGAGGACACTGTCTGTTGGACACATGAAGGGTGAATGTAATTTGGAGTCGTCAGTGGTTATGGAAGAAGGCATCGTGGTCTGTCTTTTGTCCCTGCACAGCATTTCTGCAGTCTTTGTTAAAATGAAATTTCTTTCCCCTGCGTAGCTCTGTAAATGTGAAAACACCAAGAGAGTTCAGGTAATTTACTAAACAAGTACAGGCTGAAATAAGAAGCTTTGCTTTTGCCAGACAGGAACGTGTAATAACACTGAAGAAACCGTTTGCACCAAGGGTCAAAAATGATAATGAACTTTTTCTCCCACTATCTCTGGAAATCTTATAACTTAACACAGATGCAATGCCTGGACATTTTCCCAGAAAGTCTCAAGTAAAATTATTTATTGCCAATAAAAACAACATAGTGTTATTTCCCTGCTGTTGTTAAATTGAGGACTGATGGGATGCATAAAGTCAGGGCATTAGAAACTTTCTGTGCCAAGATGCAGACTGAAGGAAGAGTTAATTCCAAACCAGACTGAATATTTAATGGTCTAAGAAAATGATTTTACTATTATAATACACAATAATCTGAAACAGGACAACTTAAATATTTGTGTTCAGGAGACCACTTTGGAAGGGAGACTCTACCACCTATAAAGGTAGCGTAAATCCAATAAAGGATTTTCACACCACAGAGTGCATCTTAAAAGGAGAACTGGTTGTTTGCTGGACTCAATTCCAAGAGCTTAATGTATGGCAACAGTAATAAAAAAAGAGAGGTTGGAATAATCAAAAAAAATACTGTTTCATTTAATCTATACCATTTGTGTTGGGGATGTTTGCTTTTCTTAGGTTTTTACCTATTTCTTGATGTACTACTTCTAGCCACCTTTCTTTCACTTTTCCCTAAAAGCAAAGGATTTCCCTTGATAGTAGAGAACTTCTGCAATAGTTACACTGCAATGCTTGATGGTTTATTCAGCTTCATAGCTGTGAGGAAGGTAGGCACATATTGTAATTTTATCTTGCTGTGTCAATAGGTTGAGTAATATAAAATATTATTATATATTCCAAGAGGTTCTTCATTTTTTCTCATTATTTGATACACTTGTGCAAATGCCTACAAATGTCTGGGAATTGGCATTCATTCCTGCACAGACATGCATTAAAATTTCTGAAATCAGTGCTTCCTTGTTACAAGGAAGTAAGCACTTCTTATCATCAACTTTTGTGGGGTACACGCAGAGATGTGTTTTCCTATTGTGATGTTTATTCTGAAACTGATGAATACTTGCAATTTGCTAGAAATATTTGTGGAGAACGGAAGGAGTTTCAAGGAATTAAAACAAAGCTTACTTATATTTCCCACTCTTTTCCTCTACTGTTTGAGACTTGCTTTGTAGTGTGTCAGTCTTTGAGATGTCCAGACAGAAGAGCCTTTGTAAAACTGCCAGTCAGCTTAACGTCTGGAGTCACCAGATATCCAGCTTAGAACGACAAAGAGTTACTAACTCAGAATGCTGAGTGCACTCCAGATAACAGCATCAGGCCTAACATGCACATTCATACAGATGAAGCGGAATATGTTCCAAAAACAAATTCCTCATTTCACTCTTTCAGTAGTGCAAGATACATTTTCTAATAGCTGGTTATCAGAAGAAAATTGCTCACTGAATTCCATTAATTTTAGAACTGCAGGCATTTAACAATAGCTTTGAATGGACATTATAAATTAGTGCCAACACCCCCTTCAGCTCATAGTGAGAAGCACAGTGAAACTTGCACAAGGTCATGCTAGTTCTGCTTTGGGTTTTCCTTTCACAATTACTCAGTGGAGAAGTACCTCTGTGGCTGCATTTTATAGGATTTCTTATGCATAAGAGCAAAAAACTGACTTTTCAGGAAAGCACAGATTCACTTAAACTCAACTCTGTTTTTTGCAAAAGCTCGAAGAGCACAATCTGGAGTCTTTGCTTCAGTTGCTCGTGAGCTCTGCTGCTTTCAGCTAAGCCCTTCCTCAAATCCAGTTTCACTGACACTCATCCCCTACCTTGTTTTCCAAAATAATATAGAAAGTTTGTGATGCCTCCTTTAACTTCCATTGTAGCAACACCTAGGATGAACTGAGGAAGCACATTCCTACCTGTTATACTGGTTTAACAGCTTGTCTTGCCTGAATTGCTATTGATTTTAGAGCAGAATATGGGTTGCTATAGCAATCCTGTACGTGAACATTCAAAGGAGAATACCACTAAACCCATCACTTTATAAATTCTACAAACTTCAGTTCCTAGGCTAAAACTTTCAAATATATGTTTTAAATTGCATTTCCAGTGATGATTCATTTCAGTTGTTGCTAAGTTGATGAATTCACAAAATCAGGGATCTGTGCAGTTTGTGCATGTGTCTGACCCAAGATGCTTTCTCCCTGACTGGATTGCTGATAACAAAGAGAAAAAGGATCAATTTCATGCATGTAGTCTCAGGGCAAACTTGTCACTCGTGGAATAACAATCTGAAATGGGTGACAGTACTCACACCAGCTGCTTGACATCCAGGCAGGTGCAGGAGCCCTAGGAAATGTCACACCGTCAGATGCATCTTCAGAGAGCACAACTGGCTCAAAAGCTTTTAGGCACAGCCATAACCCCGGGCCATGGCTGGCACCCCAGGCCACGTCAGCCCCTCGCTTGAAACCATTGCTGAGCTGTCACTTTAATAAATGAGTAGCCACTTTATTTTGATCAGCATTGTCAGGGCTCATTTCTAAAGTGATTCTGATTCCATCATGCAGCCCAGCCCAGCCAAAGTCAATTGGTACAATTTCAAGGTGAATTTATTCATTCTTTATAAAAGTTCTATGCACGCATATATGAAGACAGTTGAATAAATTGAAATAAATAGACTTGGAGCTGCATAGTCTCCTGGTAATTGAAATAGTTTCCCCTCAGTGTATTTGTAGTAATAATGCTACCTTTATGAAGACTGGACTGTCTACAGATGGGAAAGTGTGGAATTATCATATTGATAACATATTTGGAAAATGGAATTGGGCCTAATATGTTGAAAAGGATAGCTGAAAGTTGTCCTTGCCTTCAGTTAAGCACTGAAGATAAAGTTAGATGAAAGCCTACTGTCAAATGATGCTTTATAATTAATTCCTTCTTCCAACTTTAACTTTCTCTTTGTTTTTAATGCAGGTGTTAACTTTGAGAATGGAGAATCTAATTGGTAATACATGAAAAGTTGATTACTCCAAAGCATGCTGTATGAACAGCCTGTTTTGTACTATCTAAGGATAGGAAAAAAGAAGTGGAAGAGGTCAAACCTGTACTGTTTGGATATTTTTCTTGTTTGGTTGCTGTATTATTGGTAGATCAGAATGAGTGTTGCAATATCAAATGTCCATGAGCTCTAGCCATATTCTTTGTTTCATTTAAAAAAAATCCAACCCTTTCAATGTTGAAAATATTTTCTATTATTCAGAAGAGAACTAAAGCTGAAAAAAAGGCATAAAACTATTCTTGCTTTTCTACAGGGAGGAAAATGAATAGAAGTGAGGGAAACAGAAAGCATCAATTAGGAAGCAAAAGTTCATTACTCAGGTGACTTTTCAAAGTTGGCAAGTACATTAGCTATCAGAAGTGCAATTCTGATCTGAGTTTCTTTTCCAAGTGCTCTCAGCAGACGTTGCCAGGGCAATGGAGGTTTTGGAAACTTTTCAAAGGAGGAGTTACTGCTGTTTGGTTATTATGCTTCTAAAACAAAGCCCTCCCAAAACCCAGAGTAATTATCATGGCCATAAGAGATGACATTCATTCTTTGCTCCTTGGTCTGCTCTAATGTCACCAAGAGCTGCAGTGGTGACAAGCTTCCTGTTTGGGATGATGATCCCTTCCCCTGTGTCTTGGTAGGCCGGAACTTGGAGTGTCACTTTGCTTTCAGGTCTGAGGGGGGGATGGGGATTTATCCTTTGCTTTCCTTTCCCAGGAAGGAAGGAGTGTGGGACTGGTCTCGGCTGTAGCTGCTGCTCCACAACCTCTCTTGTAGCAGGGACTCAGATGAAATTTGAGTAACTTGAATGCACAGCGGGGAAGACCCTCCTGACCCAGTGGGAGAGCATAGAAAAAGCATGGGAAGAGCAGGGATCTGCAACAGAGGCCTAGGGAAGGGAAAGGAGAAAGCCAATCAGACAGCATGGGAAAGGAGGCAGTAAAGGGAGTAGCACTTAGTAATGAGCATATACTTAATGGAATCAGAGAAGAAAACAAAGTGTTCAAATGTATTTTGGTATTTTGTTCTTACTTTTCATTCTCATTCATCTTCATACACTCTTAACTACCAGGTTAATAATGAGCACAGGAATGACTGAGTGATGAGGTAGAACTGTCAAGATGGGGAATTAAAAAAATGGAATTCCAAGTTTTCCACAGAAGTTACGGTATAAAGAACTTCTTGAAATATCAGGTCCAAAACTCCATTTGTTTTATTTCTTTTTGAATCATACTATTTGAAGGTGAAGAAAAGATTCCTGACCTAATAACCTTCCACAGTAAGTTTCGTTCTAGAGCAAAATTTTATAGATCCTTTTAGTATCCCCTTAAAAACTGAAGTTTTTATAGTGGCATCAGTTCCTTGACTGGAACAAACTGTGCTGTGCAATAGGAGAGAATATATGTTTGACTTTGGGAGATTCATCTTTTTTCCCAAATTTTGATTAGTAGGTGGCAGGACAATATAGCATTGAACTGTATGCAAAGATAACTGAGATTTGAAATATGAATCTTTTACCAGAGTAAAAGATGAAGATGACAGTTGTAATCTCTTCAATCTCATCATTTACTTGAGTTTTGGGCAAGTCTGAAGTGACTGAAGTCTCTAGGCAAAGCTTAGTGATTTGAACAGCATTATACGCAAATGTGAAATCTGCAAGCTTTAGTTCGTTCTTATCTATAACTTTTACAGCTCAAGGGAACTGATCTACTTTTGGAATGTAAAGGAAAAATTGTGGAGTAGCTGCAGTAAATGTACTGTAATTTATTTCTTTTTTTATATCACTTCTATATGGTGAGCTATGCTTATTAAATTGCACAGCCCCCAGGAGGCCACAGCATCCATGGCAAGCTTGGGTTTAACACATTCAGTAACATGTTGTTACATGATAACAGTGCAATTAAGGTATGGACCCAAAACATTTGCATATTTGATTTCATTGGGTTAGTGTACCTTGGGATGTATAAATGAAATAATTCACTGTTAATTCTTTCCACACACTTGCATGAAACCAAGGGCAATGCACTAAACTTGAACGCCAGGGAAGTATTTTGCATCTGAAGTGTCAAAGGTGATGGGTGGATGTTTTTTCCAAATTAAACAAAGCCTCAGCTTGTGACATCTGTTTGATCCATCTCCTTTACTGACTAATTCTCTTGATTGCTGCAACCCCTAATAGTTAGGGAACTACTTCTGAGACCCTAGGAATGTCTGTCAATTTTCTTTATAAAATTCTGTAAAACAAGATCAGTTCTCACTATTCATTCATGTAATACTACAATTTCATTCTCTTCATCATAGCTAATCTGGATTTACTTGGGATTAAAATCAGCCTTTATAAATGCCTAAGTATTTAACCAAAGATTAAATAGATCTTTCAGAAGTTTAATTTCCCCATTAATAATATAAGTATCTTGATTCCCTGAAAAGTATCTTTGGAAACAAGATACATACAGGATTTATGAAATTGAAAAAATGGTTCAAAAAATTAAAAGAAGAAAATAATTTTAAAAAATTTGAGAGATGCTTCATTTAATTGATTTTTTCCCTAGTTCTCTCAACAAGCCTCACCAACCACTGAAAATGCTTTAAGATATTTTCATGAAATTATTTTGGAATTGACCTATTTTACGTAGTAGTTCTTATGTTATGATTTGATGGTAAATTCATCTATTTATATATTTATATTCATCTATTTCACCTGAGCACACCTGAAAAGTAATGATGTGATAAGCTCTGCTCCCTTGATTGCTGGATATGCTTAGGCAGCTTTCTTGGACTGGCAACACTGCTGCATGTGTGGGTTTGTGGTGTGGATGTGAACTGAATCGTTAAAATAATACTGTACCCCAAAACTGTGTTTGAAAACCATTCTGATGCTTTCCTTGTGCTTAATTCCAAATCTGTTTGAAGCCTTGTGGGAACTTTGCAGAACTGACTTTTGTCACTGTTTCATTATTTCTTTAATCAGCCATCAGCAAGAATTAGAAAAACCTCATCTAGGCACTAGCGAGCAAAAATACAAGGAAGGTGCCTATTAGTAATACACAAAATCCAACAAATTTTATATAATAGCCTGAGCAATCAGATAAATTAATTTTTAAATCTAGTTGAAGAGAAAAATTAAATAGTTGTATTTATTCAACCATGACCATTCTGAGTTCCATGTCCACTGGAGTGTCAGTCCTGACACATTATTAAAAAGATCAGATTAAAATAGGAAGAAATTTAGCTAATGAAACTGCAGGGAAAAAATTCTGTAATGTAATTGCTTGTTACAGTTTTCAGCCTCCTGTCTGCCACCTGCCATGCTCTAGTAAACTGTGTTTTAGGAAAGGCCATTATATAATAACTTTTTATATTGTAACAAGATTATGTTTTCTTGCATTGACATTCAAGCACAAACATTTATAATTAACTCTGGGAATATGCCTAAGCTGTACCTCGTTATGAGTGATATAGCTGTTTTCAGAATGTGTACTGTACCATTGCCCTTTTTAGCTGTATCCTTGGCATGAATAAATGTAAATTTTGTAACAGTGTACAGACAACAAAGAAATCAAAAGAATGAGAAGATATGAAAAAGGATTTGCCAGAACTTTGGTTTCATAATTGAGAATTTATTATCAATTAATGTTCTCTGTGATATAGTCCTTGTGAAAAGGTGATTATAAAAATAATGCTGTTTACTGGTCCCATACTCTGCATTGCAGAGGGATGCCTTGATTTTTCTTGTTATTGTTTACCGTAGTTGTGCAGCCTTACCAAGGGGTGAGTGGTTCTGGAGATTGCACACATGGCCCCCTATGCCTTTGACACTTATTAAGAGACAGTGATTTCAGTAGTTTTCTCACCAATGTATTGCTGCCAAAACCATGGTAGTTGTGAAACAAGGAACTTGTTGAAAAATTCAATGAACTGTCTGATATCTAAAGCTGTTTGTTTGGTTTGAAGCTGACATTGTGAATATTAGGTTATAAACTCATTATTTAAGCATGCCACAATGCTATCAGAATATGAAATTCTGGAGTCGGCTGGCCACCTACAAGGCCAAGTGTGAGCCAGCTGATAATAGCCTGACAGCTCTCCAGGAATTTCTCACACTTCTTTTTCTATGTAGCCAAGGCATGGCTTCAGTGAAGTACAAGTAATCTGGTCACTGACACTGGAGTTGTGTGTGGGACCAAAGGTGACCTGCAAAAATAAATATTATGTGAAGTGGGACCTGGTTTCAAGGGAAAAAGTCTGCTTTTCTTTCCAGAGCTGTGAGGGAATGTTCTTCTCAGAGCAAACTGTCCTTCCTTCAGCACATTGACTGATCTTTGAAGCTTTTTCTCTAGTGCTAAAGGTCTCGGGCACTGTGGGTTTTAACATCATCATTATCCAACTTCTGGATTTCATAGATCTCCTAATCAAAACATTCCTGCATCAGGTACTGCATAGATACCTTATAGGGACAACTAACTTAGCTGACTTTTATAATTGTGGCTTTACATGACAGAGGTCTGTGGAGGGCGGTTGGTTTTGGTGGGGGTTATTTTTGTTGTTGTTGATTTCTTTGGTTTTGATTGAGTTTGGGGTTTTTTTTAATTGATGAAACCATTTGAAACTTGTTAAATGCATCCTGTTACTGACAGTATGGAAGCACCTCTGTTGGGCTACGGTGGAAGCAGTTGATGCCCCAGCATCACTTATCTTATGAGACCATTGCTCAGTGTTTGAATCCTGCTGTGGCCACATCACAGCTTTTAAAGCAATGACTCAAAGAAAGGTGGTCCTGCTCTAAGGAAAAGTGTATTTTTAGTGGGAATGGGGGCAGATGGAGGCCTAGGAGACAGGAGAACTGCTTGAGGGTAGTAAACAACAGATGATTAAAGTTGGATGTTCTTTTCATTATTTCTGGCACAAAGCAGTGGGACAAAATTAGTCTTCATAGCTGTGTCCCTGACTGTCTTTAAGGTGAAAGATTATGAAACTGTTGAAATGTTGACATTTTCCACAGGGAAGAAAAAAAAAAATCATTTCTTGACTAGGTCTATGTGTGTTGCTTCCCCAACAAACACACCCTTCTGCAGCACGGCTGTGCACGTTTGTGAGGCAGGTACTCCTTCCATAGGTGAAATACTTCAGTGTTGCTGTTAATTATCAAGTGTTATATGGCCATGTGTCTGATCACAGGGTTGTTTTTTTTTAATATTGTATCTTACAACATTGTAATATTACATTGTTACAAGAATTCCACAATACCTAGTCGACTTACAGCTACATGAAATGAAAATGTAGTGTAGATTCACTGCAGGAGTAGTTTAGGCAGATATTTTTACATTAAAACATAAATTTCTTTGATGTAAACTTACATTGCTGTAGAAGCAAAACTAAACTTTAGATATTTTTGGATCCTACATCATTCACAAGAGAAAAAAATACTCTAGTTTAAGGCTTGGTATGATTAATTTTGTATGTCAAGAGCAAAATGGTGCATTTCTCTTTTTCCAGGAAAAACAAATGACCATCAATTCCAGCACTGACTTCTGATTACAATTTGTCCTCTTTGTTTATTTCACAATTAGTGTACATAGATTAATAATTACAATTCCTGAACCTGATAATTTATGCATTAGTATTTAGCCCTTGTCATGTCTTTAATTTTTGCAATTAATTGTTTTAATAATGGAAAGGTTAATTGCACTATTCATCAGAACTGCTTGCTGTGAAACAGTAGACAAATAAGAATCTTCAAAGATAAAGAGCAAACTGAGTGCTCTGAGCTGTCATTCCAGCAAGAGAAACTCACTGAAATAGCCCTGCAGGTTCACTCAGTTGCTGAGATCTTGGGCATGAAGACTCATTCCATTCAGACAAAGAGAATTGTACCAAATCATAGGTCATTAAAAACACCCAAACAAACAACACATTATTGAACAATACGTGGTGTTCTCATGTCTGCATTATGACATGGTCCATAGACACACACTGCTCTTCAGCTTGCTCTGAATGCTGCTGAAAACACACTTAGAACTTGTTTTCAGACTTCTCAGGACTGCTGTCAGGACCTGAGTGCTGTTTATATCCTGATTAATCCTTTGTACTACAAGGCCAAATTGTGTTGCTGCCTGAACCTGTCAGCCAAGTGCTGCTCAGTCATTAGACCTTCAATAAGGCAAATGCATAATTAGTATACACGTGTGGTTATACAAAGTGCTTAATGACCCCTTTCTTTTAAATAGGAATCAAACATGTAGCTGTAGGTAACTGCAAAAATGACCCCACTGGGATTTAGGGCCATTTTGATTTATTGAAGGATGGACCCCAGCTCAGAGGGCCCCTGTGCCCTCTCAAAGGAAGCAAACCATGAGAGTTTCATTACATCTCCACCAAATCGATGAGTTACTGGTTTATTGTTGGGTTTGGTTATAAACCTAGCAATAGACTCAGTCTGCTAGAAATGACCCTCTGTCTAACCACAATCTGCAGTCACAACTGTCCAGTTCAAGATGATGACCTGACTGTGGTCTTTGAGGACAAAACATTTCTTTTCAAGTGAAGCCACGGATGCTCTCATTCACAAGGGTGGAGCTATTCTCGAAGGCCCAGGTGTTTCTTCAGTCCACACTGTTGCAGGGATGATGTGGACTCAGGCCTTGCCCTAAAGCCCATGTGGCGCTTCCCAGGCAGGGCTATCCTGGCTTTCTTTTGGAAGCTCTGAGGTCCTGGTTTTGCAGAGGTTTATCTCAGCAGTCGCTGGTGCCCCGCTCTGTTGCAGTGGTTAGACCTGCAACAAAAGTGACCAATGAGCCAAAGGCCCGGATTCCACTGGTGGGACAACTCAGAGGTCTGAAGCAACCCCCTGGTAGGATGAGCCTTAAGGGGCTCTTAGGTTGGGGTGAGCCCTCCCAGAAGCCCTTGCGTTAAGTATGTTGATTATGTTAATGTACCCCAGTTCTGTTTCCCCGATTGGCCCATTGGCCTCCCTGCCCCTTTCTCCCTTATTTGTCTATACCCTAGAATGTTCTCCCTTCCCTGCTCTCCCATTGGCCCTTGCCCCTTAGCCACTCCCTCGGTGTTTCCCCATTGGTTCTCATACCCTGGCCCTGCCTATGCTCCGCCCCTGCCCCCTCAGCTGATTGGTCCCTGGTGCTCTCTCCGCCCCTATCCAGCCCCCTATAAAACCCCTGGACCCTCCATTTTGTTTTGTCTTCGTCCCTGGACCCGTTTGCATGGCTAACAATAAACTTCCCCGTGGAACCTCATACGAAGGACCCCTCCTCCTCTCTGTCTCCGGCGATGCTACAGAAGCATCCTGCGTCTGTCTGTGTGAGTGGCTGGGTGCATCCACCTGCACGGGTGCGTTGGTGTCCCTGCCGGTGTGTCTGTGTGGCACCACCCGGGCGACTCCACCGAGGGACGCTTTCAGGGAGGACGCAGCACCCTGCCACCGACCACCACACCCCATCAGAGCTCTGGAACTGCCTGGCTTCCTCTCCAGAAATATCTGCATCACCCATTTTGGACCAGCATTACTTGAGTATCTGGAATTGCTTTCCTGCACATTGCTGGAATTACCTGTTCAGTTATGGAATAGTGAGAAAAACGTGTTTTTAGGTAATTCTTGATCTTGTCTGTTACGAAGAATTTTGGTGAATAGATGTTATCCTAATTAAAGAACACAAGTACCAAAAATAAATTAACACCTATTTTCCAAAGGGAAATAGTACTGCTTTTGTTTTATCTGGAGATAAGCTATTTTCTATGACGATGATTTTTTTTCTACATCTGTAAGCTGCCTTTAAAGGCACCCAATGAAAAACTTAACACCACTTTAAAATAAAGCTCACATTAAGTATTTCTGTCTGAAATGCTGTTTATAACAGCATACTGCTCATTATGCTTGCTTTCTCCCCTCTGATGCAGTATGCTTACAGATCATATGTCAGAAATTGAACTTCCTGTTATTCATTAATACTTTTAAGTGATAAGCAAAAATTATGCACTGGAAAACATAATAACTAGTTGTATATAGCTGCTCATCTCCACCACAAATATGGATTATAAGCACCAAACAGAATGTTTTGTACTTTGGCTGTGCTGATGCTGAAGGCATCAGTTAAATTGGAATCATTTGATATGTTAATTATTTATTGTTGTAAATTATGCATCCTCTAAAATCAAAGAGACACATAACCTATAATTTATTATTCATTTAACATGAAAATTTGTCTTCATATTACAATTTCTCTGTTAGATATGGAGTTCTGATTTGAAATAAAACCTTTTAATATGAGCTACAGTTAAAACATAAAAGAGGTTGAGGTTTTTGCTGAACCTATAAAATATTCTCTAAGACAGTTTAACCCCTACAACTTCTTTACAAAGTTTCTAAGTTCACTGGGTGATGGACATTGGCTAAAAGTGACTGGGGTTTCCTTTGTATAACTGTTGTTAAAAGATTGGTAGGTGAAAGTGAATTTTGTTAGTACAAGAACTCTGAAGAGCAGCTACATATGTTTTCATACACAACAAATTTTGCAAACCTTGATTAATTTTTACTTTGAGGAGGAAGCTGTGAAATTCTTGGACTGTGTCTGACTTGCTCTTTGCATTTGTTTTATTCAGTCTGAAAGTTTAGAACAAAATTAGGGGTTTTGAGTTCCAGACAAACTAAAACAAAAGATCTGCACTGCATGATTAGAACCCAGGGATATTTGTATAGCAGTAAAAAAATCGTAAGCTTTCCCAAAACACCATTTCATGTCTTCATTTTCCTCTTTGGGTACTGTGCATTCTGTTTCTGTTGGAGCAGAATGTAAAGTAAATGATGTCTTGATTGCTAAGATCTTGGAATTTCTTAGAAACTTTTCTGTTCCAGAAGACAATAGAAGTGGGTAGGAGAGAGAGGCTTTTGTTTCTGACTAGGAAATGGTTATGCATATGTCACATTCATGTACATAACATGTATTGAACACACTGTGAAGTCTTGGGGTCAGCAGAGAAAGAAAGAGATCATACTGAGTTCTTACTTCTAATGGTTTATCAGGGAAGAAAAAACGCTACATTGCAAAATATTTTAGCAGTCTGAGTTTTAGTGTGAATAAAGAAGCATGAATGTAAGTGCAGTAGAACAAAGGTAATGGTTCTTTAAGTTTTTTAGAAGAGTTGCTTTGATCTTCTTATGATATTAAATACCTAGAGAAATTTCAGACTTGTTACTGCACTTAAAGGTAGTATAGAGTATTTGTAGGAAAATATTTAGAATTACTCTATATGGAAGTGTTTACACCTAATGTAAAATATTCATTGTTTCTGTGTAAGAACTAATTTTGGATAAGTGTGCAATTCAGCAAGTATGTGACACCCTCCTTTGATCAGGCCACTGGACCTTTCTTCCTTTGAGTTGTAACAAAGGTGTAGCAAAGAGTGGGAGTGAAAGACAAGTTCTAAATTTGCTGTAAGAAACTCATGTGATCTGATTAGATTAAAATTAAATTGGGATGAAGAGTGTGAGATGAAGGAAAAGTCCCCAGACTATGTTTAAGCATTTAAATTTGGTTTTTGTGCCCTTGTTCTGGGCAAAAACAGTGGATAAAAACATCAGCATTTTTGAGTACCTACTGAAGAGTCTTTCCACGGCTGAGGAGGTCCCTTCTTTTATGTTAAGTGTGCAAGACTCATGTGCACATTTCTAAATAAAAATGAAGGATATTTTTGTTAATGACATCCACTGACAATGGGAAACAGAGCCTCTGCCAGATTAAGAAAAAAAGAAACATAGGATTAAACAGTATAGTTTTTGTAACAAATCCTGCATTCTGTGTAGTTTCACCTTTAAGAAGAAGCAATGCTATTTTTTTCCCCTGTCATAAAACTCTTTAAAGCTGCTTATGTGCACACTGATTTTGTTGAAGAGAAAAATGGTCCAAAATAAGGAAGAGTTTTTCAATAGTTCTTGCAAACTCAGCGGGGAAGCCAAGGTTTGTCAGCTCTGTTCTGCATGTGAAATATTTTGAATAGCTCCAGAGCGCAGCTGATGTTTCTAAGGCTTCCTTAAGGAAAGGTCAATGCAAACTACAAGAAGCTGTAGGCAGTAAGTCAAAATGAGAGAAAAAAGTATATTCTTCCATTTTTTGGTTATGTTAACAAGCTCAGCTCTACAGTGCTTATAATGGCCAGTGTCAAATGAGAATATAGTCAACCATCTTGTAGAGATAATGCAAGGTTTTATATACATAAGTGTAAGTTCTCTGTGTATGTGTACACCCAAGTTTTGCTATAGTTGCCTGCTTCTATTCTTTTGTTTCAGTTAGCAGTTGCTTTTTCTCCCCCTTCAGTACATTTTCCTGCTAGCTGACCTTAGTAACAAACTTTTTTTATTAACTAAAAAAATCTTTTTTAATGCACTTCCCTGTAAAAGGTGTGTGAACTGATGTGTGTTAGCAACTTCTGGTGTTCTCTTTGGTTAATTGCTATTAAGACAACTGTTTAAGATTGTTACATTCTCACAATTTTTTTTGTTGAACTCTGGTGTCCCTGAATATAATGCTGGAAAAAAGAAATTCCTGTCATCAAATATTTTCCTATAACTTTGTATAACAAAAGGTAATAATATTATCTCATAATCTAGGATGATATTCTGTGTAATATAAATCTTTATAATGTTAAACCTTCATATTTGTTAAATGTTCCATCTTGCTGCTGGCATTCCTATTAATGCTTCACTTAGCAAAGCAGAAATGATACTTCTGATCTTTATAGTTCTAGAAAAGAGTGAAAAAATTCTTTGTGCACAAATCACAAGAAAGCATAACTTATCTGTTACAGAGCAGGGAGATTAAATACATGGCCATAAACTCCTTGCAATCATGGTGACTGAGTAGAGGCTTCTTCTGATTGCTTTAATAAATCCTTTAAGTATGCTTTCAATCTCTCAATGATTCCTGAAAAAGCTTGTATGCTCTTGTTGTGCATCTGCCTACATCTAAAGTTCCAGTTATGAATATTTTATGTGGTTTATCACTGTACTTGTGTCACTGGTTCAGGAGATGCTGCTGTGCTGTTTGTTAGGGCCTGTTAATGCTGTGCTAGGCAGAAAAGGGGAGGGATGGATATATAGTTTGGTAATCTACTCTTTCATTTCTTTTTATAGAAGATATAAAAAATAATGATTGTGAATGATTGATGAGGTGATTGTATTTCACAGATTCTGAGACCTTGGTCCATTAGTAAAATCATTTTAAGTGATTAAAATCATTTTTTTAATCTTTCTGTGTTCAGGGACGAGGTCAATGGTGTTGCAATGGCATGGTGCTGTAATGGGAGGCTGGAAAATCTGCTGTACCTGTAACTGCCTGGTTTCTCTGCTGGTGTAGGAAACTAAAACTGAGCACACAAGTGTCCTTGTGAAAACAGTTGTGTTTGCATTTAACTGTTTTCTTTTTAGTTATTCAGATATTTAGATACTGATATCTAAACCACTTAGATATTTAGATACTTAAAGATATTTAGACCCCATCTGTACAAATACATCAAATGATCCCCACATCCTCCCATCTGACCCTAGCAAGCTCACTTCCATGCCTACTGAACACGTGTCTACCTTCATTCCAGCACTCCTGTGCTTATTGTGTCAATGTTACAAATGAATAATGAAATAAGGTACAAATGAATAATGAAATAAAATGGAATTTCGTTTGGTATCCATGTGGGATTCCTTTTTAGGAATACTTCATCTGCAGGAGCTTATAGCCAGGATTTCTTACAGAACAACATATTTTAAGTCAATGCTAGTAAATACAGACTGCAAATTTTGGACTCCTAAGTGAGACTGTTTTCAAAATGGATTTGGTGGGTTAAATCTCTGGGAATGACATGATTATGTATTTTTTTCCAATATAGCTCCTGCAGCATGTGTCTGTAAAATAGCGCTTAACCAAGTGGTTTAGGTTAAAGAAATTTTGTAAAGTAATAAATGTTGAAGCAGAATATGCAACTAAACAGTGTAATGACATGCAAATAGAGAAGAAAGCACTGTAGGAAAAGTGCTAATGTGTCTGGGTACACAACTGAATTGGGTTCAATAGTTCAATGAGAGCATTACCTGACTCTTTATATTTGATGATGTCATTATATCGGCTGATGCCTACTTTCAGCACATGTAGATAGCAGACCTATGTAATTATACATTAAATCCAAGTACCACTCACCTTTATGTTTTTTCTTTTTACCTGCCACTATTTGCTTTGGTAGAAAACAGTTTCAAGAAGAAAGCTGATTTGAGATTTCATGAACTTGTAAAAAAGGCGATGATGCATCTGGAAATTAGAGCTTAAACAAGCCTGCACCTTTTCTGTACCTTAGAGAAACTCCCTTGCAGAGTTGTCAGTGACTGCATTTGTTTTTCAGGTCTTTAATGACCCTTCTTCCTTTAATGTGAACCAGTTTCTTCACTGCAGTTTCATTTATTGAGGCATTTGTTCAGAATGTGTTTATTACCTTCTTTCAGAGATTCAGAGTGTATTCAAATATTCAAAATTAAGTCACATAAATAAGCTTTTAGCTTCCCATGCTTTCTGTATGCTCAGAAATGAGATATTACTATATCAAAAGAAGATGGAAAATTGTCTCTTTCAATTCGGCTGTGATTTCAACAGCTGAGATTGCACTTAGATGAACAAGAATAGTTACACATATATCTTACAATATTTTGATGTGTTGCTACTGCCCTTACTGAAACATACTCTTGCCTTAAGTGAGGATTCAATACATGAGAGATTCAGACTAGAGCTTTTGGAAGAAACAGTTTATTTTGTTACTGGTTTGACTCAACTATAACTGTGAGTTTCCTTTACTGGAGACCAGAAGTTAAGTTTCTTTTGGATTGACATTTCTTTTTGCCTCAGGGAAACAATATAGGAAATAATGGAAAAGTTAATATAATTAGGAATGTAAAAATATTTTCCAACAATAACCTCCTGCTGAGCCATGGAGAGCCACCCTTGTGGGATGGCTGGCAGAAGGCACGTGGGCTTGGCTGCTGTGGGGTTACGGAGGGAGGGCACTTGTGCCTTCAGCTGCCACCACTAAATCCGACAGCCTTTGTGTGAGCACGTGGTAAAATAAACTGCTTGGACAGTTTGGGGTTGGCTCCTCTTCCCTGCTTGCTGTCCCTATGTATCCCCAGCTCAGTGGTTGCACTCCACTCTCTGCCATAGCAGCACTTTCCTGGAGGGGATACCAGGCTTTGAGCCAGCTACTAAAGCTGCAGAGAAGATAGAGATCCTGCTGAACTACTGTAGATGGTCTACTTTGAAGGATTCTTGTCTGACTTGAAATTATTTTATGCATGAATTTTAAGAGACACAACAACTCATATTTACTTTTAATATTTAAAGTAGCTTACATTAAATGTACATAATACTGAAAAAATTTAATTCAATTTCACAGTAGTAGTGAGTATACAGCAGTGAATTCTTGCACTGCAGTAAAATGGTTCCTTTGATTTAAAAAAAAAATACTATATTGGTAGCTAATGTATCATTTCCCGAAATAAAGTTAGCAGTTCTTGTCTAGGCTTCCTCTTATGAAAGCTGACTCCTGTTAGCCACCCCTGCATAATGGCTTGTGGGGGACTGAACAGAAAACCAACATAATGCAGACATTTTTTCAGTCTCTTAAAATGATTAAAGTTGATGTAAAAGGACTCATTAAAACTGAAAACATTAGGATCATTAAAAAGCTATTAAATCACCTCACTTCTCTGATTTATTTAACAATAACCATATTTGGTCTCTGTTTTAAAGTCACAGGCTCCCATCTTTTGTCTCTAATTATTGGCAGTCACCAATGCAGCAGGAGGACATGTTCATGATGAATTCATTCTTTTTAAGTCTTCTTTTAGGTTAATTCTTCAGCCTTTGCAGATCCTGCTACTGCAGACTCTTTGGCCACATGCTTAAACTCAAACAGATCAGTTGAGATCTGCACAAGTGGTTGCACTCTTAAAGACTAATGTTCAGGGTATCAGGGCTAATTAAAATAAACCACTCTGACTTCTACTATTACCTTAATAGGTCATATTTAATTCCAAGTGCTTTGCTTACAAATGACATCAGAGTTTGCTGTAAATCTAAAACAGATTCTTTGAAGAACACTTCAGCTCCTATAAAAAAACCCAAATTTTCTTCAGCCCAACATAGCAATGGAAATCTCAGGCCATGGTGAAAAAAAGAGACCTTTACCACAGTTCTCATTTGATGTCCATCCTTGTCACTGAATGACTCATACATTTTTAAAGATTGACTTGTATCTGCTGTCCCATGGAGTTCATGGGAGCTATTCAAGTACCTAATGAGCAAGCATATTTAGAGGTTTCATGTGAAGAACTAGACTTTGCAAAAGGCCCTTTTATCTTCATTAAAAGGCTCTTAATTTCAGCAAACAAGAATAAAAATAAAATAATTTATGTTTCTTTACTCAAAACCTTGAGTAAAAGATTTTGGAAAAATCCTGAAAATGGGTAGAAAATAATTATTTTGGAAAGACTGTGCTCAAATTATTAATGGAGCTGTCAGACATACTTAGAGGAACAAAGTCAGGTTTTTATAGACATTTTGCGATTAACTTGCACATCAGTTGGTAATTCTGAAAGGCACATCTTCAGAAAACAAGGGTGACTCAAGAAAAAGTGAGAAGAGTTTCACAAAATATGCTCTGACAAGAACCTTCAGGAAAACCCATGTTTAATGTCTTTATGTAATTTTGAAAGCCATAAATAAACGCCCCCATTCTAGGAGTATGTCTAGTTTGCCTCCTCCAGTGAATGCACTGCCCTGAGTTGCTTCTTAGTAAAACTAGGAGTGGGTTTCAACCCACAGCCACAGTTATGGCTTCTTGTGGGCATGGCAGGGGACCACACAGTTTGTGACTGTTTGTAGAAGGATGAATTGACATCCAGCCTCATCTTACCCAAAAGTTCAAGGTTCATAAGAACATAATTCCCCCAGTGGTTCATACTCAGTGTACATCTTGGGCTTTAGGAGCAAGATATTTGATAAAAATTCTCATTTTTCATAATGACTTGACAGATACTTAACCCCCTTCTGTGTCTAATTCTTTCATTCTTAAGACCACAGTTTTTTATATCTATTTAATATTTATTGAACCTGTGCTGTGTATTAGAGCTTTCTTTTACACTACAATTTCCATGTCACCAACTTTAATCACTGCTATTTAAACATTACTTCCACAGTTTTTTTCCTTTGTGATTGTTAAAGCATCAAAACTGATCAATCACATTAAAACTAACACATTATTTTGAAGCATGCATTGTATTATGAACTGAGCTTTATACTCTGAATGTTTTTCTGATCATTTCTCTGACAACAATTTTCAATAGAAAGAATGGTGGATGTGGTCATGTTTTAAATCACAGAATTCAGTGCAAGTGAGGTTCTTGTCTATGATAGTTGTAGGGACAGATAACAGTTCTCAGAAAAGAATGTAGATGTTGGACCAGTCGGCAAACAGCTGTTAACTGCAATTTTCCATCTAAGTATCTCTAGGTGTATATTCCAAAGGGTATATTTGGAAATCCAAGGGTAACTTAGAAGCTGCAACTTTAGTATTTAATAGTAGTAAGGAATATTTTCAGTTTTGAAAGAGCATGTGCCAGGGGAGCTGCATTTGGGGAATACTTGGTGGGAGGTCTGCTTCTCATGTTCTGTAGTGAAAGTAGTAGAGTTTTAATAGAGAGTTACTCTTTTATGTGCTCTATACAGCATGATCCCAGTAAGACATACAGCATGATTCCTGGATGCTTCTCCAAGATTGCTCAAATATTTTTGAAAATCTAAATGCAAAAATAAGATTTGAGACTCATTGTTAATGGTGAGTTCTCTAAGATTTCAGCCATTTAAAGCAGGGCAGTATAGCTCACATCTGACATCTGGGGACTGTACCAGATGATTTACCAAACCTAGAGGTGGTCCCTGGCAGTTTTCTGTATTATCTGCTTTACTTTCTGTAAAACAGGCAAGCACGCTGTTGGTTTTTCTTCCCGATATCATACCTGTGCATGATTTTGCTCCTCTCTTCCTGCAGATCATTTGGCTTGACGTGTAAATCTGCCATGAGATAGGAAGAAAGCTGCCATAGGTAAGTGCTTCTTAAAACAAAAGGTACACGTCAATCACTTGCTTCCAGGAAATCAAATGGACTTTTTCTGTCTAGTGTTGCTATAGTGAGAATTCATGGTGTGCTACTGATAAGGCTGTCATTTCACTATGAAATGCTTCTGGCTGGAGCTGTGGTTAAAATGTGATTCATTAGAATATTGGAAAAAAAATATTAATACCACTTCTTTCATATGCTTACATTTTCTAGCCACTGAATGGTGTAGTAGTTAATGTACCAATTAACTGAATGCCAGCTGCTGGTTGGGCTTGTGTTAACATCACAGGACAAATGCTCTCCTAGATGTCACTGTCCTTGTGACTGCAGTGCTCAGAACTGAGATGGCCTGAGGCTAAACCCATGTTCAGTAAGGGAAATTCTCAGGCATTCAAATCTGGGATTTTCAGGGGCAGAAATTAAACCAGAATACAAGAGAGGACTGTAGAGCTGAACATGTCTGATCAGTGCTCATACGTGTCCCTTTTTAAAGCTACTGATGTTTTAAAATATAAGCATGCGTGAGTAAAAAGTGCTAGTATGGTTGTGCCCTGGTAACAGTCACACTGAGTGTCTCAAAGATGTTTGTGGAAAAGACAGGTGACTTATGAAGACTAAATTTCATGGAGATTAAACCTACTAAATAGAAGCATGGTGACATATAGAAAACCTGGTTGGATCTCCTTTCAGCTGGTGACTCAGGAATTTAAAGCCATGCAGCCTTGTACAGTTTGGAGAAGGGTTCCTCTTCATAGAGCAGTCAGCAAATGCTGTGCTTTATTTTAAGTCTGTTTCCATCTATACAGAAATACTCCAGCTTTACTTGGAAAATTGTCCGTTTTTTCCTATGGATTTTATTTATAGTGCATTGGAATAATCCACAATGTTTTTTCAGTTTCTGTTGTGGTGTAGTATTGGAACAGAAAGTTTAAGTTTGATAAGAAAGCCAGAGAAGCATTGCTGCAAAAGAGTTTTGCTCTCCTGCTTTCTGCAGAATAGTCCCTGGGTCTCATCATTAATGGTGTTTGTTATAATAAATTAGAGAGAAAAAGAGAGATCAGAGTGTCTTTGCACTGGGCATGTTAGTTGTACATATGACTGATAAGGCTAATGGACTATTTTTTTTACAAGACAGCCACGTGAAAAATTGATGTGCTTTGTAACAATTGATATTAAGCACCTCTTCTGCCCTTTGTGAAAATAAAAGTAGCAGCTTTCTCTGTGCCCAGCACAATGCAAGATGAGCAAATTAAAACGTTTATTTTTAAGCTGACATGTGCCAGGATACTGGAGGAATAGACGCAGGATCATAAATGGCATAGTCATAAAGGGGAGGTCCTAATTTACTTCCCAGTTTTATTTCAGCTTACTTTTCCATTGCTGGGAGGCATAAAAGTTACTGAGTTATACTACATTCACCTCACGCTGGTCTCCTATCAAACAGAATATCAGTGGAACACCTCCACAGGGCTCTCTACATGAAATTGTCCTTTTGTATGTCTCATAATCGGCTGCAATGTGACCAAGCATCTGGCGGTGACAAGCAGATGTCTTTGATTTATTGGCTAATATCACTGCTTGTTAGTGGATGGTTGAGCAGGAGACTAAAAGAGCATAAAATCAGAGAGAATAAATTATGAAGGCACCGAACTGTGGCATTATAAACTCCTCCTTGTCACAGCTGTGACATCTCCTAGGAAATATGGAATGAGAGAGACATCCCCTCTTCAAAGACAGTGGCCACTGTCTAATGATTTTGAATAAAATAAAAAAACCAAACAAACAGCCCAAATCCACCAATATATTGCCTAAAGGGGTGGTTGTCTTCTGCTTAAGCAGTCTGCTTCAAAACAGTTGATCTGCTGGGAAATGGAGTTGATTAGCACATAATTCAGAAGTTTGGGGAATCTGAAGGATTCTGGGGGTAAGAGGGATCTCTCTGCTGTGAATGGAGATGGTTTTCTTTAAATGCTGTCTAAAAATTGGATCAGACCCCACCCCAGAAAATACGGGTTCAAGGTTCTGCTTCTCATTTTCAACATTATTAGTCTTGTAAAGAGGACAGTATGCCTGGTCCCTGTTGTGCAGGATGGTTCCCAATGCCTTGTCCCAGGAAATGCCCGGATAAGATGGGAATTAGCTTTGCAGGCTGTTGTGTGCTGTTTTACTCACAGCATGTAGGTAACTGAAACCTTCAGGTCTGTTCTGCATTGCAGGTTCTTTGTGGGCTTGACAGGAGGATTTCAATGGGGTAGCTGTGCAAATACATGACAAAAGTCTCAAAATTAAGAGTTTGCAGCATTCTTAAAGGCACTTGCCATTTTTTATCTGCTTTAACTATCGAGCACCTAACAAATTAAACAATGTATGTGACTGAACACATCTCTGACAGTCCCTTGGGACAGGAATGCAATAGATCTCAGCTATTATTCATTGCTGACAATTATTTTGAGCTGCAGAGCAGTGATAATTGTGACTACTCATAATGTCAAATAAACATGTATATGTTTATTCAATAAATCACCTTGAAGTATGAAAGGAAGAAGGTACTCACTATTTCACTCCTGTGCAGTGCTGAGATGTTAAACTGACTAATGGCAACAAGCCATGCAGTAGGAAGCCATTTAAGAGTTATAATACCTTCAAAGAATAACTATGGACATGACATATGGAATTGATAGTTTTATGTTAAAATATTTATGTAAATATTTTTCTCCTCAAGTGACAGACTAAGAACCAAGTCAAATGGGAAAGTCAAAGGTTGTGTTTGTTTCCATTGACAAAATTAATTTTATTATTTCAATTAAAATCCAGTGTAAGTTCTTGCAAAGTTTCCTTTAACCTATTCGATGTTAGATAAGCTGCACCCATAATGAGGTCCTTGTACTTTTAATGAGCAACACCAGTAACTGGTTTATGACTTACTGAGAAGTGAAAGGAAACTTTTAAGGGTGCCCATTGGAACTATTTTGCTGCTGTGGTTATCTGAGGGTGTTCGCCTGGAGCACATCCTGGGAGCTGCAGAAAGAGGCTGCACAATTAAAAAGGCAGGAAGGAGCTGAGTGGTAGCTCTTAGTAAAGGGAAAGAGCAGCACAGGCTAATGACACGAGACCCTCAGGCAGAAGGAAGTCAGTGCAGTACTTCACAGCGGTTACATCAGGATGCCCTAAAACCATTTGTTCAAGGATTTCTGTTAACAAATGCAAAACCCAGGAATTTTCTGTAAAAAATGTTTTGCTTGGGTTTTTTTGTTGTCCCTTCTTAAATTTCCTAGCATCCAGGAAGAAAGTCTTCCTAATACTTACGATCAAAAATATAATCAAAAGATAGTTGATACATAACATCACAAATAATAGAATATATCTCACACTAAGAAATGTAGACTGGGGGCTTGATAAGAGTTGTAAAGGGGAAGTCATGATGCTTAATGTTTCAATGTATTTCTCTGAGTAGTTCTTTTTAATTTTAAATTCTTTTTTCAAGTGAAAGCTGTTCTATCTAATGGATTTGAATGTACTGAATAGATTTGAAAGGATTTCCTTCATGTTCACTTTATTTCTGAAGCAGTTCAGCCTGTTTCAGCTTGGAGTTACAAAATGGAACAAAGAGGAAAATCTCCATAAAATATGCATACAATTTTTAATAATGAGTTCCAAAAAACTCTCCCATAAATATGAACTGCTGATCACATCCCTGGGAGGATTTTCTGTAAGAAGAAAAGCATGACAACTTGAGACAGAATTGTGTTGTTTTTTAGAGGGTGGCTGTGTGTCAGTCAAAGCACTTCTGACAGTGAAAGACATTAAAAAGCCACAAACACACAGAACTTGAAAGACAAATGAGATGGAAGATAGTCTATTAATAGAAAACGTAAAAATAAATGCCAGCCAAAACAAGTGCTTGATTCAGAGTGTTCAAAAAATCAACTTGTCAAAAATGTCATTGGCATCAGGATCTTATTGAATAGACTTCAGTTTCCCTGAGGTGTTGCTTCTCATCATAACAAAAATAGGGGGGAAAAAACCCCTAAGAATAACTTGGGTATAGGAAAGGTAAAATACTTAAGAGGAGAGTTAAATTTCCAAGATGTGCTGCTTCAAAAAGAAGAGGTCTTTCATTTAGGAATATAGAACTCAGGAAATATTGACTCAGTGTGCAGTCCCAGCAAAACCTGCAGATAAACTGGGCAGGGCACTTAGATATTTCTTGGTTCACCAGCCATACAATGGGAATTTTAACTGTGTTGTCACTTAATGTAAATTTATTTTTCATTTTGCCATCTCTACAGCTGTTTGCTGTTTGGTGGAAGTGTGACTCATGAACAAAATATTTCCACTTGTATTCTTCAGCTGTGTTAGGTCCTATAAATGCTTTGTGATTTAGCACTTTTAAGGATAAATGGTTTGAAATGGATATTCATTGAAAGGTCTTTGAACAATTCAAAGGAGCAATAGTTGATTTTTAACAAAATGCATACTTATATATATATAGTTATTTGTTTTGAATTATTAGAGAGAACTCTGCCTACTTATAGGAAATAAATAGTATGTACTTTTCTGAAGTTCACAGCCAATATTTATGTTGAATTTTCTGATGCAGCTTGCTCTCTGGTGATAATATTTTTTTTTATCCAGACAACAATTACTCAGTATCTGTTCCTGATAAGATTATTTTCTAAGAGTGTCCATAAAGAGGTGGATACAAACTGCAGGTTGTTATTATTAAATTTTTTATTTAATCACCTGAAACATATTGGAGAGCCTGTCCATAGCTAAGTGCCTTGGCTGAAAATAGAATGTGGACCTTGGTTCACAGTATCCCAAAAGTGTCCATTGTCTTATGCTCAAGATATTCAGTTTACGTAAAAACTTAGTCTCATGAGGTCAGAAAGAAACTGTAAATATGTTTGTTTTAATCCATAAGGAAGTGGAAAACTCCTGCAATCCTTGCCTGAGTGGATTTCTAGTCAAAACTATAAAGACATCCATGCTATATTAGCCAATATTTTGGGTATTGAATTATTTGTAGAAAGCCTCAGAAAATATTAGTTCCTGACTCCAATCAGAGGCATTCTCAGGTGGGTTTTTTTTGTTTTTTTTTTTTTTTTTTTTTTTTTTTTTTTTTTTCTGCAGTTATATCTGTGATTTCCAAGTGATGCATGTAAGTGTCTGCTGCTTATGGGAAAGACATCTCATGAGACATGGGAGAGACCTCAATAACTGTGCAGACAGCTCTCAAGGCTTGTGTTTTTAAATCTGTGAATCGCTCTCAATACCGCTCTCGTATTAGTACTTTTCTTTCCTTTAAATTATTATTTTCATAAATCGTGAATAAATGTAGCTATGAGAGAGAGAGATGTTTTTCTAGTGGGCAGTTCAAAGCAGAAATGTGATTCACAATGCTCTAAGTTGTTCTCTGAAGCAGTGCATCCCCACTGACTGCGTGGCATGTCTAGAGCCTGTACTTCTTCCCCTCTGTCACTTGGTGCACAACACTGTCAACACAGTCAGTGTCAATGTTAGACATATTTTCCTTCACAGTTGCTCAAAATGAATGAAACATTCTACCGAGCAAGAATGGCAGCATTTTATGCTGATATAGCACTCAAGTGGCTGCTCATTTGCTAATAATTACAGATTTGAAGAAAGTACCTTGACTCAGTTTGTCCCAGAGGTGGCCAGCAGAACTGCAGTTGCATCTGCTTGGAGCAATGCAAGCTCCCCCTTGAAGGGCTGGCTGGTAGGATTCATTAGTAGTTCAGCATACACCCGATTGCACATACATGTGGGAACAAATCCCAGAAGTGCAAAGACCTACTACATTGGAGGGGAAAAGCATTTCTAGGCTGCCAAGCCCCTTATCCTGTACAGGGTTGTTGGAGAGACTGTTTAACTATATGCTATAGTTCGAGCTTGCTTTTCAGATTATAGAAAAGGCTCCATTGCTATGAGAAAACTTTCACCATCAGGTATTAGTCACTCTTCAGCATCTTTGCAATTAAAACATTACTATTGCAAAGTCCTAGAGGCTTAGGAATAGACATGTCTTGTATACTTGAGTGAATGTAAGTGTAACCATGTGCAGCCATGTGTGGTGAATGTGTCAGAACTAACAGCAGGAACTTTGATAAGAATTCTCCATCAGTAAACCTGCTTGATAGCTCAAGGTCTTTGAATTGTTATGATAAGTGGCATCCAGAAGGGCTGCTGCAGTTAAAGGTCTGTCAGATTTTCCCACACATAGACTTCCCCAGGGTTTTATTATATTTCAACTTTTCCAAGTTATGTTGGGCCTAAAACTGCAGCCAAGAACTTGTCAGCACAGGCATGGTTTTATCTTTCTCCCCTGAATGATCCAGTGGCTTAGTTTAAGAATTGGTGATGTGGAGGATCAGGACAATATGTGTGCTTTGGGGTACCCTGGGGTCAGAATCATTAGCAGCAATTAGTAAGAATGAGCATTGCTTTTCTGGAAAGGGAGGAAGAACAGCAGATGAACAGGAGACAGGTGAGGGCAGAGAAATTAAAACAGGTTACATGGATGAATTGATTTCTTCAGAGAAATGACACTTTCAGAAACTTATTTCTGTATGAATCAATATTTGGAAAATGGCAGAACTATTATTTTTGAATTTGCATCTCCCCCTCAGAATTTGCCATTATCATATTTACCAGCCTTTTCACTGGTAATAAGCAGAGACTAGAAGTAGACACAAGAACAGATACTTCTCATTTATATGTGCAATTTTAAAGTCCCGCCTTGACAAAGTTTCTGGCATTCTCCTTTTAAGACTGGTCACAGAGGAAGTCAGTAAAAGGCCCTGAAGTTCAGGCAGCCAAAACGCAGAGGTGGGTAGGCTGCTGAACTGGCATACAGTGGGGCAGGAGAGAAAAGGATCCCCTGTACTGGGAGCAGGAGTAGTAGCAAAGTCATATTTAATGCTGTAGGTAGCACATGTAGGTGTCTATGCTGTTCTCACACTTGCACAGCAGATTTAGGAATGTTTCTACTGTAACTGCAGAATGACTCCATAAGTGCACTTATGCAGTTGCACAAAAATTAAGATAAACGTTTCACAGTTTTCTTGTAATCCCTCTGCTTCATAGATTCATACCAAAAAGTGCTGAGCACTGTGGACTGCTGAAATAAGTAAATGGGTAGAGGTTTTTAGTCATATGCTCCTCATGAGGTTTGGGGTAGGTCAGTACAGAGAGCCCTGTGACATTAGCTGAAATTTCTATCTGACTTTCTGTGGTATTAAATCATGTTGCTACTTTGGGAACAAAGACAAAGTTGAGGGGTTTTATTCATCTGACATCCCTCTCTCCTGCAAATAAGTGCTGCCTACCAATTTCTCTATGCTGTAATGTGCACTCAGGAAAAAAAAAAAAGCTACTTATGAATGTAAGAAAGTCTAAGCACATATTTTGGTGTATTATGTAAGAGCTGTCCCGAGTTCTGCAATGCAAGGTACGTTCCTTTCAGTGTAAAGGCCTCCAGTCATATTTCATTTTAGTGGTACAATTTTGGGTTAAGGAGGGCACTTGATGAAAAGCATCCTACCCAAGTGCAAAATAGGATCAGCTGTTCCATCTCAACTCTTACTTTACTGGACAAGATCACTATTCGTAACTCTGGTTCTCTCTCCTGTTAATTTGGTTTCTAGTGTATCTCCAACAATTGTTTGCTGCATTTATTATTTATTATTTTTTAATTCCTATCAGTTTGACCTGTCCTCCTCCTACTGCTTCAGCTACATACAGATGTGTAACCTGCATGCTTGTTTGTGACAGGCAAATGTGGGAGGCTGCTGTTCGTGGGCTGTGTAGGAATTTAGCTTATTCCTATTAAGTCAGCGTGGTAAGGGGGCCCTAAGCCTGAGAGTCCCTACATCAAATTAAGCCTATGACAGGATACAGATATAGTCCAAACAGATCAAAGGTTTGCTTTTGACCTTCCCTGCCCAAGGCAAGCTCTCACCACATAAATAAATCCTAGATGAAAGAATTTATTCAGCTCTTTAAATCAGGTCTCTTTAAATCCACAGTTCCCAACCTAAATATTGCAACCCATCTTATTGCAGGAGGCAAAACTTTTATTTCAGCATTACTATAGACAATACAGACAGGTCACCTTTTGTATGATAGTGGCAGCCTGTCCCAGAGAGGCTGGGAATCAACAAATGGGCCCTGGTAGCCTTTGGTTTGAGTTGTTTGTTTGTGGCATAGATCAGAGAGGTTGTCTGATAGCTTTAATAAACAAAGGGTGACCCGTGAGTTGATGTGAAGAAGTATCCTTATCCTCTATGATTTCTATAGCACTTTTTTAAATTGTCAGAACATGAAATCATCACTATCTCTGTACTTTATTCCCAATACAGTCTGGCCATAAAATAAGTAACAAAACAGCCTTGATGAAGCAGCTCACTGACACAGTTAAGCTTTATCAACACTATATTTGAGTTTTGTTTATGTGTATTTAAATCACACTGTAATTAACACGTGGTGTGCATTCTCCTCTGCAGCCAGTGAGGTTACCCAGAATAATTCCCAATACATCTTGGAAAGCATCGGGGCTGCTCATATGGAGAGGTCCATCCTCTTACATAGAAACTTTCCAAGTTAAGACCTTGGCTTAGGTGTTCATTCTGCTGAAAGAACTTTGATCCCAAGGCACAGTCAAAGTATAATCCCAGTATCTGAAATAATCCCTTGTATCCCTTTATCACTGTCATTCTTTTCCTTTTGGTGGGCCTTCGGCAGAGGTCCCTCCCTCCAGCTGCTTCTGTCCCCAGTTTTGTGTCTCATTTTTCTCCAGATTTTGAATCTCTCTCTCTAGGTCTGAAACAGGAAAAGCTAAAGTGTCATGAGAGAAATATTATATTTTAATTAGAGCCAGGAAAAAAGGAGAGATTTTTATTATTTTTACATTAAAAATGAAATGTTTTGGAAGTTGGTTTGATTTCTGTCAAGGTTCTGTGCATAACGGAAAGGTTTTAGCCACAGTACTCTTTTCTGCCCTAGGTCTTTAGTATCTTGTCAGGGGTTCCAGTCAGGGCAAGGATTTGTTTTCAGAAGACTGTATTTCAGGGCATCTGGAGCAAAATACTGCACAACTCACTGCTGAAACATTTTATTGGCATTTTACCCTATTTCAGTCCGAAAAATATTTCTGATGACAAAAATTGTAGTGGAACTAAAATGCGGTTTTCCAAACAGCTGAGGCATTTTAGTGGTGGTTATACCAGAAAAATAAGAATATTGTCCCTTAGTTTACCACTGCATAAAAGTGAAAGAATATTGATTTAAATTAAAAAAAAAAACCCCACAACTGAGTCCTTCAGGATATGATCTGAATTTGGACATTTATTTTTTCCATATCAAGTAGATTTTCAGGACTTTGAAAACATGGTTAAGAGTCTAGATTTGGAAAGAATGTAAAACAATTTTTTGTTTTCTGTTTAGACGGGTAGTGTGGTGTTTTATACCAGCTTTACCAAACAGTTATCAGCTGCAGCTGAGCAGTACAATTTGTATCTACTTAAAAGTGTAGGGTGGGCAATGTGCAGTGGCTGGAGAATCTTCAGCTTTATTTAATCACTTCACTTTGCATTTGAAAAGTAATTCATCATGGAAAGTCAGTGGGGTATAGAGAGCACTAATTGCAGCAAAATATCAAGGACAGTTTTCCTCTGTCTTAATTAAACATTAATGAGTAAAGTTATTTGCAAATGCATGCTGCAGGGATGGACTTATCTATCCACGTTTTGTAAATACTGACACCGGGTGTCAAAATAAAACACCGTAATTGATTTATACAGAAATAGTTTAAAAGAGTGCACCTGGAGTGACATTTCTCTAGCTTTTTATAGAGTAGTTTCCTGATGAATTATTTATAAAGAAACTTGGCCTGACCTATCTTAATTACACAAGTGATTGTTTCCAAACTAATCAATTTTGTAAGCAAAGTGAATTCTCTCCACTGTCAGTCCTTACTACATCAAGAAGGAAATGGAATAAGAAATGCACCTTTTGACAACAGCTCCTACGGTGTCTATCAGCGTACTGCCAATAGCACCCTGAAAGTTACTGGTGAGCTCAACAAAAGACTAATTCCAATCTCGATTTCTCTGTGTATTAATGAGAAGCTCAGAAAGTAATAAGAAAGACTGTGAAAAATCCAGTATCAGTACCTAATTTTTAGTGCCAAGCCATAGGGCAAATCAAGTAAATAGAGATGGCAGAGAAAGAAGAGGCCTGTTTAGTGTTTAGTGTTAAGGGGTCATTGAAAATGCTCTGTAGCAGGTATTCAGAAACATATTAATAAGACAAGCAATAGTTCAAATCAAATAAAAAAAATTTCTCCCCTTCTGTAAGAGAATATTTTAATTTTTTTCTGAGTATTTTATATTTATATAATTTTCTATGTATTTATTGTGATCAGTTCTTTAAACCAAAACAAACAAAAGAGCCAATGACACCTGAAGCTTGTGAATTAGCAGAGTGGAGGTGTAAGGAGTGACAACAACTGCTTTGCAGCTGGAAGGGAGCACCTATTGGAGGGTGAGAATGTCAACAGTCTCTTGCTGAATAGCTGCAGTGGAATGGTGAGTGGAAAAATTACAGAAATACTTATTCTGAACTTCTACAAAATCATGTACTCGGTGAGAAAACATGAACAGAGACATAAAGGAAGAACTGATTCATGTAAGAGGAAAAAAAAGAAATTTAAGCTTTACTTGAGGGAAGTTTTGCACTCTATGGGGCTTTCCATTATTTTTTTTAATAAAAGTTATTTTTTTTCCTGGATCAGACATATATTTTTATTGAATACTGCTGAAGCTGATATTGCTAAAATTATTTTCATGTGTGTCCTACATTCACCACATTCAGCACATGTAGTTTAATTTCTAAACATGCTAAGTATACTTTGAAATCTTCCTCAGCTTTGGAGGGGAAAAAACCATCATCATGATTGACAAACTGTTTGACAAAACAATTTTCAGAGCAATTTTCAGTGGTTCACTGTCATATCAGAAAAATGTATCAGGTACAGTTCCAAAGAGAGAGGTGGCACAACTGAACGTTTCCATAAGACACAGACAATAGAGTTAAGAGTGACTGTATTTCATTTGCTTGTGACAGATGTATGCTTGGCTACATGATTAGAATTCAGAGTGATTTTGACATTCTTGGAAACAGCTTCCCCAAATTATTCCAAATTCATAATTTGCAATACTGTGAATTTGCAATTATTTGAAATTCCTTTTTTTAAAAAATATCTATATGATTTCAAAATGTGAATAATCATCTCACCATTTGGTCTATAGCAAATTGGTGAACAGGAGCAAAATCTGGAGAATTAGCATAACTAAGATCTGTAGGTCTCAGATAATAAGGTTCTCACCTCAAGCTGTCTTGCCATTAGGAAAACCTCAGTGCATATTTTACTTTTATGTTTTGGGGTGTGTTAAGGTGCCTTCATCCTGTTGCATGCACTTGGATCACCATGAGCAATTCTAATATTAATGTCACAGGCCTTGCAGGTTTCTGGACCTTTTCATTTATTTATTTGTTTGTTTTATTTCTGTTTCCAGTGATAAGAATAAAGTCCCTCTGCCTTTTTATCATTGTTATAGCTCTTGCCACACTCCCACAAGAAACCCAGGATGACACTGTCTTCTGTGTCGTGCTAATTTTTTTTTCTTTAATTAAAAAAGAAAAATTACCCAAAGCTTTTAATTGGCTCTTTCTATAGGCAAGACCACCTTATGTTCCTTTGGGGCTGGGACTGTCTTACAGTCTTTCTTAGCATGGCCCAGGGAGTTGTTTAAAATGTTACACAGACAAAATTTGGAATAATCAAATGGTCAAGGTCTGTTCGAATAAATTTGTGCAGTGTGCACTTAAGCAAACCAAGCCATTGCTTATGGGCAACATGGCAGTATTTATTTTGTTGTTTTGCTCGTGGCACTACTTGCTTCATGTCTCACTTGATTATTACAAAGTAAGGGGCCTTTGTGTAATTATATGAGAACCATCATTGCCTGGGGCTGCCATAGGTGGGGACAGACATTTACCACTGAGCTCTAGGAAACACACCTCACCAGCCTCCCCTTTTCCATGGGCTGGAGCCGTTTGCCACATTTATTTAGTATGAGCAAGCAGAAGAGAAGCTGACTTGTCCTACTGCCTGCAGCTGCAGTCCTACCCTTGTACAAAACATTTATACGGCTCTCATGTTACAAAAATATCTGTACAGTTGCAGGAGGGTAGAAGGTTCTGCTTGTGCTGGGGTGGGAAGGGGGAAAGGCAATTCCTGCAGGGATTTTGCTACACTTGGAGCATTCGGGACAAAACTGTGGAAAGGTGGTGAGAAAATAATTTTCCCTCCTTTACATAAAACATTTTAAGAGACATTCTGAAATGGAGAAACACAAATGAGATCTGCTGCTCTTACTGATGCTATGAAATACATTCCTCTGTTTTTTCCCTGTGCCTGCCTCTTTTGGTGCTAATGAGTAACTTGGAGTCCACCCTGGTTTTATCACTGCTGGTTTGCATGCACATCCTCTGTCATTCCCTGGTAGGTTGCTGTGACCTTAACTGCCTCATGGGTAGTGGTGCAGATGGATAGTAGCGATCACAGGATCTTATGGTTCAACAAGTCTTGGCATTGGCAATAACTCTGAGAGGTACAGTGTAAGTGTTGCAGCTAGGAAATCACGTGTGCTTAATCAGCACATGTCAGTATCGTACATTTGCAGTGGAGCTACCATCAAACATGCAGTAATTTTAGAAAATAGAATAACATAGGAAAATGGAGGCTATAATGGAAAATGAATAGGCAGATTACCTTCATGTGCAACTAATGGAGCTAAAATCTGATATTCGTCATCATGATTGTCCAGGAAGGAAGTAGAAAAGGAGGGTCAAAGTCTTAGTGGGCTACCACCCCTTTCCCTGCTCCCTGCACCAGCTCACACTGATTAGAACAGACTGACAATCTAAGCTATAAATTGCCTAGACTGTGGTTTAGAGTGTCTCTGCATATGCACCAGAGCTTTCATTTACCAATTTTACACACGTTTACATGCGGTCTTCTATTTTAGTCAGGTTTGGGTTGAAAATCTTGCCGTATAATTGTGGTTTGAAACTTCTTCCACACGTTATGTTGAACAGAATTTTTTTCATAGTTTTTTTAGGCTGTCACAGCTCAAGGCTGTTTGTTTTTCTAGCTTTTCAGCTTTGCAGTGTGTTTCCTTGGAGCTTTTGCCAGGTGGACAGATATAAGGTATAAGTGAAATGAGAGATCCACTTTCAATTTTTTAAGAATCCCCATGTTAATTAAAATCTTCAGCTTCATTCTATTGTAAAACCTCCAAAGATTGTAATAGACAACATTGTTGTCTACTGCTACCACAGCATTTCTAATTGGTAGTAGGTATGGTTGAATACAAGGACAGGTGTTAATTGCATAGTGATTAATGCTTATGACCATTTATGCTGGGTGTTTAAACATTTAAAACAAGACATGGATGGCAGCAAAAATTTCAGTTTCTGAAAAGGATTGAAGAAGCTCTAATTTTTCATTTCCTCATGTATTATGCAAATAATAGCCCATGGTGACATTTACCCTTCAGCAGAAAGGTTTGCAGACACTACCTAATCTCTCTGATAAGCATGTCATTCAAGACGCTGTCTCTATCAATATTGGTAGAATAATAAGTGGGTTAGAGAGAAATGGGATTAAGGATGAGATTTGTCAGATTTAATCCAGAGTGCTCTCTGCCCTTTGCCATGCAAGAATTGAACTTTGGAATTTGTTTACCCCTAAATATTTTTTGTATTTTAGTCCTACTTTGCACTTATCTATGCAGTTCAAGTTTTGCAGCTGAACTGAGCCCTATTTGAACTAAGGAGTAGCCATTTGATAGACAGGAGAATCTGAATATCTATTAACTGTGCAGAGGATTTCAGCATAACACAGCTACCATTTAGATGAGGTGTATGGAAAGCAGCATTTCTGTATTGAAGTTCTTTAAATACCATGGTGCACATCCATAAAGGAAATTGTTTGGGGTTTTTTAATAATATATTTTTTTCTGTAATTATGGCCATCACTTGGGCACTTTATATTCTCATTTCTGTCCATAATTTCTGTAGATATATTCATATATTCAGAATAAAGATTTCATCAGAAATAGCCAATGCATTGTACAGACATGTCTCTGTTGTGAAATTAATGAAACTCAGTCTAGAGACTCCCCGAGCTAACAGAAACATAGCCCTGGCAATCCTCACTGCTGGGTCCATCTTGCACAGTAGAGCATCCCCAACTCTTACTCAGGTTCAGTTGCTCCTATCAAAATTCTCAAGGTATTTCAACTCAATGCATTGTGTGAGAGAACTGGACATAAATAAGTTGTTGTTTAATGCTGGTCACCTCGGGGACCTTTGCTGCTTCTCATTTCTGCGTGCAGACTTTCCAAGCCCTGATTCATCCCTCCCCAAGATAAATGTATATTGTTATATTTATTTTTAAGAGTGTCATCCTTACAGAATTTTCATTACTTTTGTATCCTATTTAATATTTCCCTGTTTGTACTCTGAGGCCTTACAGAAATTGCCTGCAGCTCTGCCATTTTGTCTTAAGTCTCTGCCTCCTGCCTCTCCACTCCCTAATTATACAGAGCAAGCAAAAGGAGGACTTAAAGAGAACCCAAATTTTGACAATAAGATCATCATTAACAGGTGTTTTATTTCTGGTACACTGGAAAATTCCCCAGCAGGAAGAAAGTTTGTATACATGGAGGCAGTGAATCCTCACTAATCTCAAAGAATGGAATAAGCTCATCCAAAAGCTAAATTCAATTATTACTTACTGTTGTCTCCTCCAATTATGACTTGTGTTTTCCTTTTTTTCTAATGTTAATGTATAATTATATATATATATGTCAAAATGATGCAAAAATTAGGACATTCTGTCATTGACTCAGAAGTTTCTAGGTTTTTTTAGTAATCAAATGGTGGGGCTTTTACACCAACATGAATAGAAAAATCATCCCCTTATAGCTCATTTTAGGAGAGTTACAATGGAGAAGTATGACTGTAATTACTAAAAAGATTCCATGAAACCATTTGTAAGATCTAAGGTTGTGAATCACAGAGCACCATTCAAATTCAATATTTGGCCTATTTTTGGTGCCTACAGTTCTTATTTTTCATCCTGTCCTTGGATAATGGTGTCAGTATAATTGGCACAAGCAGCTAAAAACCATGGGCTGTTCTGTTGTTTCTCAGCTCACAGGCTGGAGGTGCATTTGCACAAATTCAAAGTCAACCATAGCTACAAATAGTTTCCCATATGGGTTATGGGGCTATGGCTTCAGGAAAGCAATTTTTTCAGAATTAGCTTTTATGGCTGTTTCAAGCTGTAGCTCTTGAGCAAGGACCAGAGGGGCAGAGTATTTGTGCTGCTTGTTCAAGCATCTGGAGTGTGCTTTTCCCTCTCCTGACAGTGCAGCAAAAGGACTCTGCACTTTAATTTGCAAGTTGTCAGGCCATAGGTACAGTGCTGTGTTTAAAACCATAGGCTATTCAGACACCAGTGGGGTGTAAACAAAGTTTAAAAATTACTTATAATGCATCTAGAAGGCAATTTTTAATATTTGTGTTAAAACATAATGTAACAATGTATGCTAAGTAGGTGTTGGATTAATATTTGTCAACTGTATGTTGTGTTACACATAAAAATATTGTGAATGTGTAAAAAATAGTGACAAAAAAAAATCTCTGGAAATTCTTTAGATCAATTTACCTGCATATTTTTTTCCCCATGGAAATCTCCAAGTGCTCTTTCTATGGCAGGGAAGCAAAAGAGTCATAGAGCATATAATAAATGTAAACATAATTGCCTACGTTAGAGCAGTTGTATTAGCTGGTAGAAAAAAACCATAATAGTGGTACCTTGATTGCAGAGCACAGGGGAGAAGGGAGGTGGCTGTAAACTGGCAATTTCTATAAAAGAACAAAGGAGAAGACTGCTGATAGTGCAAAGCCTTGAAACATGTACATAGTTTAAAAGGACTTGGACATCTGAATTTAAAATAAAAATCACAAAACCTTAAAAAACCCAAGTATTTTAAACTATCTTACCAGTACAGAAATGTTCTCAGGAAAGAAAGACTGTGGAGTTAAGTGTGCACTATAGGTAAAGTCTCCAGCAGGGTTTCTGACTTAACAATCAGTCCAGATCCGGAAATGTGATGCAAACACTGCAGTTCATCCAGGCCCAGGTGGCTCAGGGACTGGCAATGTCATACAGAAACTTCATAGGCCAAGAGGTTAAAACTGGAATAGATTAAAGGAAGATATTCTTCTGTGTGAGGGGGGTGAGGCTGTGGCACAGGTTGCCCAGAGAAACTGTGGCTGCCCCTGGGTTCCTGGAAGTGTCCATCCAAAGCCAGATTGGACAGGGTTATCCTGGTCTAGTGGAAGGTGTCCTGCCCATGGCAGAGGGATTGGAAAGAGATGGTCTTAAGGTCCCATCCAACCCAAACTGCTCTATGATAATCATTAATGAGTGGGAATGGCTTAGCAAGAATTAGATTTTGCATGGTGCAAGGCTACAAAACTGTCCCCAGGGAAAGCCAAGGAATCTGAGGGTTCCCTGTGCTTGGGGTCTGAATTTCCCTCAACCACAGCACAGAGAAAAAGCCCATGTACATTACCCCTTATTAACAGGAATGCCAAAGTCAATGAACATTTGTGTATGAAGCACAATTTCCCTGTCTCCCTTAACGCTTTACTATCATTCTACATATTCTACTCTTCAAGCATCATAGAGGGACCCAGGATATGACAAATTTGGGAATCTGCAGTGAGTAGTGCTATTTTTGAGTATCTCCATGGCAGATGTTATTCCTGTCAATATTCATGTTACTTTTCAACTGTAAGACAAATATGAATAATAGTATCAGCAGCTTCGACTTATAAGTAACTTCTATGTTTTCTGTATGAGTATTTATTTCAGTTAAAAATGTAAGTTTTTATTTTAAATTTGTTCTCCAAATAATGGACTTCTAGGTAACAAACTGTCATAAAAGACAATGCACATTTTACCTTGTGTCTGTTGTTCACCTTTCATAGTGGTATATGCATTATCTGTCAAGTTAAACAAAGTCTTCAAAGCAGAAATCTACAATTTAACAGAATTCAAGAAAACAATGATTGTGCCTTCTCAATACTTTTGCCCAGACTTTATTCATTGATATTATGTTTAATTTCCTGTTAAATTCCAGTTTTAGTTAATTTTCTTTGCACATGTGTTGTGTAGTGGTGCCAAACCTGATGTTAAAAATCCATCAGAATAAGCTCCATCTCTCAGACAACCCCTCTTGAAAGGTGAGATGTCTTTATGCCAAGCTGTCCAATTTATCGTCCTTTCCCACTGCTCCCTTGGGAGACTTCTTGTGAGCACTAATCTCTTCCATGACTGATGGTATAATGAGAGAGCTGGAGGTTAAGGGGCAGGAACAGGACAGAGCTAGGAAATTATCCCTTCCTTTACTCTCGATATTTAAAGATGGAGGTGTGTTTCTGTTGTTTCTACATTTGCCAGACAGAGTGTTTGCTGCAAGCACCTCCTACACCTAGACACTCAGCTTGGTTACGTACCACAGATGTGCTCCATGATTGTTGTCACTTGCACTTTATGTGTGTGGCCATTCAGTGACAAGGCTGCGCTGCTACTCTTTCTCATCTTCTGTTTCCCTAGTTGCATTATCTAAACTTTGAGGGCTTAAATCAGCCATATCTTACTAAAAAGACTGTAAGCATAGAGTGTGTTAAATGAGGTCCCTCTGCTACTTGGGAAACCCATGCTGAGCACCAAAGAAATAGAGCTTCTTGAATGAATAAATGATAAATGAATGCCTAGAACATGCCTTTTTAACTTTCAGTTTTATAGGCTTCATATAGTCTCTAATCTCCACGAAATTTAGAGAATGGAATCCAACAGATAAATTGTAATGAATGCTAGTAAGCTTATGTGAAAGTTTGGAATTAAAATCCTTGTGTTTCTCATGTTAAACTAATTCTTAAAATTAAGATTACAAAGCTGCTTTGTAATTTGCCTAATGTCCCAATTCACATTTCTTTTTCTTGCAGTCAATTTGAGCAGTTTCTATTATCTTCCAGTTTCAAATGAATCAATCAGCATCTGACACAGCCTTGTGGGTCCTCAGCCATGTTCGCCCAAGGCAATGGAACTGAAATCAAAAGCTACCTCTATGAGTAGGGGGTTATAACTCAACATAGCAAAATAATGTTCTACTCTGTTGAATACAATAAAATACACCATGAATAAATTAGACTAGCTCTATTTTCTGCTGGTTGTGAATTGGGATTTTTAAACTTATGCAAGGATTTAATCTATCTAGTCCTTTAGGATCTGATTTTGGAAGATGCCTTTCATTCTGGTCTGAAGGGATGTTTGTCCCTTTCAGTTTCATAGCCTGAAGTTTATACTCCTAATTGAAATTTAATAGATTCCCTGAGGTTATGATAACTCCTTATTACCATTTCTGTGCACTAGCTTTGTTCATTTCTGAGGCCAAAAGCAAAATAAAAATCATCTTTCATTCTATTTCCCCCATTTGGAGGTAAACATTGTATGCCACCTAAGAACATTTCAGAAAACGCTAATGGTTTTTCAAGTGCATTGTGTTCATAATACATTTTGTATTCATTTACATTCAAAATAATCAGTGACAACAACCTCTGACCAGTGCATCTTGCTTGGTACCTGATTTGCCCTTGATTAAAACAAGTGCTGAAAGAATTACTGCTTTGACCTAATTAAATAGAGGAAGGCAAAGGGGCTCTTCAGCGATAGGACTCTGGGGAATTAATCTGCCCGAGTTTTTGAAGCTATCAAGGAAAGCTAAAAGTTGAGAGCTTGCACAATTGACTGAAGTACAGGTTAACTTTCTAGAATAAAAATTGCAGAACCTTACTGAACAGGGGAAGTAGAATCATGCAATCATAGAATGGTTTGGGCTGAAAAGGGCCTTAAAGTTCAGCTAGCTCCAGCATTCCTGCCACGAGCAGGGATGCCATTTACTAGATCAGGTTGCTCAGGCCCTCATCCAACCTGGCCTTGAGCACTTCTAGGGATAGGACAGGGGCAGCTTCTCTGAATTAGCAGTTTAACTGCTGGGAATTATGTTCAGTGCGGGTGGCTCTGGGTGAAGCTGCAGTGGGAGCTGCAGATTTAGCTCTGGGTGGCAAAAGCCCCAGACAAGAGGCTGAGACCTGCTGACCCTTTGCACCCCGAAGGGCTCAGGGACCTGTGTCCTGTCCAGGTGGGACACCTGGAGACACAGTAGGATACAAGGACCCGCAGACTATGCCATGCTTGGGCTGGGAGGGTATAAACAGGGGTTCCTTTGTTCTGGGTCCCTCCTCAGAGGCACCATCTTGAGCTGTTATTTTGTGGTTGCACCATTACTGAATTATTTTAATGATCTGAGACTGCTATGGGAAATGTGGGGCTGAGATGGTAAGGAAATGTGGTCTGACTGTGAGTGGGGGTGTGCAGGGAGTACAGCAGTGCATCCATGGCCTCACTGGGGCTGCCCCTGCCAAGGGCCCTGGGGCCCAGCTCAGGTGGTGTGGATGTGATGGCAGCAGTGGCTCCTGGATGGTCAAACAGGAAACTTTCCATAACATCAAAGGTAGCAGCCTTGCATGGTTCATCAAATCAGTCCTGTGATGTTGGAGGCAGTAGGGGGACCAAGGGCCCTGCATTAAAGTGCAGCAATGTGCTCAGCTCACCAGCAGAGCCAGTCTGAATTCTGTCCAACACAGCCCTGAGGTATAAAAGTGTTTCCTGTCAGGGTGTCATAGGCAGGAACAGGCAAGTTTACCAACTTTCTGGGTAAACCTCCAAACCGAGGGTACCAAAGAGGGAAATGCTGACAGTGAGATTGTGGGTATGTGGGTATGTTCTATCCTCTTCAACAACTTAGATTTGTAAATTCTTACTAGCATTTGAACCACAATCTTGTTCATATCTATGGGAGTACCTATGGCATAGTTAAAATAGCAATGTTTTGTTTACATGGCTATTAGCAATGCTAGTTGTGGGAGTAGTGGAACACCTGAATTAATTTAGGTCTAAACAAGGTGTATAAAGAATGAAAGGTCTGATAATGCATATGAAAACTTAGTTCATATCAACTTAAAAAGACCCTATGTGTCACACAAGGATGCAGGCATTCCTTGGTGTCTGGATAGAATACATCTTGTGTTTAATATTATCTCTCTATAAGAGCTATAGTGCTAAGAAATTGGTAGTGAGAACACATAGTATGCTAACAGCATAATGATTTAACAAGACTTTCCTTTTACTGTGGCTACTTGACAGACAAGAAAAGCTGGTGGCTTATACCTGAGGGAAGCAATGTTTTCTTCATTTCAAACATTTAATTCAAGACTTAAAGAGTAATACTGGAAGATAGGCATGCTTACTTGACTTTTGTGTAGACTGGCTGTATCTTTTTGTGAATAAAATGAAAAGAAATCTTCAGATTTAATTTGCATTTTAAATTCAGAAATACTTCAAAGCAGTCCAGAGTAATGGGATTCATTTGATAATATTAAATGAATTAATTTATTTTCCTGAATATTTGAAAATATGAGGAATATAACCATTCTGTGGGAAAAACCCTGCAGTTCAGTAATGGCAGCAATGAGGTTTCTGAGTCTTGTGTTTCAGTGCTTTTGAGTCTGTGCTGGAAAGAGTAAAGCATCATCTGGGCCAGAAATGGAAGCTGTAAGACATCCTAGTTAGAGTCTTTTTGAATCAGGTCTGGTGTTTCTGTGATCAGAGTTCTATATGTTTGGTTTGAGGGTTTTTTCTCGTACTCGTGGTCTTCTGGCTGATGCAGAGCCTTGTCCTGTGTAAGCTGGCAGCCAGTGCCTTGCTGAGCTGGGAAGCTCTAGTCAGGCTCTCCAGCTCATCTCAGCCCACAGGTTTCACCTTTTCCCAGGTCTCCTCCCCATCCCATCAGGGGAGGAGTGAGTGACTGGCTGCACGTGGTTACACCATGGCAACTTCTGAAATTCGTGTCAGAGGCAAATGGAAATGTTCTATCCTCTATTATTGATCAAGTCCTTTAGAGACTAACTATGCCAATAATGCCTTTTCCTTAATGTTGAGGAGCTGTATGTTGTCCAGGTCCAATTACAAGTCTGTACATGGTTACAATAGTTAAATATTTTCTGTGAGAAACAGAGGGTGTGTGAAGCAAGTTGTCAGCAATAGGTATGTTAGAGGTGCTGTCTGCACAGAGTGTATGGCCAGGATGCTGCTTCTTGGAATAAATCAGCAATTGTCCCATGGCCATAATAGATTAAGGTCTCTTAATAGTGGATAAATATTTAAGAGACTGCTTTAGCTATTTTGTGCATTCACCAAGAAAATCAATCTTATGAACTGGAGGGAGCTTCAGCTGACATTCTTGGTTGTATGTTTACTAAGAGGATGAACTTGAGTCGTATCAATTCTTTTTTCAGTCTACCAGAATTTTGATTTTTAATTTTAATCAAGTGCTTTATAACCTGAAAAAATATATACGTATTAAAATTTCATCACAGGGTATTAGTGAGCAAGGCTTATATTTTTACAATAAACTGAACTCAGATGCTAATTGGTAAAAGTGTACCAGACAGCATCACTGCAGTGCAATGCAAAATTGATAAATGGCAAAATTGTCAATGGTTCACCAGCCACTGCATTTCTTGCCCCCTGCTTTGGAGGACAGCTGGAATCTGCTCTGTGTTCAGTTGTGTTTCAGAGAGTGTGGTGAGACAGGGTCTCTCCCTGTGCACGCTGCTGGGGCCCTGCCCTGTGCCAGCAGCAGCACAGCTGGGGACAAAATGCTGGGGAAGCACGGCACTAATATCACTACAAATATATTTCTGGAAGCAGCGCTGTAGTACTTGGCAGAGCACGGGCTACACAATCCTGCCTACCTACCTGACCTACTGTGGAAGCTGTAGACATGACAAAAAAATAAATCTGGTAGTGTGAACTGCTGAAAAGTTCAGAACAAATGTTTTATTTTTGCCAAAGCTATAAGTAGTCAAAATCATATTAAAAACCAGTGGCCATCAGAAGCTACATAAATTCCTTTTTCAGCTGAGTGGTGGCTCACACAGCAGCTTGGTCTCTTTTAGCCCTGTTATCTCTCAAAGTTTGTTGTTCTTCAGGCTTTGTGGTTTTTTTTTGTTTTTTGTTTTTTTTTTAACTTAAAAATGTATAGGATCTATGTATACATTGAGCTACAAGGTAGTTGGCAAATAAAAACCTGATAATTAGACCCCAAAACAAGAAAAGTGCCTTCTGAGAATCAGAAAGTACTCTGCTGTAGCAAAACTTTTTGTTCCTATGTTGATGCTGCCGCAGGGAAGGGAACTGCTTCCTGCATTTGACTTTTTAGAGAACATCTGCTTATACCTTTTCCCTCTGTACATTAACTCAGCCCATCAGCCAGCCTTTTCCCTTTTTTCCTCTAAGATCAACAGGAGGGAGTTTGGAGATGATATGGGAAAGGGGAACAAATAGTCTATTTGTTGAGCAAAAAAATTTAGATTTTAAGCTGTTATGAAAATTGAAAAGTTGAATTTTAAAAATTTAAAGAAAAAACATTTTTATCAAATCTGGAAGTATTTTTATTTTCCTTGTAAAATGTTTGCATAAGTTACATATATAAATGAGGATTAAAGGAGATTTTTATGCCAAATAAATTCTAGAATGAAATTCTTTTCACCTTAGAGGACTGAGAAAATTTCTTTTGCTGTATTTGCTTTGTGTAAGCCTAGAAAATACCCTCCTTAGATTTCATTGTCACTACGTGTGTTGGAAGCTATTCATTTCAGATGAGAGGTAATTCCATGTCCCGTGAAACTGCTTCAATGGAAACAAACAGATCCCCATTTTAGAATGCTTATTTTGTCAAATGATGACATCACTGAGTGCTGTCACTACTGCACTGGCAGGTTTCTGCCTGGTGTGTTATACTGCCTTGGATAATGCATCTCCTCAAAGTCACCTGGGACACAATTTAGGGGAATGCACCAATGAATGTGGGGCACAATTTTGACTTTGGAAGCCCTTGCCTATAAATGTGTCCCTTTGTGACTGATATTTGCTTTCAGAAATGCTGTGGTGTCCTAGTCTGACACAATTTTTTGTTTGCTGTTGCTTTGTATTATTATCTTTAGAAAATATTTTAGAAGTAAATAAATGAAAAATGTTGAGTTCTGTTTTGAAATACGTAGTTCCTCAGTTGAGGGGTAACAACAATATCAGAGTAAGCCACTATAGCTGAGGACAATAAGTATCTAGGTTTTCTACAGCCTATCCATATGTAGTGAGTGTGAGTTTAACAAGCCAAGGCTGTTAAAAATGTACTCAGATCGAGCAGAGGCTGTATAGTGAGACTACCCTTTACTAAAATGCTTGATCCTCCTGAATAGCAAGGATATTAACTTAACTAATGATCCTTTAAATGGGTATGTAAAATATAATTTAAGCTACTTGCAACATTCAAAAGAGAGGCATCATTTGTTACTGCCAAACCCACTGGCATGTGGAAATCAGAAAATCATTAGCCTTGATAGAAATAGTTTAATACGGCAGGGAAGAGAACACATTATTTAGGGCAGTTAAATGACAATTGATGCAACTGCTGGCAAAATGCAGAAAAATGAGTGTGATTTAGCAAATGATAAATACTGCACTTAGAACTTATGCATGCAAAAAATGAAAATCTTTCCTCATTATACTACATATTTTACCTAGGAGACAAACTTTTCTAAAATGCAGCATTTACCCACCCTGATTTTTACAACTTTATCTCTTGACAAGCCTCATTCTTCCTTTGTCCATTGCACTCCATATATCCAACTAAGGAGTAATGTACAGTTCCATCTCTCATTCCACAACCACAGAAACACATTAAGAAAGAAGATTTTCACACCATTTTAACATTTACCAGTATCAGACTTGAGTCTTGTTCCAGGTGACGTCAGCTGGCTCTGGCACAAGGTTCACCAGTGAACAAACCAGCTCTCATTCTTACACATGTGAAAATTATTTTAGGAATCTCTGGAGGAGATTTTACAGTGAACATAAATGTAATTTCAACTTTCTTAAAGGCCTCTTTTTACAGTGATGATAGTGTAAAATGGCATTAGGATAACTAAAGAGCTACTGGAGTCTGCTCCCCAGAGCAAAGCTATGTGTACTGCCCAGGGCAAGCTGAAGCAACAAACACCTTGTTCAGTACTGGCGGAATGTAGCTGAATAGAAATTGAGGTTAGAAAGGGAGAAATTACATCAGTATACACTCATCCCCTCTCTACCTATTTATCTTTCTAGAAATACAAAGAAAAAAGCATCCCCCTCAAGAAAGAAATAAACTCAGACACCACACAGACACACACACAGAGCTATACATTTCTTAGCAGAACTCACTGTGTACTTGTCAAATACACTTTTCTGTGTCAGTGAATTTCCTTGCAAAGGCAGGTTGTTATGTCAGATTTGGTACTGTGCCTGTCTGCTTTGGAACCTGTCATGGACATGGCTGTGTGGCTTTAGGGACATCCACCTGAACTTGCAAGAGCCTTCCCTACACTCTTGGTTTGGAGTGGCATTCCTGCATCACCCTGACACAGGAGACCAACACCTGGCCCGTTGCTTTCAATCTCTGCTTTTATCTTTAATTATGTAGTGACAAATTTTCTTCCAAAGAGAAAAAAAATGCTTTAAACATGTGAGTGTTTGCCTGGGTGTCTATAGAGATTTGTGTATTGTATGTCATCTCTGATAGTGGATGAAATATGACAGTAGATTTTTGACTGGCAGGTTTGCACATCTGAAGTCACTCTCATATGTAACACACCATATTATTGCACTAATACAGACGGTGACATCAAATTGACACCAGGTTTTCACTTGCTGGGGTTCTATTTTAGTGAAGACTGTTTAGTAAAGTGGAAAGTGGTTTATATCAATGCATCAAAATATTATTTATGATTAAAAGTATCTTGCTGTCTATGAAATCACTTGAAGTAAGGCTGTGGAATATAAGGAAAAGTAAATAAAGGCAATTAAAAACCTGTTATCAGTGCCAAATTTTTCTGGTCAGCTATACACAAAATTTTCTGAGTTTTTTTGTTTGTTTCATTTTTGTTTAGTCTTTTTTCCTACCTCTTATTGCATGTATTTGTGATCTTAGAAATCCTCAGAGAAAATAATTTGAAATTTCTTTAGAGCTACTGTGCGAGTTTGTAAGTGAGCCTGGTTTTTGCACCACACCCTCTGGACTCTCCCCTTCTCTCCCACTTAGTTTTTTTAAAGTATGATGAATAAATATCTTTTTCAATTGTGAGGGTTTGAAAGCAAGAGGCTGTGAAAAATCTGATTTTAAAGATTTTGCTGGAAATCAAAGAACAGAAAAATCAATACAAATAATGGATAAAAGCACAGTGCTGTTTCCTTGATATTTTGAGGCATTTAAGTAACTATTGTAAATCCAAATCAAGTACATGTAAAGGATCCAATGATCTTCACATCTGCAGATGAAAATATAGCTTATTCTAGCTATGAAATCTATTTAATGGATGGAATCAGAAAAGATTGAAAGAGGTTCTTGAGCTATACATATTTAACCTGTACATTCTTTCCACTACAATGGGCTGCAGCTATCAGGGTGTGCCAGTAAAATTCTTGTTACGTTGTCTGCAGTTTTTTGGGTCTGACTGAGGTGCATATCATTGTGTTTAGACATCTGACTGCTCATCCTAATTTAGAAGGTCTGGGTAAGAGCCCATGGATCAGGTAGCTCATTTAGAAAAATATCTAAACATGTAAGTAGTTTACAGCTCAAGCATTACCTGCCAGGATTTTCTGCAGTCACTGTGGTTTGGGATTGACAATATCCAAGAAATTTGTCACTTTATGGTCTAAAATATCTGTCTGTCTAAATTTTTGGAAAATGGTGTGCTGGAAAAAAGAGCAATGCTCTGGTTCAAAATGTGCTGATCAAGTGCTTGATCTGAGCAACCAATGCATATGAAACCGAACACATTTGTTCTCAGGCACAGTAGAAGTAAAGAAGATAGGTTTCAGAACTTTTTTTAACAGTCAGATTACAGATGTAGAAATATATTTCCATTGCTTCAGTACATAGTGTCATTTACTTTCCAAGTCCAGCTCAAAAAAGGCTGAAGTATAAGGTGTTATGTGCATGTATATTCATCTACAGAGACAAGGCTGTGCTGCTGAATTTGTCAGGATGTTGCCTGCAGCTTTCATGTAAATTGGATCAGACCAAAATAAAATGAGACTGATTGTACCAGAACTTAAATCTGCAAGACAGAGCAGTATTCAGGGATCACAATACTCATGTTTTAATCTCTCTTCTGCTGTAAATGCTAGGGTCAATCACAGTGTTTTCAATGTAAGTGCCTGCACAACTTCTGCTTCCTCCATTTTTAAGCCCTCCCAAGTGATTTTGTTCTTGCAAACCTCCTGAAAATAAATGCCAGCCAGGACAAGCCTGTGTGCCAGAGTGGAGGGGAGACAGCATTGAAACCTTGCACCTCAGCTGTCATTGAAACACCCCAGCTGGGTGGTTCTTTCTTGGATAACAATGATCAGGTGGTGTAGAGTGAAAAGGATGGATAAGGGCAAAGAAAGAGATGGGAAGAAAACTGCAAGATGTGTGTGATCCTACAGTTCATGCTTATGCTTATTCTTATTCTTTTGTTGTCTTCTGTTCCTTGAAGGCTTTTTGTACCTCAGAAGGATTTTGACCTAGGGTTTGAAAAAATCTGTCAAATGCTTTTATCATTATTACTCCTTTCTTTTCATAACAGTGCTTTTATCAAAATATCCCTGCTAGAAGCTTGGAGTCTATTAATTCCTATTGTTGTACAGAAATGACATTGACATTTGAGTTTGTTTTTTAAAATGGAATAGAATGGAAATCGTTTAGAAGTCAGAACCACTATAAACATTACAATTAAAACAATATTTACATTGAGATTGGTTTTGTTTGTCAGATTCTAGTACTGTCTCCCTTATTTGATGAAGTTTACTTTTCAAGCTGTACAACTGGAAAGTGTTAGAAAGCGGCTTTAGTGCTAGAGAAATCTGCAAAGCTTATTTAAAATTGTTGCTTAATGGAGAATTATATGTATTGTAGGTTCATTTTTTTTATCTTCTCTTGTACTTTACTACAAAATGTGTCATATGTTGTTCCCAGAAGTTCATGGTTAAGTCATATGCAGAGTCAAGTAGAACTTTTGAGTGTTTCTGTAGCAGCAGATAAAAAAATCAACAGGTGATTCAGGCTAAACCAGAACTGCAATAGTATAGAGTCCTTCATGTTTAAGCACTTGTGGTCCCCATCATCATCTGGGTTTCTCTCACATCCAAACAAAAACTGTGGGTTTTGTCATGGACAAAACATATTTTAATGAACTTTCTTGTGACAATGGTAGTGACTGCTCAAAAAAAGGGGTCCTTTTTAGGAAAGTGCATACTCTTATAACTCTTTCAAGGTACCTTTTAAATCAAAAAATATTAAGTGTCTTGCTTTGAGTGAAATGAAGGGTCTACTTGGTCCTTAAGCAAATCATAAGTATAATGGGCATGAAAATGCAGAAATCCAGTTCTCCTTTAATACAGCAGTTGACAGTTCTGACTCTTTTGGGTGGGAGGGAAGCTGACTATGTTTAGCTTCTGAAGAGCATGAAGGGATTATTTAGCTTGTCTTTGATTAATTTCTGGCACAACATTACACACATTTGTGCAATAAGAGTGCATCACATCAGAGCTGCTTGCTTGAAACAGGTTCATCTTGTTCCAATGTATTGAACTTAAGTGAATGTTTTCCTGCCCAGGCTGAGGAAGGTGACAGAGCACGGGGAGCAAGGTGACAGCTGTCTAGTAGCTGAGCTGAGTTGTCTGGGAAGAATCCTTCTCTCAAAATAGGGCTTGACATTTTTTCATGTAAATATGGGTAAAGTCAGGTTTCAGGTATAGTAAGGGGTTTGTTTATGTAGGCCTTTTTCCCTTTTCTCGTATGCATCTGGAATCTGGTCATTGAAACAGTGCTGCTGCTTCCTCAGAGGCTGGAGCATGTGTGTATTTATAGCACTGCCTGAACCTGCCCAGCTCTGGTTGTGGGCCTGAAGGAAAGGACCAGACAGGCTGATTGCACCAGGCTGAGTTTCTGCAAGGTGAGCAGCTGAGGGAAACACACACAAGTCAAGTAGGTGGGATAAGATACTGCAAGAAAAGGAAATGGATGATGTGAAAGGAGGCACAGTGGCAAACGACTCATAGCCAGCCTGAGGTTCAGTCCAGCTATTTTATCACTGTCAACTGTTACTCTGTAATTAAATTATAAATCCTGAGGGTTTAGAATTCTATCTTTGCTTGTAACTTTTTTTTTTTCAGATAGTGGAAGGTTAGCTATCTCATTAGGGTTTGTTCTAGGCTAGCATTAGAAAGTTGATTTCTTTATATTTATATAAAAATATGCATAGATATGCATATGTGTATTTAGATAAAGATTGTTACATATATATTCCTAGTTAAATAATAAAACATTGAAATACTCTACCAGGTCTTGGCATTCATTGTAACTCAGGAAGGTAATACCAAAGGAAAAAAAAAAAGGCACTCCAGTTTCTCCTGCAGTTAAGATAATTAGCAAGTTAATGCTGCTTTTAGCCTCTCTCTTCCATTTCTGTGTAGGCTGCTGAATAATTGGAGACTAGATAAGACTATAACTAGGGAGATGATAAAAAGGAAAAATACCTTGACACTTCATCTGTGTGGTAGATAGTGAGGCACAAGTACAGTTACAGTGACAGCAGGCAATACCTGATGGTTGTGAAAATTTGAAGGTTTTCTTTGGAATGTATCTAGTATTGGTTCCCAAACTACCTGTTCCATAAGTACTGATGAGTAATTATTTACCTTCCAAGTAATATCACTGCTTAGTCTACTGAGTTTGTTACAAAGTATCATCTTTATAAGACCAGATTCTGAATACATTTAAGTACTGGTTTTTCTAGTTGTGTTATCTTTTCCATTCCCATCTGTTTTTATGTGAAGATGTTAATTTACTGCAACACCAACTGTGAGACATTACTGCAGTGGCAACAAACAAGAACAGTTTCAGTGTTACCTATAGTAATGGAATACTACTTTTTGTAGATAGCTGCCAGTCAATTGGAGTTCTTTTTTCCCCCCTACTTTCTCACAGTTAGTTGTATATTTCACATTTCCTTTTCCATAAATTGCAGAGGGAACTAATTTAGTGAATTCTCTTTCCTCTGAAGATAAATGGAATATACTTTCACATTACTTGCAATTAAAAAGATAAGTGAGGATGTTCTATGTGGAAAAGTTTATTTAGATCATACACTATGACACACATTATCTACAAAATGGGTCTTTTTTCTTTCTGGTGCTCATGGAACTGCTCTTAAGAATAGGCAATATGAGTTACTAAATCAAAGTATATTAGCTAATGGTGAATAAAGAAAGATAGAGAGAATGGTGTAAAAATTGCATATTCTCAATCAAAACAGAAAATTTAACAGCCAATGACACATGCTCTTAAAATATTATGCATGTGATGGAGATGCTTGAAACTTTATTAGGTTAGAAATTCCTGGTTTTCATATTGTCTTTAAAAGTGTTTAGGATATGTTTTTCTACTTCTGTGACTCTTGAAAGCATGTGTTTACATGAATCAAGCCCTGACTCGTTAGAGTTTCAGGTATGGCATAGTATGCAAATTCTTTTAGTATCCTATAGAAATTTCTCTGAAGCAACTATCCATAAAATGTTATATAATTATCATATTAATTTTGTCATGCAAGCTTGGTTGTGAAACCTGAGTTTTCTCAGGACAATGAAAGCCAACATCTCTAAATTTCCTTTAGAAGAACCCCACAGTGGAAGATAAATGCATTTTACTCCTTACGTATGAAATGAGTAAAATAAACTGTGATTCTTATTTTCTTTTGCTTCTGATGCCTTGGGGTATTTCTTTTGTGTGGTCCTTCACTGATGTGAGTAGGATTTGCCATAAAATCTGGAAACTTAAGTACAAAGTTCAAACATTTGCAGTAGTTAATAAACAGTGCTGCTGTTTAACAATTTCATTGGAAAACCATTTACTGTCAGGTTGGCCACAAAAAAACCTTATTGGATTGACCCTGTAGTGAAATAATAGCAGAAGTGTGGTTAAACCCATTTGAACTGCCAGGTCTGAAAGTCTGAATTCAATGAGTAATCATCAAAAAAATAGCAAAGAAAGTCTAGTTCAGAGTTTGAGAAAGGGTGAAAATAAGAAAACTGTTGGTAAAACTGGAGCTGCTGCTGCCTGCTGCAGGGAGCTGTTCAGCTTTTCTGGTTTCTGGGATTCCCAGTAGGATTCTGTAGACATCCGAGTGGAGATTGGAAGGCGATACAGGATGACAGTACAAGAATATAAAAAATTACCAGGGAGTTTCTGAGAACATCTTTAAACCACACAACCCATTTTAGGGTCTTGGGTTTTTTGTTCTTTTTTTTATTTTCATCAGTAGGTGACAGATTTTGTTTTAAAGGAATGGTTCAAAATATACCCATCAGGTCAATTAAATTTTGATGTGCTTTTTCACATGGGTAGTGTGAAATCGCAGCTCTCACAGCTGAAGAGCTGATCACATAGCTTTTGTGTAGGCAGGAAAATTAAAACAAAACATATTCCTATCACCCCAGCAAATATTTATTGTTTATTTAAGGATTAAAAAACAGACACATTGAATCTGTCCCTGGAGTCCAGCTTTGGAAATCTGCAGTTGCTTTAGTGCCATTTTTATTCTAATCAAAATTGTCTGCTTTAGGGAAGATCAATTAAGAGTCACCTTCCTCCAAGAGTCTGGAGGCAGTTTTTGTAAATTAATCAAATTTCCAAATACCACTGTGAAATAGGTAGAATAATACCTCTTTTACAAATGAGGGAAGTGACACACTTCAGTCACATGTCTAGCTCAAGGTCATTTAAATTGTTAAATTGGTGCCATAGCTCATTAAAAAATTTCCAGTCCCTTTTTACTGCATCCATTGTATCACAAAGTCTCCAACAATTTCCTCAGCACCTAGGGAAAGTGAAATATTCTTTATTTGAAGACTCTTTTTTCTATAGGTGGCCAGTACTTCCATTAATGTCAGTAGCTCTGGTTTTTGACTGTTTTGGTTTTGTTCCTGTTGACTCATTGAGCCTGACTATTTGCTGTCTTAAAGCTCTGCTTTGAGAATTTACCCAAGCACCCTCCCCAAGTTCTGGGAAACATTTTTCTGTTTGAATGACACCACCTTAGTAACTCATCTGTCAAACCTTTCAGAGGGTTTTCCCAGCAAAGCAGTTAAAGTTAAAAGACCTTATGGTCTTATAAATGTCCTTTTAAAGTTTAATGCCTAACAAAAACATGGTCATTGAATTGTCCCATACAGAACAGAGAAATTCTGGGCCACACTTTTTTCTGCTATTGACAGTTAATGCTACCTTAATTTTGGCAGTATTTATTAGAGGTATTTTTTGTTTTTCCTTATTTTTGTCATCCTTTCACTTCTTAGCTTGATGCTCTTTCAAAACTGTGACACCCTGTCTCTGGCTGACAGGACAGGTGAGTTTCAGTCCTTGAGGAATACTCCTTCCTGCCTCAACAGAGGAGCATGGATAGAAATCCTCCTCTAGAGAGACTGAACATATCATTTCTTTGACGTGCTTAGCCTTTGCTGACCAGACAGACACTCAGAAGCCGAGGTGTGCGTGTGGGTGACAGTGCATTGCCCTCTCATGCCTCCCTCCCCACCTCCAGCCTGTTGTCCCTTTTTTGGAAGAAGCAGAGGTTTACTTCCTTGTATGAAGAATCAGGGATTGTGTCTTAGATCATTTTACTGCAAAGTTTAATTATTTAAAATATCATTTGAGTTCAATTTGAGCAGCTGTTTTTATAAATTTCACAATATCATCTATTGTAGCTGCAATTGTTGCATCAGGATTTATGCAAACTAAGCTCAGTCCGTGCCTGAGTGTGCTTTCTCTAGATTGATTGGCCATATTGTTACTTAGCATCTGACAGAGCACGGAAGAATATTAGGTATGAAACATTAATCAGGAAATTATGCATTGCTTTCACAATTAATGTGCAACTGGACTTTACTTCGTAATATTGTATTAGCTCTTAACATGAAAATTATTGTAGCTAATTACCTCATTTTTCAGTGGCCATTTGATGGATTGAAGTTTCATGCAGAATGTTCAATGTAATTTAATGCCTTGCAATGATTTGCTTCTTTACTTTTTCATAAGAATCTTAGTTTTTGTTTATCATACATCAGGCATGAAGAGCCTACAGCACTGTAAAACCTAATGTATAAAGTGCAGTTTTTCATCCCTTTTACTCTAAAGCTGGAAATTTGGTCAAGTGTTACAGTAAAGATGTCTCTGCTGCAGTATGTTAAAAAAAAAAGAATTGCCCGTGATTCTATTTATAGCTTCACAAAAGTGAAGCTGCCTTTATACAATCTGCTTAAAACAAAAGTGAAACAGCAGTCTTCCAGATTATCCTTTTTATTCCCTAATATATGAATGTATTGTATTCAATAATCTGTGAACAGTCAAGCAATAATGCTTCAAGAGGAATAATAGAATTATACAATTAATTGTTAAAATGCTTGAGCAGTTTTAAATGTAGCAGTGCTGGGTGCTTGGTTTTTTGTGTGTCTCTAAGGTGTACACAGTTTCACATTATATATCAGGAAGGCATTATCATAACAAATATAATCTATTAGAAGGTCTCTGGCCTATGGGAATAGTGTCATGTATGTGAATAACTCTGAAAATTAAGGTAATTCTTTCTTCGTGTTTTTGGATCTTACATGTCAAAGTCACAAGTATTTATTATGATCTTTTCAAAATCCTGCTTTACTAAAACAGCTCCTCTATAAAAGTCAAGCAATATAAAATTGAATGCTTATATTTAAATAGATTTTAACAGATAATAAAGCCCTTGAGACTAAAATGGTTTCATTCACCAAGACAGACAGTTTTCTCTGCAGTGTGCAATTTGTGTCACATTATGTAAAATTTCAGAAAAAAAAGATTTAAAATAAAAGCACAAATAAAAAGTGTCTTATAAAATGAAACCAGAGATGTGCTTTTAGTCCTGAGTCAAGTAGAGAATGAAAGCAGGATATGAGATCCTATGTGTAAACACTGAGTTTTTGTGACTTGATTTGCGTTCTTTCCTTCCTATGTGGCTTTGAAACTTAAATTTCCAGCTGTACCACCAGAATGTCCTCTCCCTGACATATTCTTATAGGTTTGTTCATTGTTTTGGGGCTTGATTTTTTAAAATTTTAAGAAAAAACCTAAAGAGTTAGAGTATGTCAAACATGAGAGAGAACAACTTTTGCACTTGTAGCTAACAGTTTGGTGTTTTGGAATATGGAGTTTACATCACATAATTGGTTCACCAGCACAAAGGTTTGTATCATGTCTATTGTAATAAGAGCTACTGTCATTTTCTCAGAAAAGAGTATTTAAATGGGTCTGTGAAATTGTGCATCTGAAAAATTTATTTCTCCCATCTATTGGCAATGTCAAACATTCTGTTACATGAAATTTAGTACCTAGAAAACAGTTTTTGTATACAAGCTATGAGCTAGTGGACTGATGACAACACCATTTCTTAATAAGAGATGGCAGGAAAATAGATGAGTCGTGATCCCTAAATGACACGCTAATTAACAATGCATGGATAATCCAGGTTTGTGCCTTTGTCAAGCAAGGTTGGTTGATTTTTTGAGATGGATGCACCTAGCTTGGAAGACTTCTCTTTAGGATGATGTTTCTTAGGGAATTTGGCATACATTTGCCAACTAGAACCATGTTTGTATTCTGAGAAGGGCAGGAGCACACCCGATGTGTCACTGTGTGCATGTGTAGTGCATCATTTACTGAAAGAAAACTGAGAAAGTTCTCATTAAAGTTAACTTTTTCTCCTTCCCTGTTTTTTTCCCAGCCCACAGGTACACCGTGTACAGATAATACTAATGGCATTGCACTCTTCACCTAAATAAAAATGGAATTAATTTTTAATAATGAAAGAGCAGCAGCCATGAAGAAGTTCTGACTCTATAGTCTGAAGTGTGAGTTAAATATGTAGGTGGCCATTCAAAATACTGTACTTTGCTCTCATTAACAATCCACTGCCATGTATGTGAGCTATTAATATTTCAGGCCTAAATGGAAAACGAGCATAACAATCTTGCCAGTTATCCTTTTTCGCAGAACAGTAGGAATTGGTTTAAATATCTCTACCAATCCCATTCAAAGTCTGGAAATTGAAGTGGGAAGTGAGTTGTGCTATGCCATGCAGAGATGCACGACACTGCATGTGCTGATATCCATGAACTCTGCTGTAAAGTGCTGGGGAGAGGCACTTTGGGTCCAGAAAGTGACACTGAGTGGTAGTTCCTGCTGTTTCTCATCTAGGCAAACCTCCGTAGCATTTGCCAGTGCAATATAAGGTACCTTAAATGCTGACTGAAATCAGCAAGAAATTATTCCAATTTTTGCTATTACTTTCTCCCTCAGGAACATGACTTGGTAATTTTGCCTGTTCATATGCTAATTGGAATAAGAGAGTGGGTGCTTGGAGTGTGCCTTAACGATGCAGATGGTGACTGTCTCACCCAAGCAATGGTATCCTTGCAGGAGGCACGTGCATATTGAAACTCCTGTTTAAATAATTAACTAGGGGGAACCACTGAGAGGAAATAGAAAACTGTGGTCCTTGATGGGTGTTGTGTCTGCTGTTTGCATTTTCTTCAGGTTGTTAGGAGGCATCTGTAACCTTAAGTAGCAGTGATGTTCTTCTTTCTATTGGAAAATAATGTAGTTACCAAATTGTGGAGGGTCTACCTGAGCTGTCTGTTGCCTTTTGTTTGCTGCTTTTTTTTCCTAGAGTAAGTTCTTTTCTCCCTGGTCTTACATTACATGGCAGGTAAAACCAAAAGTAATGTCCCCATGTTGCTAGGAATGGGAAGTGATATTTGTAACCATAGCTAATAATTCAGGAACAAGTTCTGGAGAAAAATAAGAAAAAGGGAAAAAAATCTGATATACAGGTAAAAATAACCAATATGTTTTACTTTAAAAACTATGTTACTTAATTAAGTTCTGTTTTCCCTGCTCTGATCCCACAAGTTATTAATAATATTTACTTCAGCTTTACTTTAGCTCTCATCCTGCTTTCTCTTTATTGCAAATAAAATTTCTATATTAATAAGTTACTTTGTAAAAAATTAATTTTAAACAAAATAAAGACAACCTGCGAGAAACAGAATTTTGGAATAAAAAAAAAGAAGCCATGGAGCTTTGATGTTGACTTAGATAATTTAGGTAATTCCCATGAATTCACTGCACCACGTACGAAACCGTGGAGAGCTGTTCCATAGCTGTTTGAATGGATAGCTGTTCCATTTTGTCAATATTAGCAATAACTACATCTTTTCCAATTCAGAATCATTTAAACAAACGTGAATTATTGCCTCTTGCTGAAGTCATTAAAGACCGAATGCATCAATTGTCGCATAGATGCTGATGATGCAATTGTATTGCATAAATCTGTTTTCTGTCAGAGAGCAAAATAATCTACACAGACCCATGAAGCACTGAAAGTCTAACAGAAAATGGATTTCACTCCAGCACAGTGCTAAAGTGTGTCTTCCAAGATATTACAGCAGATTGATACAACATGGATGTTAAAAAAGCAACGCAAGGATTAACTGGAAGCTAAAAAGTTTGTCACAGAACAATTACAATGGTCTCTTTTGTAAGTAATGGGTATCGAAGACAGCAGGAGTTGCTGCATTCAGTCACAGAGTAGCTTTCAGGATCGTTGCAATTTTTTACTTGTAGTATCAAAATAATTCAATCATATGTTTTGAATTGTTTGGAAAAGTAAGACAGGTTGTTATGCAACCTTCATTGTCTCCTCTACTCTAGCCACAATTTCTTTTTGGATTACTGACATTTCGCTATCTCCTGGAATGTTCAGAACTGCCAAAATCAAACAAACTGATTGCTATAGCAATGCTGCAAGAGAATAGTTGAGGCTTTTATGCTCAGCAGGAACTCTTCCCTGGAAAGGCTGTGTGAGATCATATAATACAACAGAGATGATATTGCAGTGAGGAAGGCCGACCCCATACTGTGCCACATTACCAAGAGTGCAGCCAGCAACTTCAGAGGAGTGATCTTCCCCCTCTATTTTTGCACTTTTGAGATCACAATTTGAGTGCTGTATCTGCTTTGGGCTCCCTAGGACAAGGAAGACATGGACATACTGGAGAGAGTCTGGTGGAGGGCTGCTGGGTAATTTTACTGTAGCAGGGCTTCAACATGGTCTCCTACAGTCAGCTTAGTCAATTCAGAGAGCTGCAGACTGGTGAAGTGGATGGCAAAGATAGGTGGAAAACTCAGTGGGCTCACAGGGTTGTGATGAGAAGCAGAAATCCAACTGGTGGCCAGGTATTACCAGTGTCATTCAGAGATCCATAATATTAAATGCCTCTAACATGAGCTGGAGCACACGTGGTACAAGGACAGACTGGGAGAGCTGAGTTTTAGGCTGAAGACTTAAAAGGGGAAGTGGAGGTATTGATGTAGTCTTTGATGGGAGAGTATAGAGAACATGAAATTATATAGCCTTGGAGTCTTACAGTGAGAGCATGAGAGGCTGTGGTCATAAGCTGCAACATAATTCTGGTTAAATGTAAGAATATTCTCCTCATGAGTGTGGTTAAAATTAGAAGATTTGTTCAACAGCATTGCAGTCTCTTCAAGCTTGCTGATTTTCAAAGCTTGACTGGACTATGGCCTGATCAATCTGATCTACTTGAGAGGACTGAGCACAAGCTCCCTTTCAACCTAAATTATTCTATGATTCTGTGAAATTAAATACAATATCTTAATTTATAAGGATAGATTCAGATGCATTGTCAATAATGAAATTCTTTAAATGCAAAATAGTATAGAAATATTTCCATTTATTTTTAAACAAATTCCATTTGTTTTTAAACAAAACATTGGACTGCCTGCTGATTTCAGTGTATGGTCAGTGAAGCAGAATTCATTTCCTTCTGTTCAGAAGTGAAGAGCTAAGACATGTAAATAATGTCCTTCATTCAGACTCTAATTATTTTTTGGCAAATTAAAAAACCCAAGAAAATAAAAGCTAAAGGCAATGAACTGAATTTCCCTCCATCAGGTTCCTTCACCTTCTGGTCTCCCTTATTCCTCTGCTTGACCCTCTGTCCAAACCACTCCCACAACTGTCGAGGGGACTGTGGAGTTTAGTTGGCTGTTCAAGTCTCCTGGCACCCATTCCCTTTTCAGCAGGTGCACAAGGGAGTTCTGAACCGTTGGGAAGCTCACTGGAATCCCTGAGGTGTTCAGGAGCATTAGGGACACACAGAAGGATCTGAGCCCAACAGAAGTATACCATTCAAGTGACATGTATGATGACATGGACAAGAGAATATTGTATGTTAAATCCTACAGAAATACCAGCTTTTCTGGTAGCTAATGTCAGGAGCTAAAGTAAAAAGGACATTTCAACAAATTTATAGAAGTCACTAAGGAAGAGAGATGAAGGCAGGAGAAAATACAGTAGGAAGTTAAAAGGAATTATATAATCAATAAAGGATAATTACAGTCTCTGTCTAAGGATCCATGAAATGGTGTTGCTTTGCTGTATCTTTTTGAGCTGATATAAAATGCAATTCAGTTTAAAGAAAATACAGAATTGGGAAGCAATTTTTGCAATCTGTAAAAGTTTTCAAGATTTAATTTTGTGTATGATTATTCTAAATTAGGATAAAATCTTCTGAAAAATACATGCTAATGTGTTGGTAGCCAAAAGTCAATATCTTTCATTCCTACTGTAATTTTAAATTGTAAATAGTGAATATTTAAAATACTGATCTCCTCACAAATCATGATGACAGCTCCCTTCTTGCACTTGTTGAATTTTCAGCCAGGCACCTTCATGCATAGAGGATCTGCATAAGTAACAAAAAATATATTCTATTAGAGAAAGAGAGATAACCTAACTTTTCTGAGCTGTTGGAAGCTTGAGATTCAAGGCCATCTCTGAATAAAACTTTTCAATTTCACATGCCCCAACTCAGTTCTCTGTCTTTTGTGCTCGGGGTTCTCTGGGTCATGGAAGAGAACTGATGTGCCACAGTTGTATTTTTCTGCTCAAGTGTACTGCTTAAAGTAGTATTTCATGTACTTATTGGTGCTCAAGTTTATGAGTTTGAATTCTCTGAGTACTTTCTCTCTTTATCCAAGCTGGCTGCACTTGTTTTGACTTCTCTCCATGATGTCACAGTTACATAAAGTATGCCAGTCAAATGAAGTACAGCAGTTCACTCAAGGGTGTCAGGCTGGGTGGTGCCATTCTTTGGGGGTTCTGTGGTCTCTGTGTGGATTATAAATCTCTGCTTTTAGAGAGTCCTGGTTCCTGCTTTTCCATGCCAGTGAGCTGGGGGCACAGACAATACCCTATTGAGTGCTGGCCAGTTATCTCAAACAGTGCCACTGGGAGATGACCGAGAAGTAATAGGAATAAAATGGTGGTCTTGAAAAGGCAAATTTCTGGGATTTTTTGTTTCAGAATTTTTTTTTCCAAATTGTTCTTAGAAGAGAGATTGGCTTTAATTCATTAAGAAAGGGATCAGCTTTAATTCTGTGATCAGCTTTAATTTATATCTGTGATATTCTCTTTAAACTGCTCAAAGCACTAAGAAGGCAACACTCATGTAAATGCTAGAGTTATGAGTTTTGTGTTTCCTTAGAAAGGTTAAACTGGTTTCAAGTAACATACACAGTGTCCTATAAATACTGATTATCTTGAAACAAGAGATTTTGTAGGTGCAGACTCTGAGATTTCAGTGTGCAAATGTGTTTTTAGGGATGTTACTAAGATCCTCTCTTCTGTTTTATTCTTATAGTGTTTTACTTCGCTTATCTTGAATTAACCTGAGAAATTCTTAAAATTCAAACAGGGTCTTCTGAAAAATCTCCCTCAAGACCTTCAGCAGTATGAAATGCAGCACAGCGTCTTTTGTGTTAGCAATTATTTTTCCAAAATAGAAAATATTGAATATTTAATTTTCCTTGCAATTTAGGAAATAGATAGAAGTCACTATTGTTAAAATTACACAGATAGTGTATTACAAATAATGTAAACAGTAATTTAGAATTTCTGTCTGTGAAATAACCATAAACAGGACATTTTTGTCTAAGTTTAAGTTTTATACTTCATGAGTTGATTGTGGATGGTTTGTAGCAAATTCTTTGATTCTCAGTGTTTCTTCATTATCATCAAATAAGAATCCTGGTATTGATTATCAGGATTTTTTTGAAAATGGTATGTAAGGATGCTGAGTGTAGTCACACACATGAATTTAAACATTAAATCAAAGTCTGCAAGAGTTTTTGAATATAATAAAAATGTTTCATCTTTTAAAAGTTTGTGGAAGTTTTTACTAATTTAATTTAGTTCTGTTCTTTTAATTAGCTAATCATCAATGACCATTGTTATTAATTCCCAAAGTAATCTACTACAATAAAACTTCAGGTGCAGAGATTATGACCTACTTTTGCAGCATTTGCATAGCTATAGGACTTCCTTTCTTCACATGCTATTATTGAGTTGTCCCATGGTTCATATGGTTTGTGTGTCCCGAGTGAGGGTAGCGGCACCTCTCGTCCAACTAAAACTCATGAGCTCATCTAGTGACAAAGTGAACTTTGGCACTTGATGGATGTGTACTGGTACAAAATGTGACCGAGGCATAGAAAGGGACATGGTGAAAATGTGGAGTTAATGGATGAATGTCAATACAACTTTGGATTACAAAAGTTTGGGCTTCTTGCCAGAAGGAAGTTAACATAGAGGAGACATAGACCTTGTTCCACCACCCGAGTGTTTACCTCTGGAAACCACTTGAGAGTGATTCCAGAGATCAGGGCTGAACTCCTTGGGAGGTTATGCTGTCCTTTCCTTGCTAAGTGCCATCAGCAAAACTCTCTGTGCTTTGCCTTGTGTTTTATGAGATAAGTGATCTCGAGTTCTTGCACAAAATCATCTCAAAAGGAGAAAGAGCTTCTGGATCTGTACATTGAGGCAGGACCTAGTAGAAAATTTCTTAAGCACCCAGGAAAATTTAAGGAAATTTACCTTGGAGCCAATTACTGTGTATTTTAAAGCTGTAAATAAAAAATTAATTTGAGATCCTAAGAATTTCCTATTCCATAATTATTTTATCATTGTAATCCTTATCTGGAGAACAATGTCCTGCATTGCTTGTCTCATAATTTGGGACACTGCTCTTCCATTCATGGGCTGCTTCCAGAAATTAAATGCCCAGGGCTGTAACTATTTATTTAGTTGGGTTTGTGCCTAAAGTCTTCCTGTCTACTCTTCAGAGAGAGAATTTTATTGTTACTGAATTAGGTTGGGAAATGAAGACTTCAGCCCAAATTATAATTATTTTTCTGCATCTGCTCCAATCATTTACATGGTTTATGCTTGTAAATTAGGTGTTAATGGAATCCAAGTGGGGTAACAGTGTGGAACATCAGAACTGCAATTGACTGGAGAAGTAGACAACATTCAAATATCTCTGAGGAGATCATTTGAACAATAACTCTGGGCTGTTTATATGACATGCATGGAAACATCATTCTATTACAGAAATTATCTTAAATATAAAGAGAACAGAAAATCCACCTTATACAAGGAATTGTACTTTTGTTCTTTTAATACTTTTCAGAGAATGGATATTTTCCTTCTTGAAGTTGTTGTTTGGGTTGTGTTGTTCTGTTGTTTTTTTTTCCCTTGTAGTACAGTTACTCAGCCTTCACATTTCAGAAAAGCAGCTGTTGCATGTAGCAGAATATCTGCCCCTCTCACGAGTGTTTTGTACATCCCCCCCCGAAAGCACCAAATAGAAGTGAGCCCTCCAGTGCTTCTCATTTTAGGTATATTAGATATAAACTGATTTTGTGCTGTGAATACCTGCTATGAATCTTATAAGCCACAAATGTTAAAGTTAGTAATTTCAGAAGACTGAATCATTAAATGTTACTTGTAGAATTATAGGGAAACTTGACATGGTTCTAAATTTTTACACAGTTAACTTCTGTGTGGTATTTGCCTGAATGCTACTGATTGTGTGATACTGTGTAAAATGCTGAGCCATAGCTCTGAAAATATATATTTGTGATACTCTAAATATAGCTGCCCTTTTATCATTATTTACTTGACAGTGACATTCAAATTCTTAAGAGAATATTCATCAACTTTGAGTGATGAAAGAATGAATTGGTGCTGATTTAGTATGTGAAAGATATCTTTGGTGCAGGTATCTCCTTGAGTCACACTGTCACTCTGATATTCTCCCTAAACCTTACTGATGGCCTTTTTCTGATAAGGATTTACCAGAGAAAAACAAAGGGAGAAAGAGGTGAACCAGTCTGGAGTGTATTTAAAAGTTGATGTAGACTGACAAATTGGGTTTTTCATAGTCCTGATACTCCTAATTTAACAGATATAAGAAGCTTTACAAAAGAATCACACTAAACTGTTTGAGAGTTAGGAGTAAATGCGGAATAAAGTTATTTAAAAATACAGAAATTAATATTGTTAGGGCACCTTAGTCTGAGTGATAGTCTGTGAAGATAAAACCAGTCTTGGTTCCTCTGCTGGGAACCGGTTGAAGTAGAACAGCACCTCTGTTTTAAACTGTGTAACACTTGGGCAGATTCTTCCAAAGCCAAGCAGAACTGACCCCCTCAGGCTCTAGAAGGTGCAAGGCAAATAGTGAGTTGAAGACAATATTTTTTTCTTCTTCATTTAAATCTCTGTGTCTCCAATTATGTAAGTGTCATTAAACAGCCAAGGAGTGTGTCTATCAATATTACTCTCACAGGATCAGATCACGGATTAGAGCACTTAGTGATAAGAGCTGAATGCTGGGATGATACAGGATAACAGGTAACAGGATTTTGAAGTGGAGACTTGTATTTGGCTGTAACTGTAAAATGTTTCTGCTGATATATTTGGGTCTTGCACCTATAATTGGCATAATTACAGTCATTAATAAACTTGGTCAGGTCTAAGCCATAGAATTAAAGACTCCATGAAAAACAGCTTATAAAGTTGTTTGCTGAAAAGTGATTGCTTTAGGACTGAGTTCTCCAAATTTCTCTTAACATCCATTACCTGAAAACGTTAATTCAGTTGACAAAACATTTAATTTTAAAGGAAAATTTTGAAGGAAAATTAAACAAATGAGGACAGAATTTGTAGAAAAGTAATTTTAGTATCTATTATAGTTACGACTATTTCAGAGCATGAGATCTCGAGTTTTTATCTGCAGCGGTGCTCTGGGTGGAAGGTGAGGGTAGAAGCAGTCCCTGGCTGTACCACCCCAGAACAGCTGCAGCTCCCAGCAGCTGGTCGTTCAGTGCCTTGCTGAGCCTCTTGTAGTCGGCCTTCCTGTCTTTTATAGCCATGAATCCATGTCTTGGGCTTTAGAGCTCTGTAAACTTTCAGCATTTTGGGGCAGGGTCATGCACAGTGTGAGGGCTCCTCTGTGCCCTAAAAAGGACTTAATGATACCATACTGATACTGACCTTTCTAATGTTTTCTTTTTACTCCCCTTAAAGAAAGTTTTCTCCAGGCTTTTTTGTTTGCTTTGTGGTGGGTTTTTCCTGTTTCAGGGGCCAGAACATATTGCTCATTTTTCTTCACTTGGACAGTCTGTGTATGCTGCCTCTTGCTTCACACAGGCTTCCCTCCCCAGCCTGAGCATGCTGATCACCTTTTGGTTTGTCAGGGCTTTCTGAGAGGCTGAATATGTTCAGTATTAAATGATAATGATTTTTCCCAAACTTTACTGTCCTCTAAGTTGCCCTCAGTAGTAAGGACTTTGATTTGAAGACTTCCTTTGTGAATAGTACCTCTCTACGGTCAGTCACAGGGGACAGTTTTGCTGTCTGTTAGAGAGCAAAGAGTGAAAGTTAATGTTAGGTGAAGTGGGCAGTTATAAATTAATCCACTGAATTAGAGGAAACTCAAGAATCATGGTGGCTGAAATCAAAATGTAAACACTTGCAGATCATCATTACTTCATGCAATTACTATTGTGGATGAAGTGACTCAACAGTTCATATGTGTTTGGGATTCTAGTATTCATATAAATCTACAGATGTCTCAGGTATATAACTTAATTAAAATTTCAAAGACAAGTATTTTTGCCAAGATTAATCAACTTAAGTAGTAGCACATTTCTTTCTATTAAAAAAAAAAAAAAAAAAAAAAAAAAGAGAAAGGAAAGGAAAGTGGGGAGGGGGAATTTAAATCCAAACATTTCATTTGGACATGATTAAACTACTTTGAATTTTCATGTCAGAATGATATTTTGTGTTGGAATACAATTAGGTGCAATCAAAAGTAAAATTGAAATGAACTTAATTAAATACAGCTTTGTATTATATATTAATGAAAAGCCCTGCAGATTTGTGAATAAAAGAAACTGTTTCACTTTCTAAGTACCTCTGATGATTGGAGAGTTTATATCTTTTTAGGCTGAGCAGGAGAACCAATACAATCAATTACTCACTTTATGCTGCTGGGGTACTAAAATATTCAACTTTTTGATTTACTGGGGTGTATCAGTATTGTTCTCTCTCTTGAATTTAAAGTTCTTTATTGGCCGCTACAACTATTTTCTATAAACTACATCAAGGAGACAATGTGGCATTATTTTCTTGTCATCTTGTGATACCTGAAAAGTATTTTTACTTGATGAATGCTAGGAGAGAAAGACACTTCAATGTTTTTCACTGTTTAGCCCCTTTTAGCCTTTGTATCACAGGGATATCTTTTTAAATGGAAAACTGAAACTCTAAATATGGTACAAGTGTGTCTTGTACAAGTTGAACAAGTTCTTCCAAAGTTTAAAAAAAACCAAACCAAAACAAATTTTGTTTGGGGGTCTTGTCATTGAAATGCATATTTTTAGTGCTTGTCTTCAAGTCAAATTTTTTATCTGTAATCTTCTAAGAGTTTGGAAGAGAATTTCACATAGGGTACTGGAACAAAAGATGACTGAAGATCTGCATTAACGTTGGGAAATGTAGGTCCAGTTGACACAAACTATATTTCTGTAACGAGGATTAACCATGCTGTTACTGTACACAAACAGTTCTCATTAGGGATTTTAAGGGCAGATGCTTTTTTTGTTTGTTTTGTTCTAATTTACTGAAATTAGGAACACACTTTCCTTGAAGTCCTTCTCCCAGTTTCTTGCACCACCTAACAAAGATGGTGGCAACGACTTTCACACATGATGAGGGATTATAGAATCGGCCTGAAAAATGGATTGGGTTTTCCACAACAGATAATCATGTCCTCTCCAAAAAGAATTCTGCTGATCCCCAGACTGAGGGAACTGAAATTAACAGAGGCTTTTCTTGGGTTTTTGCTTCATTTTTAAATCTAGACCTATGGAAGAAGTTGGAAGAATATTATCATATACAAAACAAAAATGCTAAATGTGGAAGCTAATAGTCTTGATTCTAACCTCTAAGAATATCACATATCACTCTGGGCCATGTTGGAGAAAATACAACTGCAAGAATATCTTCCTGAAAGTTGCTCTCTCAGAACTCAAGAAAATGTTTAGAAAACTTGAGAAAGGTTTATTACTTCACTTCATAGGCAGAGGGGAAAAAAAATACTGTATAATGTTTTTTGTTTTATTTCCTCTTCTTAAGCATCTATTTTCGTTCGTAAAACTGTTTTTAAAACTCTAATGAGAACAATATATCACTTATGGAGAATTCTACCTGAGATCGTGGAAATCTTATATCTCTGTGATTGTTTAATTTGTCAAACTGTTTGTGAAAAATTCAGCCTCAGAAATGTATCTCATACATCTTCTCTCTGGACATATCAATGCAATGGAAGGTAATAAGGGATACATTGCATTCATTTTTATTTTTTTCCCCTCTTTAAAGCATATGCTATGACTGGTACATAGGTCAAACAATCTTATTTTGGTTTCTTTCTGATCGTTTTCTCAGACTGGGAATATAAATCAGTTTTTGTTATTTGACATAGATTACTTTTTGTTTATTCCCTTTTCCTCAGCAGCATGTTTCCTTCCTTTTATACATGCTCAAACCAAAACACTTGGTTTTATTTCTATCTGCTTTCCTGTGAATATTAAACAGATTTATGAAGCATGTTGATTGGAATAAGTAGAGCATATCTTACTATTCAAGAATATTTTTCTAACACTTAAATGCTTCTTTTCCAAACTCTTGTTTTAGACCCATTAATTTATAATTATGACTTGAGTGTTTTTTGTTTGATTTGATAATAATCTGGTTCATTTAAATATGAAGAATGATTTGATATTGAAAAATAAAAAATGAGAGAGAGGGAGGAAGAGGAATTCTTTGGCCAAACATTAGGTAGCATTTTTTCACTGTCCATGGTTATATGCACTTTGAATTTGAGTAGTTTTTCGACAGTGAATTAGACAGCAAATACATGTGGCAAAAAATTGTTTCTTTCATGAAATAGCAACATGAGTGGGTATTTCTGGCAGCAGTGTTAAAGTCCAGCTTGGGGAGCTGGGAAAGATGGGAAGACAGTAGATGAAGTGTCATGTGGGGAAACGGAGTTGCGGGGCTGGTCTCTGTGCTAAAGGGATGCAGTTTAGGAAGATGTCCAGGCTCTCTTGGCAATGCTGTTTTAAAAACACAGATCTTTGGGTGAAAACCAGTGAACTGGGAAAAATATAACTGTGGTGATTCAAAAAATTGTTATCCTCACTCGCCTCTTCCTATTTGTCTGCAATTATTCACCTTCGTTGTATTTTAAGGTAAGACCAGGGACAGAAGGACCTGGTGCCCTGGCACTTGTTTAAAACATGTTTGAATTCCAGGGCACAGCATGTTCTTCAACAGCCTTCAATGCTTATCAAGTTTGGATATCTTGGTGGCCCCCTGAACAAATGCTGATATGATTTTAAGAGGGTTAACATCTCTCTCAGCCATATTTAGGTTACCATAAGACATTAAGGTTCATTATACTTGCTGTTTGTTAGTATTTTTTGAAGAGTTCTGTAGTGTGGGCCTTTGTAGGAATGGGAAGTATTGGTAAGATTGTGTTGGTTGCAGCCAATATCTCCTTTTCTACTCTCACCCTGAAGTGAGGAAATTGTATTATTGTAACAGGCTCTGTCTTCTCTGAGCTTTGTTTTTTAATATTGTTTATAGAATAATATAAAAAGTCATGTATATATTTTTACTCTAGAAAAGCCCTTTTCTACCTCACTGTAGGTATAAAATTAGATATAGATTAGGTCTGAGTCATACATGGATAAACATGACTCTGAAAATCCTCCTACTGCTAAATCTGCATCATGCAACTGTAAGTGACAGGCAGAGGAGAATTTTAAATGAAGTTTATTTAACCTGCTGATAGACAGTGCTGATACACACAGTGAAAATGATCATCCATGGTTTGGTATGAATTGTTAATCCTGGAAATTTTTGTTTTAGAAAGGAAAGGCACTTTCACTTGCTTCATTATGTTGCATATAAATGAAAAGTAGGCAGCAGATAAATATCTGTTGTCATTACAAAGAAAGCAGTTGTACCATTTACAAGAAATTCTGATAATTTGTGTTTACTTTTTTATTATTGCTTGCACATCTCAAGCAGAGCAAAATTATTCATTGTGGATTATATCGTTTGTTTCCATTAGCACATGAATCAAAGGAAGTTCAGCTCAGCGAAACAAAGGGAAAAAATGGATGTCAGTATATCTGTCCATGATTAATTTAAACAATAAGTTGTTGAGTGTCCAAAAATACATTTTAATGTTGAACATGAAGAGAGGTAATGAGTAATGCTGCTCTCTTCAAACAGTGACAATAGCTCTGAGATTGCTCATAGCACCAAATGAAAATGTTGCAGCTGTTTGAAAAGAGGTCAGGGTTTAAGTTCAGTGGGGGAAGGCAGGGAAGAAAATGATACGTGGTAAGGGCACATAAATGATTGATTCCAGTCACACGAAATCAGATGTCACAGGGATCAGCTAGTGTCTGTAGCAGAAAGGCCTCACACATTGGTTTTACAAATAATCATTGGTAAAACAGAAACTGTTTAGAGGCATGCACATTATCCAGACTGCACTTTAACTGTGCTGTGCATGGAGAGAAAGCAGGGAGCACAGCCAGGCTTACTCATGGAAGGGGCTATTAGCAGAGCTGGAAGCACTGTGACAATGCATCTGTCCACCTCCTTGAGCAAAGTCACCTCTTGTACAAAATGTTGCTGTGTTTATCTTGTCCCCTGCACAAGCCAACACATCCTTGTACAAGTCATCATTCTGGAAACCACTCTAATGACAAATCCCGACCTCTGCAAGGCACTGCAGGCTCACAGCTGCTGTGTCTGGCTCCAAGCTCAGCACATGGCTTTTGGGGGGTAAATGCATGCACTGTGCTGCCCAGTGTGACCTGCACCTGTGTTTTATTGGAGACATCTTCCTGTTGCTAAAGGAACCCAGATCCCCTCTTTGTTCAGAAACAGGTAACTTTAACAAATTTCACAGTTTTTGAAGAAGGAAAACTTTCTGTTGGCTTTCTTTCTCCTTGTGCTTTACATTCTCCAAAACCCAAACTTTCTTTTGGAAAAAAAGATATTCAAGCCTCAGATCATATCAAGTTTAAATCCATTTCTTTCAGCCTTATATATTTTGGGCCTGCTTTTAAGTCACTGGAAAAATCTATTGACTTGGGAAAATAATTTTTTAAAGAATAGTTGTATGTGATTTCATCATGATCTGGAAGTGAATAGATGCTGCATCCAACTATGACTGAGCAGGAATTCTCTTATTAAAGCAGGTGAAAGTGCCCTGTTCACATGGACTGGAAAGACCTCTGACCTTGGCACCATTGCAGGAGTGCCAGGAGTCTGAGGGCAGTGGAATATGTGTTGAGAGAATTCAAGCCTCCCCTACCCACAGAAAGCTCATGTGCCTCAGATCATTTCTAGTGGTTGTGTTGCCTCGCCTGGCAGATCCCAGTGTGTGTGTCTGGTGAGGACAGGGCCAGCCCTGGGGGCTGTTCAGGACTCCTCAGCCCTTGCTGCAGTGGTTTCTCCTTTCCCCTGCAGTCCTGTCTTGCAGTGGAAGCTGGGGAACCTGAACACACCCTGCAGGGTGCAGCCTGGCCTCCTGGAGTGGGATCAGAGATTGATAACTCCAATGGCACTGGGTGCTCTTCTGGTGTGAGCTCCTGGGACAGTGAGGGTCACCATCCCAGGGGGATCAGCTCAGCTCTTGGCAGAGTGCTTCCCTAAACCAGACCCATGAAACAGTACCTTTAAAAGGAGGGAGTGTTCCTGAGGTTTATCATTTGACACACTCACTTAGTTGAGAGAACAGTTAGGAGGGTAAATAATTTCATATGGATGAGACTGTCTGGAGAATGGACCTCCAGGGAACTGCAGCAGCCTCAACTGTACCTGCAACAAGTAAACTGAGATGAGGCTCCAAAACCAGCACTGTTTGATCGATTGTTGTCCATTTCTGTAAGTTATTTTTGCTTACATATAGACACTTAGATGTACATATATGCATTTCTGGATTGCATATATTCATCTGTAGCTTTTATAAAATGAAATAATGATACGGTTTTAGATACTTTTTTCACCTAGAGCCACATAATAATATTATAACTATTTGCAGCACTGAACTCAAAAGAGAAGTAGACTTTATTTTAATTTGGGTCAGTTGCATTATTTTTTAATATTCAGGATAGTCCAAGGTCAAAATATGTACTGGGTGAAAGTGAACTGTCAAATTGTTGTTTCAGTGTTCTGCCAAGGTGAGTGAATAGGATGCCAAGTTCTGGAAGGCTGTACAGAGAAAGGCTCATTACCTGGCGAGGTCAGTCTTGCTGCTCTTTTTATTAAAGAATCCTGGCCCTCAGTCCTTTGTGCTCTGCATCTTGTGTGATTGATTTTTAACAGTGACAAATAGATGTGACATGTTACTAAATCATTATGATAGAATATTCTATTTAACTGTACTATAGGGTGTAATTTTCAAATACAGAGATTTAAACAGTCATTTACATCCTTTCACTTACTCCAAAATAAAATTCTGTATCAAAATATTTTTTACAAGCTTTGAAATGAAAAATAGAAATGTACAAAAGTGTACTTTTTTAAATTCTGCTGCACCCTCCAAGTACCTCCTGGCAAAATTGATGGGGGGCGAAGCTTTAGATTTCATTGGCTTTGAATTCCGCCCTAGAGAAGGAATCTTCTGCGTCCCTGTTTGTGTAGCCTTTGGCTGTGATCTTATCTCTCTCTCCATCCTGTGCAGTGATGTTGTCCTTGGCACTGTGGGGTGTGAGCATAAGGAAAGAAACAATTCCTGACATTGTAATTGATGCTGGGATTATCCATCATTGCAGTCTATCCATGTGCAAATGTGTGCCACTCTTAAGAACACTGAAGCTTACAGAGTCAAGTACCCAAATATTTACAGGAAAAATAGGCCAAGACCAAACCAGTCATCACTCTGGTCCTTTCTATGCGTATTTATGAAGGCTTTTAATTACATGAAAATTTTGTCCCTTTCTTAACCCTGTGCCCTCCCCTTCAGTAGGTACGTTCAGTCTAAAAAGATAATACTTATTCCCAAAACATTAGTTGTCAAAAATAAATACTGAAATATTCACTGTGCTTGCACCTGCTCTTTTTATCAGTAATACTCTAAATATCATCCATAGAAGGTACTAAATACTCCAATAGTAGCCTGGCTTTCTGACTGACTTTTCATTGAAGTAGGTATTGTTGGATATAGCAGGGAATCAACAGACCCACTGCCACCAAAGGAATTTAACCAAGGAAATCTATAATGAGAATGAAATAAAAAATTTGTCCTCAGTTCCTTTAACATTAAGGATATTTTTTCTGTCTAGAAATGGAATATGCTGCTGCAGTAAAAGGAATAGTTGGGATATTTCTCAGCACACACACTTGCATTGTTAGTTGTCATTATTAATGGAACAGGTTATCTCCAGAAGCTGCAGGAGGTAGAACAAACAATGGATTTGACATTTAGTCACATTTTCTTTTGCTTATTCTTTCTTGGGACTTCGTAAGTGTTTGAGTTAAATGCTCTTCTATTTTACTGCTGAATGTCTAGTGAGTGTTGAGGGACTATAACATATCTAGGTAGGTAATCAGATGTTTAGCAAAGTAAGTTTCCAGAAGAAACCAGTTGTCTTTATCAACTTCATAAAGAACCATTTATTTTCACATTTGATTAATGATATGCTTTTCTTAAAAAAAAAAAAAAAAAAAAAATCCAGAGAGATTTAAAATCTCTAATATTGCACTTGTAGGTAGCAAAATGAAGTACACCTAGGTTTTAAGCATTGCCTGTAGATGAAACAGTCTATGATGATTTTTAAGGATCATTGCCATGCCCTTTCACTTCTAGAAAACCTCAGTGAATGGAAACTAGCTTTAGATTTTCTAAATACGTAAATTAATACCAGGAAAGGTGTGTATGCTTTGATAAATTCAGGATTCCATCTGGACAGTGATAAGAGGTCTTAGTCTGTTCAGTAGAGATTTAACTAAATATTATGCAAATGTTTATCTCAGATAGTGGCTGAAAATCTCATGTATTTATTCCCACAGTTGTATTTAAACTACTGTGGTTATTTTACAGTGTGATCAAGAGAAAGCAGAGAAGTGCAAGGATGTTAGCTAAATTTGTTATGCAGAAAATGTAATACAGAATAATCCTTGAAAAGAGTTGGATGTAAAATTCAAATTCCTGCCTAAGCTTAGGAAACTGTAAACGTTTTGAAATTAATGAATTTCCAGCTATGGTGTTCTGTAACGTGGAAACAAGAAGCAATATAGCAATCAAGAAAAACAAAGTGCTTACTAGGTACACGAAAGACAGACACTCTGCTGTGCCATTTACAACCATGGCTTTGACTTTTTTTGAATCAGCCCTCAAATTACTGCAGCAAATTAAGGGATTGTTTCCTACACATAGTTCACTTTGAACAGTAGTCATCCTCCAACTCTAGAATAAGTTTGTTTTTATATATATATATA
>VZTH01006158.1:219309-338545 GCA_013397815.1 Aleadryas rufinucha
TATATATATATATAAAAAAAAATCATTGAAATGGAAAAAATTCCCCATGTGTGTGTACAGCCAAGCCAAAGAGACTGTACCGTGTAGAAGTTATAGTAGGTGAACACTTCTTAATGATGCCATGTTCTACTGACTTTAGGTGTTGCCTTTCTTAGTTTGTAGTGTCCCTCCATCTTTGTAAAGTAAAGGACATATGAAATTTGAGATTAATTAATCCAAATTCTATATGACTGCACAAGTGTGCTTTGGTTACATCACATAACCCCTATTTAATAAATCCATGGAATCAGGTTTTTTCTTACAGAGGTAGTGTTCTGATGAAAGAAAAACACCTACAATTGGCCTGGTCTCCTTTTCATCTTTTGGTATAGCTGACAGCAACATTTCAACATCAGGTGTGTACAAACGTTTGAGCCACATCCACGTGAGATGAGCTGCCTCAGAAAATGAAACTGTGAGTGTGTTGTAGAGATACTCCAGTGAGCCCTGGGGGCAGCACTGCCAGCTACTCACAGTCTGCACCAGCAGTGGCTGAACTCAGGATTTTCATTGTAAGACATTTCTAGCAGTGCCTTTCTTTGCACTTTGATATAACAGCTTTAGTCAGAGAAGTTAATTAGTCATAAAATGCCATCTCTTATTTGATAGCTTTCATGCACAGATTTCTTTGCATCCTTGGCATTCCATATGCTTTTCTATTTCTTTTTTAATGTACAGTGCAACTTAAACTGAACTCTTCAAGTCTTGCTGGCATTTCAGATGAATTTTCACTCTCTTTGTACACTTTATTTTCACGTATTCTGTGCTTTCTGTAAAGTCGACAAGAAACTGCACCACCTTCTTTATTAAAAAGTAACTTCTGCAGATGAAGAGCAGCTTAACCCATCACCAGTTCCCTGAATTTTACATTCTCCATCCTTTAGCCCTCTTTTTATTAAATTAAATTGGTAAATATATGAGTCAAAGGATAGTTTGAACATTCTGTTCTTTTCTTGAAATGGAGGAATGTCATCTATTCTCTGTTAGGCCTACAAATCTTTTCTCATTTTCTCCAACTGACCTCTTCCAGTTTGTATTATCTAAGCTGAACAAGAGAATCATTTAAAGTCCATGAGCTAAAGCACTGAGAGAATTATGTTACTGTTCTCCTTGCTAACAATGCGGGATCAGAACATTTTAACAAAATGTGAAAAATGGTCACAAGACATTTTAGTTTTTGAGTTTTTATTCTGCCAACCTCCTGCATGTATGGCAAGGTGAATACAATGTGTAGGATATTTGCTAAAAACATCAGTCCAAAACTACATCCTAGTAAGGATGAGAGCATTCAAACTTATGAAATACTGAAAACCAGAGATTCTAAAAGATTTTTTTGTAAACTGACCACATGGGAAGATGTAGTGCCAGTACATTTTTCTATGCTTTTGATAAAATTCAAAGGTTATTTCCACTGTGCCTTATTTGTACTTCTGTCTAAACTCTAAATTGAAAACTACATTTGAAGTTAGATAATATATTAGCCAATTTTTTCTACTAGATTTACATTGTAAAATAGCATATCAGATTTTTCTTTTACCAGATTATAAAGAATTATAAGGATCAGAGTAAGGTTACATGAATGTTGATGTGTAATGTAAATGGCCATCTCTGAGAGAAGAAATACACGTATGGTAGATGATTTTGCTTTCTGGATTGAAATTCTACTTTTTAGTCCAAAGGACTTCAGTGTTACGGGTCAAGATCAGACTGTAGAAACAGTGGAATAATTCCGTTCCTCATTTGATAAAGAAATGGAATTTTTTCCTTTTAGCTTGACACAGTCACTAGACTTTTTTCTTTAAAGCTTCACAAATACAATTTTTGGTGTCAGTATAACCACACTGTAATATTATATTGATGCTAATTTATTAAAGTACTTACTGCGGGCTTATTTTAAATGCAATGTATAATTTTGTGGCAAACCTTTTAGCGGGTCTGTAAATTGACATATCCTGCAATCAGCAGCTCAGAAACAATAGTTTTCAATCAATCAGTGAAAAACCCACTCTTGTAATACATGTACAGTTCTCCAGAGAATGGCTGAGCTTCATAATTTAAACATGCACTTTTCCCTTGTGAGTCATAATAGAGCAGCGACTATTTGGAGCCCTTTAAAATGGCAAAATAAAAGGAGTTCAACACTGAAAAGAAAAAACTGCCAGTTAAAAGCTGGAAACAATTTCACAATTATGCTTTTTCCATGCAATAAATACTCAAACTTCAGCTTAGACCTTTCTATTAAGCAGATGTTATTGGCATGGCTTGCTACTCTCTAAAAGAATTGGTGCACTTTCAACAAGATTTGTACCTTGTAACTACAATAAGTGCATTAGTGGGAAAAGATGGCAGAATTCATCATGTCCAAAAATAATGCCCTACATTTTATAACCATTACAGGAATATTTGCTCCAAAGGCAGTGTTGTTCCTTTACTTGAATTTCTCTGTTGGTTTGTTTTTCTCCTTTGCACAGTTCCTCAGTAGCAGTGCCGATTTCATATCTTAAATATTACCTTAGGAAGAAGAGTTTAATATAAAATTAATGAGATTATGCATAGTCAGACAAAAAAATATTCTTTTTCACTCTCTGACTTTTATGTCTATATATCATTTCTGGTAAAGATATTCCCCAGACAGCATGCAGCAACAATTAGCTGTGCAATAGTTCAAGTAGAAATTACTGCCTTTTCATCCCTTCTTGACATTCACTAGCCTATTAGTACCAAAATTACTAAGATTTGTCCTATTGCTCAAGGAAGGGACATGCCCAAAACACTAGTATGTATATAGACAGACTTTCATTACATGCAGAAGTTTAATTTTTTAATCTGTTTCACTGACAATTGAAGTAATTTTTGTAGACGTCAGAGTAGAAAAGCTAATCTTTGTGTTTTGAGTAAATGATGGTTTGCTGACAATAATTTCACCTTATAATACCTGTTAACAACTACCTTGAATTTGCACTATGCAGTCTTGGATGCTGCACAAACATTTTAGGAGAAGTTAGACTTTAGTTTATCTTGTCCAGGAACAAGGAATATTTTAAAGCTGCAGGGCAATCCTGGTGTCTTTAAAATCTGGCCCAAACCACGTGAGAAAAAATGTCTTCTATCTCCTTTTTTATTCCAGGAATGATCAGCTGTTAAGGGCTCTAGCTGGGAGAGAGGAATGCACTTGTTATACACTTAGGCTATTCAAGTCAATGAAAAGGCATTTATTATCCTTAGAAGCCTTCTCTGAGTTATACTGTAATGCTCTTTCAACCTTGGTACCACATGATAAGTAAAGCTGCTCAGGCAAAGGCAGTGAAAAGGAGTGTTAAACTTCCTGTCATGGTAACACCAAAGGAATAAATAGAAAGTCAATGAGGTGAAAAGTAAATATTTGTAGATTTGAACTCTTGGCTACTCTTGGTAGAATTAATTGCACAAATATTGGTGCACAATGATCCACACAAAGCACTAAGATTGTGTCCTCTATCAGGAGCACAGTAAAATCTGACACATAGGGGTTTGGATGGGTAGTCAGGGGTGTCATTCACACGTTTGTTCCTTTTATCTTGGCCTTAGCAACAACTTTCTCTACGATTCAACCCAAGGATGTGGGTGAGCTGCTGCGTGTTTGGCACTTCACAATCAGAGTGTTTTGCATATAATCACAGTGGTAAGAGACACACCAGAGCAGCATCATTCAGAACTGTGCTGAGCTTTGGCCCAGAACTCCCCAAGCTGCACCCCTGCTCTCTGGTCTGCAGGCACTGTTGGGCTGATTCACCTGAGTGATCCAAACCCTGTCTGGGGTCAGGGGGTTTTATTTGTACTGCTTAGGCTATAAACCAATGTGTTTCCCCTTTATGACACCATAGTAGGGTTTTTTGCAGTAATTTCTAGCTGTTTACGATGGTTTACACCAAAGAAAGTACAGCCTGGCACCATATATATATTTTTGTTGCTGATAATAAAATGGGTGTTTCTGCAGGTTCAAAATATTTTATGAGACTTCTCATTAATTTTTTGCAGTGTGAATACTTGGCATTAAGAGCATTTTAACTAATTATTTATACTCTAGTTCAAGTAGTAGTTACTCTAATCCATCTTGAGTTTCCAGAATGTTGAAAGTCAAATGTTAAAGACTCAAAATAGAGATGACCAAAAAACCCCCCTATTATTTTTACATACATCACAATTCAGAGTAATGTGAATTTGATGCACTTTTTATTTCCAAAGTTTTTACTGACACAGCTAATGAGTTCACACACTCAGCTCAGCTGAGCAGGATTTTTCAGAATGGTAGCAAGGGATTAATAGTCTGACTTGTAAAAATGTTATTAATTTCCTGCTAGACTCTCTATAACCAGATATGTATTTTGAAACAAGAGGATCTATGTGACAAAATTAACCTTTCACTTCCGTTTGCAAGTGCCTCAATGAAGAACACTGCTAACAAGACATCTATTTAAAACAAATCTGGGAAAAACTGTCTGATTTTTTTTAAAACTTCTCATTTCAGAGCACCTATTTTTGTATTGTATGCTAGATGGACCTTCTTTAACAGTACCCTTTATTTTCCTTTCACTTAACTGAAGAGGAAAATGAAGGCACATGGAACATGTGAAGGCACATGTCCTGCAGAGTTCTCGAGAGTAACAAACTACTACAGTTTGTAGAAGTGACAAGCTGCTTTGAGTTTTGCAGAGTGTTTTGGGGTAGTAGTTGTGCTGACCACCAGGATAAGGAGGCTGATAAAACCATACTGTTCTTATACTGGCTTAACATCCTGTGTTTGGATTTCATTGCATAGGATTTCTTTATTTTGGTTGCTGTTCCTATTACAACAGCATACTTTGAAGCTTATTTGGTCATCTATTTATTAACCTCTAACTTTTTTTTTTTTTTTTTAAGCATTATAGACAAGGCAGAGCTCTATGTCCTCACTGCACTGAGAGCATAGTGGCACAGCTAGAGGTCTGCCAGAGGAATCAGTTATGATTTGGGAAATGGCAAGCCCTGGGTCCCTGCCAATCTGCAAATAGACTGGGCAGTTTGCTATTTCTGCCAACATGTGTGCAATTTTAAATGACAAAAAATACGGGGTTTTTCCTCATTTTTTTTTGCAACAGCAGGTGACATGTTGACATTAGAAATAACAGGCAATGTGATGCCTAGGACAGTGCTCTGGAGCATGAGCCAAACTCTCCATCACCAGCGACAAAAAGATCCAATATATAAGATTTAGATATTTGTACCAATGCTTCCCTATGATACTATTTTGATAAGGTCATATTTTGATATAAATATCACATGTCCATATTTTTTCTCCTGACAGTTTTGTATAGCATTTATGATGAGTGTATCAATAGTGAGACATTATTTTCAATTATTGCAGCAATTTATGCAAAGCAAAATTTCTCCCTCTGTACATCTGGATACCCTACATTTAAGATATGAAAATTTTCAAAAATTTCTCTCCATGCCTTTTCTTTTATTTTTTTTCTTTCTTTTTTTTTTTTTAGTTTTGATTTTTTTTTTTTCCCAGTAGTAGAGATGAACAGTTGGTTAATAACTTCTCTGCTTGGAATATAAACACAGCAATAGAATCCGAGGTCTGAGTAGTGCACTCAGCTGAAGAGTCGGTTAAACTAATTTAATAAATTAGCTGACACCTGTGAGAGAGACGAAGAAAAAAGGCACATGTCTGTGTGTGGGTGTGTCTGTCTGTGTGTGTGTGTACGTGGGTCCCAATCTCAAACTTACCTGAGGTAATGACTGTGATCACACTGGGTACTACCTTGTGTAGCCTTGTGGTAAGCACAGACCAGGCTGGTGAATCTGAACCAGCATCAGGATCCCTGACGCGTTTCCATAACTCCTGCTAAGAGTGAGGACTGTGTGCTGTGGAGACCTGGGGGCTGGAAATGCTGTAACCTACCCTTGAGCAAACAGCTGAACCTCAAAGGGAACGAATGGGACACTGATAAAGGGAGTATCTGCTCTTCAAAGCCTGAGAGTGAGTTCCCAGTGTGCCTTGTAACAGGTAACGCACACGTGCAGATGCCGAGAGATGCTGTCATTGTTTAGCCCAGGCCATGACCCTCTGCAATCCCCCTAACACCGGTCAGAAGTTGTGTGTGCAGTGTCTGTATTTAGAGGACTGCTCCCCTTATGTTTCACTCTTGTAGGCTGATAGGAAATAAAAGAAGGGAAAACCATTATAATGCGGAATACTGTTGTTATTTTGTTGTTTGGGTTTCTTTTGAGACCAATAGAGACAATTAACTGAACAGAACAGTTACTGTTTGAGTTCTGAGCAAGTGGTTTTTAAAGAAGATAATTTGTTCACTCTTAATTACGTGAAGTTTGCATTAAGCAATATCATCCAGGAGCCTGCCAAGTTAAAAACAACTAAATGATCTTAAGACTCAGCAAATGCTCCTTGCTTTCCAATTGGCACAGTTCGAGGTTTATAGCAATTATATAAATGACAGCTATTTTGTTTAAAAACAATAGTTGTATGAACAATGATTTCTAAGTTTATGGTCTATTGAACATTCCTCAGCCCTAACCACTTAGTTTGAAGGAAATAGCTTCTTAACGTGCTATAAATTTACAGTTGGAAAATGGTAATAAAACTGCTGATACAATTTTGGGGTTATAAGCTGAGAAGCTTATAAAATAATGTAGTTAGGCTTATTTGCTTTAAAGAACTTAATTGTTAATTTCATGAATACAATTTTGATGACTAGGAAACTTTGAGCTTGTAATATTAATCAAATGATTTTGCTGTGGTGTCTTGAATGCTTTAGGATTTTTAAGTATAAAATGAGGTTTGAAAGAACCTCAAGAGGTTATACTCCTGCATTACAACAGACCAATTTTTCCTCGTACATATTCGTCCTGTCCTTTACCTGTGAAGGCTTTGGAGCTACTTAATCAGTTCTGCAATGTATTTCTAACATCTAACCTGGACCCTCAATTCCCCCCTGTTCAAAGTGTGATGAACATGTTGCTTTATGTGCTGTATTTTGTTGCATGAAAGTGTGATCTAATTAATAAATCATTGAAAAAAATATTTCTGTGCTAGTTAGAATTGGAGCACAATGCTAGTACTCTGGTAGTTTGTAGATAAAGGAATTTTTCTATACTGTTAATTATCCTTTGTTTTTTGGTGAATGATTTCATGCATATTAAGTTCCTTTGCTCATAAATATTTGAGTGTCTCAAGTTGTCAGGAATGATGTTTCAAACCATATGAGCAAGTGCAGAGGTACATCTTGCAGCCTGCTGGTCTCCGCTGATGGCAGTACTGGTTCTTTTGCTGTTTTCTCTGATCCATGAGGTATCCAGAAAGTATAGTTGAGTGTCCTGAATGTGCCTTCAAATCTTCAAAACTCTTCAAATCTTCAAGAGCCTTTTCCCACTGTGTGTATAAAATCTTCAACATAAGCTTACAAGGGTAGTATTTAAAAGACGTCTAGACAATTTGGATGTATAAATTTTACAGCCAGCAAATTTAAGTTCTGTAATATAGCATAGGTCATTTTTTGAGCTTAGCTTACCTTTCTAAGGAAAGGGAATTTATGTATTCTTATTTTCACACTGCAGCACAAGTGCCCAGCTCAATAAACATGTTGCAGTGTGAAAAGAAATTGGAATTATATTTCATTACCATGAATTTTTGAAAGATGCAGAAAAAGTACTCAGCAACCAGCCAGTATAGTAAGTAACAGTACAATGTCCTCTATTACTCTTAATCACAAAAATATGATCACTTCTACCCAGCTCCAGGAAGGTCAATTTATTTACAAAGGAAACTCTTCTGTTTTAGCTCTGGGTCACACGAAGCCTTTTTTGTTCTTGAAGCAAGACTTCTGCTTCCGGCGTACCTGATATTGCTCTGAGTTTTGTTAATGGTGAAAACAGAAACCACACTGTTGTTATATATCATTAGCTATGGCATAGACAGTATTTGGCAAACTTCAGATATCTTTATGTGCTGGAAGTCTGTGGCCCCTAGAACAGTCTTTGCTTGAGAGTTGTCATAGAGGGGAATGCTGTCATCAGCCTCCAAGCAAGGTTCTCACTTGCTGTCTTAAGTGAAGCTTGGCATAATTGTGAATAAGTCTTTTATTCTTTTTCTATTCTCCCTTGGTACATAGACATTCTCTCTGCCTGTCTCTTCTATATTTCTATCAAGTGGTAGAAAATGAACTGTGTTAGAAAACAAGTGGAGGCTGACAGATAGCAGATGAATACCAGACAAGTACCCTATTTTTGCATTATAGCTGAGCTTCAAAACCCATCAAGATTGTGCCAGTCTTTTCTGGGAATGAAACATTAACTAGTTTAGAAGTTTAGACATAGTTGTATGGGCACAACTGCACTCACAAATGCTTTAAGACTATTACTAGATTTAAGAACTTCAAAGCTGGAAATACATGTGAAATACTATTTAAGAAGCCTTGTATGTAACTGTAGTGTAACTGAAAACTGTCTGATGAAGTTTTTTTCCAACACATTTCTGGTATCAAACCAGTGTGCAATGACAATGATTCTTATCAGTAGAACACCTTTCCTGATATTGTTTGTCTCCTTTGATTTGCAATGAATGTGAGGTTCTAGCAGTAACTGCTTCATCACTAACTCTATTCTGATCTTTGAAACCTAATTATGAAATAAGAATCTTAACCTCAACTCTGAAGGACTGTGAAAGGAGAGTTACAACTCACAGCTTACTTCTAACTTGCACTGCAGTGTATCGCGGTGTGGTTCGGTCGGTAGCCATGCCTCCGCGTTGTTCTGAAAGCGTCCCTGGCAGGGGATCACCCCGGCGGTGCCGTGTGCCACGCTAGCTGGTGACATTCACACCCGTGCCGATGGAGGCATGGACGCACGCGCTCACGCAGAGCTGGACAGCTCACACGTTACCAGAGACAAAGAGTTCAGAGGGCTCCCTCGTGTAGAAATCCAAAGAGGTTTATTGTCCATCCTTGAAGGGGTCCATGGACGAAAGAGAGTGAACTGAGGGCTGTGATAAACTTATATAGGGGAGCGGAGAGGGGGCGGGCAGAGCACCGGTAACCAATGGTTTGAGGGTACAGGGGTGGAGGGAAGGTGGGGTTACAACCTTTTAAGGGGTAACAGGGGCATGTGGAATGGGCCAATCAAATAGACCAAATCTGCCTAGAACCACAAAGCCTGAAAGGGCAGGCTTTTCACCTTGAGAAAAGGGGTGATCTTAGACCTCAGAGCTGGGCCACCAGTGGGCCTCAGTTGCATTGGAGCTCTTAGGCTCCAAGGCTGCCACTGCTGCCGGCTCAGCTGCCGCAGCAGTAGTGCAAAATGTCATTAACTGTCACCTGCTGGAGCTCACATGCCACCACAGTCAAATGTCTAGGTTCTTCGAAATTAACCCAAACTTGGACAAGTTTGTTCTTGTCAAAGGCTGGGCTATCACCATTTCCAGTGCTCTGCAGCATGCAGGATCAAACATGCATTTCAGTGGTTCAGTGTAGGACCAGGTACAGTGCTAGGTTTTCTGGAGAGAGGAAAAATGCGAAGTGGAGGCATTGGCTATTACTGAACGTACAGAATGAGGCAGTGTAGAACCAAGCCAGGACATCTGTTATTACATGCAGTCTGGGTAGTAATTGGATCAAAACCCAAATAAATACTCTCAAACCAAGTATTGCTGCAGACGCTCACGTCTGCTCCGACAGTAATGGTGATGATTTGTGTACATAAAGTTGAGTATAAGTAACTAAACTAGAAGAGAAATCTTGATGAATGGCTTTTGACACTGATTTTTAAATTATTATGAAGAGATTTCCTCTCCAAAATGGCTAATGGAATAGCATCTTAATCAGATAGAGTCTCTACGTGTAGTTTTCACTGCAAGAGACTGGATCATTCCTAGATGCCATTTCTCTTCTCTTCTTAAGTGATTGCTAAAGACATTAGGACTAACATCCTAACAATATTATTTTATTACAATAATTTTTTCATTTAAAAAGACAGATTAAAAATAAAGAAAGTTTATAACTTAAGAGGTGTAGCAGTGGTTTTAACAGCTAAATGCACTTAACATCTACAGTTCAAGTAGACCAAAACCCAGATGTTGCTATTTTTTCCTGGGATTCAATTACACTTTTATTCTAAAATGTCATTAAAATAACAGAGAAATTTTGCTCAAAAGTATCATTCAATTCTATGACTTATATTGTTAGAAAAAGGAGGTGCAAAAATTCTGAAAAAGAAATGCACATGTTCTTAAAAGATCTAAAAAAAAATAATCTTCCACTTTCCAAATTTTTTTTCCTGAATTGTTTTTCTCTGTAAGATTTTATCAGAATCATCCTTTCCATGGGCATTTGCTTTGGAAAATAGGTGTTTTCCAAAAGAAAAATGTCTGCACTTTATCCATCTCAGTTTAAGTGCTTTTTCTTGTTTTAAAGATGTTTGAGTTCAGTGCTTACTGAAAGCTGGGGAGGTTTCTCTTTGCTCTGCTTGCCCTTTTAAGTATTTTCTTTTTCTCAGCAACCAGCATAGCTCAAGAGTGAAAGCCAAAATATTGGCCTGCATGGAGAGCTGGCTCATCTTGTGACTCACAATTCTGTGCAGATGTTTTTAAAGGCTGAGATTTTCTTCGGAAGACTTAACTAAGCTCATTCCAGTGAGATTTGTACATGATATTGCATAGGTTTTAAGGCGAATTCACTGTATTCTCTGTGATTCTACGTCACAGTTGTGTTTCACACTCTAACCTATACCAGTAGCATGATTTATAGTAGAGTGTACAGAGCCCTATTATTTTTTTCTCTTTGAAATGAAGTCTCTGCTCACAGGTGGGAGTTGATAATGATGGTGAGAGTGTTTGCATTGTAAGGGATCATGGCAGGAAGGGTTTCATCGAGAGATAGATTTTGCACCATTTACAGAAAACAATTACACTCTAATTTTCTAGAAAATCACTCTCTAGCTGTATCCTCTGGATTAAGAACTCTCCCCACAGTTTTTAGCCGTTTTGGATCTTCCTTATCACAGAATCTCTATTATAGTATTACACAACTTAAGATTTGTTTCTGGTGAGTCTGGGTTTGATTTATGAGCTGATTTCAGTGTTTGAATCAAGCCTTTGACTGGTATGAAGTAACTCAAGCTCTAGGGGAAAAATGTAAATATGTTTTTATTGCAACCTATTCCCGCATGGAGAAGGAAGAGATGCACTCATTACTAACAGGTGCTGTGCTTTTTGTCTGGGTTGAGCAAATAGCTTAAAGCCTAGAGATAGGACCATTCTTGTCTAAAGAAAGCAAAAAAAACCTGAGCATAAAATTACAATAATTTTTTAATTCTTTTTTTTTTTAAGTGGATGGTTAGTACTCAATCAGACTTTTTCATTTACAATACCTATTTAAAATGTGCATTTATATTATATTTAATTTATCTCCTGCTTGCACACATATAATGATCTGGTACTTAGTAACAGCCTGTGGTGGGCTGACCCTGGCTGGATGCTGGGTGCCCACCAAGGCTCTTCTATTCCTCCCCACCTCCCTCATCTACACAGAGGAGAAAATAAAATGAAAGATTCGTGGGTTGAGATAAGGACGGGGAGATCACTCACCCCTTACCATCACAGGCAAAAGAGTTAACCTGGGGACAAATTAATTTAATTTCTTACCAATCACATCAGAGAAGGATAACAAGGAATAAAATCAAGTCTTAAAACACCATCCCCCTACCATTCCCTTCTTGCTGGGCTCGGCTTTATTCCCAATTTTCTCTCCCTGCTCCTCCCTGTGAGCACAGGGGAACAGGGAACAGGGGCTGCAGTCAGTTCACCAGTCCAGGACATGCTGTCCCTGCTGCTCCTTCCTCATCAGGGCCAGGAATCCTCACATCCTTATCCTGCTCCAGCATGGGGTCCTGCCCGTGGGAGACAGTCCTACATGGGTCCTTCCAGGATGAGAATTTCCACTGTTTGAATCACCATAAAAACGGCAGCAGTGTAGCTTTAGGGCTTGGAAAACTTTTGGAAGAGTTGATTGGAAGTGGTGTTCCATCTGTCCCACAAGTTAGGCTTTAAGTTGTTGTTAATATTAGATTTTCAATTGTCACGTGGCTTGGATTGCTCAGTAGGAGAGGTAAGACATCAGCCATTAGTCATATGAGTGTACTCCAGAGGTTTTATCATTTTCTTTTGTTCTAGACAGGTTTGCTGTGTCACTTCCACTGTCTGGTGTTGTCCTGGAACCACGAATGACAAAATTATTGTTTTATTAAGGACTAGTAAATAGGAATGCTTTCGTGATTGCTTATTCTTACTGACCTTTTAGTATATTTGACTGTGTAGTTAACTGCAAAACAAAAAAAGTAATTCTACAGATGGTCTAAATCTCCCTTCATTAACTGGACTTTTTTGAAGGTGAGCAGCACTATTATGTGTCTGGGTGTGAGAGTCCAAAAAGTGTAACAGTTTAATCATTAGAGTTTAGGGTTGTACAGATCTAACCATTGCAAAATAGATCTTGCCTGATGTTGTCCCCTACAAATTATGTCGATGAAATAGCAAATGCTGTTGAGCTAAGGTTGAAATAAAGGAGTTAACAAAGAAGCTCAGTATGTTCTATTTTACATCTCATTGATCTGGAATAGTCTTTGCTGTAGCAAGATGTGCTTAGGGGCATGAGAGACTAAGCATGTGGCATCATCATTGCAGTAATTACTCATCAGTTATGAACATAATATAGATATTCATGATTTTTTCCTCAGTTGTGTCACTCAATTGCTGCACATTAATACCTCATCTCTCTGTGTTTCTGTATCTCCATATTTTATAATATAATTACATTTTATAACAAAATATTCTGAGATTCTTTGAAAATTTATGTAATTTTTCCTTTGTAAAATTATGTGTAAGGTGCAAAGTGCTACTGCAGTGCTTAGTAAACTGGATCTGCTGCAAACAGTATGAAATACGCCTTGGAGAATCCTAATTAATTTAGAACCACAGTAAACAAATGGCTTGTCACTTTCAGTTTATATAAGTATAAAAAAAAGTGGAGGTTGGGGTTAGAAACACTCGCAAGAACATATGCTTTACAAACCACAGTAAGCAGAACAAACCAGAGAAAGTCTAAGCAGCAGCAGAGATAACCCTGGCACCATCAGCAGATTGTATGGCTACGATCCAGAATGCAAACAGAAGATTGTTCAAACAAGTCATTCATATATTTAATTAACTATGGCACAGTGTTCCAATCATGAGAGGTTATTTTAATACTGTGCAAATGCCATACTAACCACATGCTCACCCCTGCTCTTCTGAGATAACAGCAAAACCCCCACTGACTAAAACACGAGCAAGACAGGACACTGAATATTGAAAATTGGGGGTTATAGTGGGTGCCATTAAATCTTCAAATCTGTGAAAACAGCAGACTGAAGAGTGCAGAATATGTGCTGTTTAAATAGAAAATCATAGCAATTTATTATCTTTTTATACCCTGAAGTCCTAATAAAAACATTTGGGTAACTATTGGAATTTATTTTCTGTCCTTAGGGGTGTGTGTTTATTTCTACAGAATATAATTAGGTGTGTCTGTACCTGTGTGTGCACAAAGTGTGTGTGCTGAGGGGATGGTCAGCATTGTTTGTGCCTTGTTCTGGCCATCAGGAACATCTGGGAGTGGCACTGCCCCTGCAGCCCCACAGGGGCTCTGCTGCCCCTCGTGCCCTTGCAGAGGGAACAGGAGGAGGCTTGGGTTTGTTTGCTGGTTCAATGTGAAGCAGAGGTAGGACAGAGAAGAGAGACACCACGGACTGAGAAGAGAGACACCACGGACTGAGAAGAGAGACATCTCTTTGTGGTGTCTCGGTGTAACGCACGGATCCCGGCAAACTGAGCCAGAGCTGGGCTGCACCAGGGGCAGAGGGTGGTGCTGGAATACAGGGGAAGAAAAGCTGATCAGAGCAAGCCAGACCTGCTTAGTCCAGGGTGCAGTTTTGCAACCCATTAGGCCCAGGCTGTCGATCAGCACCAGTAAGGCTGAAAAGTAAACTAACCCCAAAAAATTAATTTTGAGCCTTGTAAGTGAAACTAGCTGAGTGAGGGGAGGGCTCAAAACTAATTTTGAGTCATTTGGAGTGCTAGTACAGGGAGTGGGGAACACACAAAATCAGGGCTATGGTTTTGGAGGCTGTGTAGCCTAAATTAGTGACAAACCCATGCTGGCAGTCCTGCAGCAGTGCCAGAGCCAGCCTGGGAGAAGGCAGGAGATGCTGACGAGATGGAGAGGAGAAGGGAATAGTGGCAGGCCCAGGAAGTGAGAGGCCAAGGGTTGGGCAAATAAAGTCCAGTGCTGAATCTGGTGATTGTGAAATCTGAAACAAAGGTACAATTGCCAAAATGTTGGAAAGAGTTGATCTATACAGCTCCATTGGATCATTAGTCTAAAGGTCAACTTTTTTACTTAATCTTGAGAACAAGAAGAATTCTGAGATAGATTTGAAAGTCTTAGCCCTGCTTAAGTGTTGTGTGCCATTTCTCCCTCTGCAAGTAAAGTGTTCAATTGCCTAATTTAATATACTTAAGCTTGTCAGCTTTGGTAAAACCTTATTTAAATAAGAAAGGTGTTGTCATAATTCCTTTTATTCTGAAAAAAAATTTACTGTCAGACTTTTTTCCTCTGTTGGAAATAAGTAGGTTGTTTGAAGAGTGGTTTGAATTTCTAGTTTTTCAAGGTGAAAGGGAAAAATTACAATCCTGTCTTAGTTTGAGTGCAAAACTATGTGAAATGTATGAATCTGTCACTACTTTGAAATAATTGAATTGATAAGTCCACCTTTCAAGATATGTGTGCTCGAGATAGTCCCCCACCAGAAGCAAGAATAGAATATATATGTATGTTGGTGTACATATATGTGTCTATAAATTATTAGTATTATTTTTCAGATGTGTACATAATTAGACAAGACACGTGGAAATTTGACAAAGAAAAACTATGATTTTTATCATTCTGGGGCAAAATTTTCAATCTCTGACTCAGTCAGGGAATGAACCTGAACTTTTGTCTAATCTTGGTGAAATTTTGAGGATACAGGCTCCCTCACTCCTGTGGGTGGAGTGAAAGTATAGGTATTCCACATCAAGTACCACAGGTTTGTCAGGAAGGAATGAGAGGGAAACTGCTCCCCCAAATTACAGAGTCTGATTTTGATGTCAGGGAGGTCACCTGAGTCCCCAGTGTCATCATGCATCACAAAAAGAACTCGTGACTCTTCAGCCGTGGTGAAGACAGTGTTCAGCCCTTCCAGAAACATGGTGATTGGGACACTCTTTTGGGATGCAGGACATAGAAGTCAAAGCAAGAAAGGGAATTAAACCCAGATGATGTTAGTAAAGATTAGTTTATTGTTAACAAAACATAGATTAATTTTTTCTGCTGTTTTGGAAGGTAACAGATTATTCTATGCTTAGAAACAAACTTGGGCAGGAAGTATTTCTGCTTGGATTTCCTTATGTATTTTGACCTAGGCACCAAACTGGAAAAGCAATTATTTGTACAACATCAGTTACCACCTTTATGGGAATAGATAGGTCACAGTTTATAAGAAACAGATAATATTTTCTGGTTCTTCACAACAGAGAGGCAGAAAGAAAGCATTTACCTGCAGGTTCTCAGAGGTCAGGAATGCTGCAACAATTACAGGCAGCGAGTAAGTCCCAGGCAGAGTATGGGGGGACTGAAAAAATACCCAGGTGGGTTATTAGAATGACCTGAGGAGAGGGGAGCTTGTCGTGCCACAGCAAACTGGATGAACTTGCCTTGCCTAAATAGCATAAAGGGATTGAGATGGAGAATGATTTTCTGTCTTTAAATGTATCAAGGACATAAACACAGTGAAAAGGAAAGAACTCTTCAAGCAGAAGGGTGATAATGGCACAGTGGTAAATAGCTATCATCAGACTTGAAGAAAAGCAGGGCAGAAATCAGAGGATTTCTTACCATAAGAATGGTGGTTTCTGGAATAGTCTTTCAGGTGGAGGAGACTTGTTCTGTGATGAGCCTTAAAAAATTTGTGAATGGTCTTATATAATGGGAATGTGTGCGACAGTCTGGAATTGGACTTGATGACCAAGATTCCTCTTTCATTCCTTTAGTTTTGCATCAGGCTTTTGAATTTACGCAAATAAATGAAAACATAATGAGCAGTTTATCACGTCGCCTTGTGACTTCTTCCTAGCTTTGATGGGAAATAGTGAACCAATGTTAATCAACAGATCCAATGGCATCCAAATATTGTTTGTTTTCATTCCAGTGGTTTAATTTTAGTTACTTAAAATCTTATTGCTGCTTTATTTGAATATGTGTATATCCACACTTTTACATTACTATATTTTTAAGCACTGCAATTCTACACTAGTTTCTGTAAATCAGTCACTTTACTGTATTTTCCCACAGCAAATACTGTCACTTAGACATTTTTGCAGACTTTTTTTAGCTGCAGCTATTTAAAATACTGCATTTTTTTCTCAGACTTTGGTATCCCCAACCTCATATAGCTCTTCCAAATGATTATGCTAGAAATGAATACAAACTGTAATCTTCCCCAGGCATAACAAATGCTTGATGGGAGTGAGAGGGATTCATCCTACAGAAGGCACCAGCATGTTATCTGAAGATAGAAGAGCGTAGATTTCCTCAAAATCGGTAACTATATATACATTTAAGGATGAAAATAATCCAGATATCCTAAATTAGTCACAGCTTTATTAAATAGTGATAAACACAAGAGATTTTCATGGTCATTAGGGAGGCAATTGCTACAGACACAGAATCTATTACAGCTCCTTCATGAGTGACCGTGAACATTGGAGACAGGGATAGCATGACTGATGGGTTTCTAACCCCAGGCATAGTTTCAGGGCCAAATCTAGAATGTTTCCCTGGAATTTGTTTTCACTCATTAACCTTGTGAACCAATCAGAGCTTTTGGGATTGGTTTTCCTCTGTAAATGGAGGTGGAGGGGAGGCTGTGTAAAGTCATGGGTTTGTGTGTGCACACTGGCATTTCCTTCTGTAAATTCTGTCGGTTCAGATTGGAATTATATTTATCTGGTGCTGGGACCACAGCAATAATCAAAATTCTGACTACTTTCCCTTGCCATGGTAACTAACTAGATCTTTAAAAAGCTTTATTTCTGTGTTTGAAGCAGGCCATTAACTTTTCATGGGCAGGCATGCTGCTTTCTGTACCAAAGGCAGAACTGTTGGACAGTATCTTTCTGAAGAGAACAGCAAAGCGCAGTATGTGAGGACACATTGTTTATATGTATTTAAAGGTTATCACATCCTATTCACTATATGAATAGCCCCAGCTGACATTTTCTGTCTCTTCTCAAGCGATGCATGTCTTGTTCATTGTGCTATGCCGAGTCAGCTGTCAGGCACTGCATCAGGGGACCAAAAGCTATTTTCTTTCACTGTTTTGCTTGCACTTCAACTAAAAAGCTTTGGATCTTATGATTTCTTTGCAATACAAAAAATAATGTACAGCCAGTGATAGCAACTTTTAGCAGACAAAGAAATTCCACAGCAATTTATTGCACATTTCAGCTATGCCATACAGAATAGCAAACATGTAAGAAAAGCTGAATTTGGAAAAATGCAATTATTTTAAAATGTCTTTTGTTAACAAACAATGTCTGAGTTATCTGTCTCTTTAATTGAATTAAAGTTATCAAGAAATATATAAAGGAAGAATGAAAGTATGCTTGTTTTATGCTCACCTTGTTGCTATAAAAGACTTGTCCAAGTCAGTCTCACTGGGCCAAGTGTCAATATGTGTGCAGATTGCTGGCTTGGGATGGCAGCAGCACCCAACAGTCCCAGTGTCAATTAGAAACCATGCAATGAGTAATATTTCAAGAAATATGACAATGGGAACAGGAGTTGCACCTTAAATACACGATTTAATATTCCTTTACAGAGTGAAAACTTCAGTGTTTCAGTTAGTACCAAGCAGGAAAAAGTAAAGTCTTCTACTTATCTATCTCTTCAACAGCTCATGGATGCTAATTTAATTAAAATGCCTAATATTTTTAATGTAGTACAATTACAATTACAATTCTGTTAGGTAAAGCTAGTCAGTAGATGTCTTCAGAAAAAATTTCACAGAACAAATTTCACAAATTTTCAGAACAAATACACAATTTTTTCAAACTTAGATTGATTTTTACAATCAGTATTCATTTTGTACTATCAAAACACACAATATACATATTTCCATAATTTCTCTCCCAAATGCATTTGTTTGGCTTAGAAAAGTGATGTAAGCATTATCAGTAACAGTGTTAAAAACATTAGTGGTATTAACAGAGCTTTTCCTTGTCTAGGTTAAAACTGGACAGTAATGGCTCTAAAGGCTTTTTGCTTTTCTCAGACCTGGAACTAAATGAATATCTTCTTCCCTTTCTTTTCACAGCCAGAGTTGAGCTCTGCATGTGTAGCTGTGAACACACAGAATATTCTGTTTCAGATAGAGATCCTAATGTAGTGGCTGAATTCTTAATGCCTTTCCTTGTTTCAGCAGCTTTAGTTCCAAATCCTGCAGAATTTGATCTATCCACCAGCTTGACAGCTTTTAACTGTTTGTCTAATGAGTACATCAAGAGCAGGCACTGTATATCAGATCGAGCAGCTATAAAATAACTGCCTTGTTCAAAAGGTGAATTTTATCTAGCCATTTTTAAAGCATTTCTCTTCTAACAGAAAGGGAGTGATAGGAATTTCCAGTTTCAATGAATAGGAAAGAGAGGTAAGGTGACTTAAGAAAAAAAGTACTGCAAATAATCTTTGGCAAAAATCCCCCAAACCTTTCATCATAATAAGATATGTTGCATTCAGTGCCATCAAAAGTATTACATGATTTTCAGTTGATTTTGTAAAGTCCTGTTTAGGACAATATACAGTAAGCAAGCATATTATCAGCTGAGTAAAAATCAAAGCTCTTTGCTGCAAACAGGGTAAGGCCAAACTAGAGGGTACCTCACTCATAACATAAATTATCTTCTTCATATTTAATCTGTTAAAAAAAACAGCTCTGTAGGTTTAAACGTTTTTTAAAGATGGTTCTTTCAAACATTTCATTCTACCAACTCTGAGGATTTCTAATCATACCTAAACAAATCACATGAGATAGCAAGGTCACCTCAGTCCTTGAAGGTTTTTGCAAGGGGGTCACTTCCAATCATTGTTTTCACTGAGTGAGGGATGAAGAAACTGCCCAAAACTTTTATGAGAGCATTATCATAAGATCTTACAGAATTGTGGTGTGTTGCTATTATGAAGTTTGATTTTTTTGAACACAAAAGACTCCCATCATGTGATTCAGCTTGAGTTCTGAAACGGTGCCTGTTCATTTTTACTTGTGCAATGATTTTAGACAAAGGAAATTCTTTAGACTGTGATATGCTTGCAACTCAGACACTCATGTACCCTGAGTTATCATGTCATAAAAATATAAATCTTTATACAGTCTCCTTCCTTGAGATATAAAACTGAAATACAGAATAAGGATAGTTGTTCTGAAGAATGAAAGGAAGAGGCAACCTGATGGGTCTGATTAAGGAGCATTTTGAATTCTCTTTTTCTGATGGGGGTGATGAAAGCACACTTTGTCTAGAGTTCAGTTTCGATTCAGTCTGCCATGAAGCTGTTTGAATTTAGGATTATGCCCACATTATTCATATTGCCAAAAACATCAAAACAGGAACAAAGGGAAAGCTAACCTTGAATTTTCAGCATGTATTTCAGTCCCTGTAAACAAGTTACCATGGAGATAGAACCCATGTGAACTGCAGCCTTCCTCCTAACTGCTGTAGACTTTGGACCAGCAAGAAAATGTGACATGGCATTGGTGCCATTTGTGACAAAAAAACTTATTTCAAATGCTACACTCAAGCATTTCCTTGCAACACTACCAAGTGAAAGTTAGAAATTGCTTAAAAGCATTGAATTGCTTAAAAAATAGGCAAGATAAGTAAGGGGCAAAGCCTTACCAGTTTCACTTTTCCAAATTAATATTCTATCAGAAAAGAAGATGCAGGGTCACTCTGCCTGTCTTGCTAGCAGGGTGAGTCTGCAAAGACAGATTGCACTTTTACATAGTTTTCACTGGGAAATGGTTTTGAGTTCTTAAAAAGGAAGAAAAATATCCTTGTCATTGATTTTGTTGTTGCCATTCAAATATTTTTGAATAGAGCTGCAATTGTCATGTCAGAAATAAAAATAAGCCATCATACTTACTAGCCTACTTTTCTTCCATGGACAGAAAAGGATAAATACAAAGAAATTTGTAGCTTTTACTCATCCTTCAGATTTCCAGATTTTGTTCAAGAAAGTCTTTTGTTTGCTAGCTCAGTAGATTTATTGTTAAAACTATGAGTTCTGATCATCATCATCAGTAATCCTCTCTCTACACAGCTACTAATTGCTTAAATCACATTATTCCTCCATATCCTGGAGATAAAAAAGGAAAAACATATCCAGCCCCTAGAACAATGGCTATGACACAAGCTTGTGAGTATTGCAGGTGTCAAAAACGGGATTGATTCTAATACTGTAGTCATTAGTGCAAATAAATAATGATAACATAAAAGCTGTGATCTAATCTCAAATTTTCCTTTTGTTACTCCAGTTTGAAGTCATTATTTCCTTTCAGAGCTTTGAAGACTAGAAATTAAAGCTTCTATGATGTGCCCTGGGTTTCTGCTCTTTAGCCTGATAAAATATATGCCTGAGGAGGGGAATTGTCTTTTTATCCATACTTTTTTTTCTGTTAGTTTTCTTTCATTTTGTAAATGTTATTTTCTAACAATGCAATTACCCAGTTTACTTCCTCCTCTGACTTTTACTCTTCTTCTCCTGATTTAACTCTTCTAATTCCTTCCTTTTCCCTTTGGTCCCTCTATCTGTCTCTCTCTTATTTATTTTTTATTTTCATAGATGTCATCTATTTTAATTAGTTTCTTTCCTCCTGCCATAAGTCCTGATCCTAAAGCCACTGAAATCCATGGCAGCCTTTTCTGATTACAGTAGCAGTTGGCCCTTATTTCTTTTATTGATGGCACTTTCAGAAGTCATCAGTTCTGCTTGAAGAGTTCAGGCAGTGTAACCAAATTGTCACTATAAGATAAACGAGTAGGAAAATATTCTGTTACAAATGCCCAGAGTTTACAGTTTTATAGAATCAAGTAGACATAGAGGAAGCAAATAGTCTGGGTCACAGTAGTTTCTTGTAGAATAAAAAGATGAACATTAAAATAAAACATCTTCATATAGACAATTCAATCATAAAATGTATATTTCTATAAAAAATTGATTAAGTCAGACATTACATGAAGTACTGTTGATAATTCTAGGTAATTTGCTTGTAAGGCCCTGAGAATCTTGCTGCCAAAAAAACTGTCTGGCCATGTTTACTGACAGCTCCCCTGTGTTATAATGCAAGCAATATTTTTCCTACCCAAAACAAAGCGGTTAAAATTATATTTTCCCAAGCTGTATGGAAATGCACTAATTTGTAACTTTCTAAAGCTAACACATTTATGCTTCAGAGATACATAATTTAGTAACAAACAGCAGACTGAATTTTGATCAGGTTTAAAAAATGTGTACAATAGCCTTCAGACTTCAAATGAGCTGCAAAGGCTCCCTTGGTGTTTTCTTCATTCTGAAATTTAAGAGGTAACTTTTTTCTTGAAGATTTCTTTAAAAGGTAATGAACAATTCAAAAAAGCATGTTTATTATTGCTGCTACCCAGATACCTTGTTAATGAAGCTTTTTCTGTCAGCCAAGGACTGGCTTCCATAATGGTTTCTTGCATTAAGTGATGCAAACTGTTCCACTTATCTTACACTGCTCTCGTTTACATAATGGAGGAGCTGTGTAAATTAGAAACATACCCCAATCAAGTATTTTATAAGAGTCTATCAGCTCCTTGGTTAGAAAATCACGGAAGCATTTTCAAGCCTTTGAGGAATGAGGAAGGTACAATTCAAAAAATTAAGGAGTTTTTCCATTAATGGATTAGAGGCTAAACAAAGCAAGCAATTGCCTAAATGTCAGCCTGATGTCTACATTTGACACAATACATTTATATATGAAAAACTTCTGAATTATGAGGTACTTTTACACATGAACACTCAGATGCAGTGAATCCCGAGTCTTATTAGATGAACCATAAAAAAGGGAATAATATGTGTCGTGTGCTAAAAAAGGTGTATTGTGGGAACTGCTCTTCAGACAAGCAATTCTTATGAGAACAAGTCCGGCCAAAGTGTGTGACTTTTTGTGGGTCAAATCTTAACTTCAGAAGCTTTAAGCCTAATATCCATGGGCTGACAAAGTGGGCATTTGCTAAGAAAAAGCAATTTCATATTCAGTACTGTCAGTGGTAATGCAGATGTTACAGATGTCTCTGCACAAGAACACAGAACCCTTGTTCTGCTCAGGTTGGACTATATCAAGTTCGACCCCCTTTCCAGCCTCCCCAGATTGTGCTGTGGAATTCTGGCCTGTCTTCTCTCCTGAATAGGTCAGTTATTTATCCAGATAAAAACAGTAATAACAAATGTGCATGTTCTTCTGTTGCTTGCACACCTGATAACCTCAGGAGGTTCAGGAATTTGTTGTGCAAGTGTGCAGACTGCTGGGACATGCATGTCATGAGGGAAGCAGAGAAATGACAGCTCATCATAGCTGTTCAAATTACTGCCTTACTGTCTCTCTGTGATTTCAGTAGCTAAGTATTTCCTCTCTAAATTTATTTTGTAAAGACATGGCTCCTCTCCTTGGGTTTTTTGGTTTGTTTTTTTGTTTGTTTCTTTGTTTGTTAGGGTTTTTTTTTGTTATTGTTGTTGTTGTTGTTTTGTTTGGTTGGGTTTTGTTTGGTTTTTTTAGTTTGTTTGTTTGGGGGGTTTGGTTTTGTTTTGNTGTTTTTGGAGTTTGTTTTTTTAAATGCTGTTGACTCATCCCTAAATATTAAACAGCTACCTTGGTGCCAAAATTAGTTCTTTTTGATTGTACTTGAGGAGAAGTATTTGGATCATAAATGATCAAGTCTCAGCACGTGCAGCTAGCAGGGCAGTTAAATGCAGAGCAGTTAAGTGGCAGGAATGCAGGCAATATTTATTCCACATGAAGCATGCAGTCTCACTCCAGCTTTAAACTGCTGGCTGTAGCTGTTCTTCTCACAGATAATACCTGTAAGCTGCAGAGGAACCAGGGAACAGGTTTTTAATTGCATGGATCATCAGTGACCTTAAGTTCACACACAAGACATACCTTGGGTTATCTGTACAGTAGCCCCCAATAACTTTTGAACGTTTAGTGGTTCACATTTCTTTCTTCTTTCTAATGTTCCTTGATTAGAACAAGAACAAAAGAAAGGGCAATATTCTGTAGACTGGTTCCTACAGGACAAGTGTGCTTCCAAGCAAGAAGCCTAAAAGTTGATCCTAATTATCAGCACCCAGTCGTGCTGCTGAAGGCACATGACAACTTTGGAGCTGCCTGTGGACACTGAGGAAGTTTTTTTGTCTGCCTTGCTGTTAGAAGCAGCACTTTGCAGCACTGGCATCTATGATTGTTGCCACCTGACAGACCACGTATTGATAATAAAAACAGAAATGACAGCTGGACTGGAAAGCAGTTCTGCAGTAGGAAAATGGTGCTCTGTGGACACTTTCTATCAGATATGTGTTCAATTATGATTTTCAAAAGAATACAGCAGAACTGAAAACTTCTCAGTTATTAGAGATGTTGAATTTGGTGTGCTGGACAGTTTACCTTTGGTTTAGGCATTGTAATCACAGGTATTTGGTTTATAGTCTTATGATAGGAAGGGCAGGGACTGATCCTTCAGAGATCTTATGAGACTCTGGTGCTCTGTCCTTGGTTCTGTGAAAGTCTCATTTACTGCCCATGAGTTTTTATACAGCTGGTATTATAAATATTATTGAGATCTTGTTAATAGAAAATGTTTTCTTCATAGATTTAATACTTTTCCCATAAGATTCAAGTTCCCATGCTGCATTATTCACTTACTATTTTTCTCACAGAAATTACAAGTCTAGATCATACAGCACATCTAGGGTTCAGTATTTGAAATCTGAGTAATTACAAAGTCAGAGCAATTTTTCATTCTGTCTAGTCACGTTGCATGAATGAGTCCGTATTTCTTAGTAATTCAAATGTTACCACATTAAATAACGAACAGAATTTGAAGAAAATCATTTACTTCTACCCTTCCACTGACTAAGAATGGCAGTCACACCACACAGCCATGCAGAAAATGCAGCATAATGACCACAGAACCCCCCAGCCTGAGCTCAGATGCAGCTTCACATTTCTGACTCCTTAATGCCATTATTCAGTTTTTATTCATTATAAGAAGAAGAAAACTGTCTGGTTGAAATGTGGGAATACAAATTTCAAATTATTTCAGCATCCATATTATAACAATGGATGGGTTGAAAATTCCAAACTTAAGATTCCTTTATAAGTAAAATTGGAATATTGCAGGTCTCCCTTTTACCATTAATGGAGGTTGAAATGCTACATTTGCAAAACTTTTAGAAATAATTTAATAAACCAGATGCAGTTTTATTTTTAAGAGGATGTTATGGTACCTGCATACAGCAAGAGAGAGGGTTGACATAACTCAGACACTGAATCTGGAATGCTGTTTGTCTTCTAGCAGTAAATACTAAAGTACAGTGTGTTTTATGGTCAGATATATTCACACATATCTGACCATAAATCAGTGCTTCAAGCTTCCTCAAGGAAAGTTGAAAGAGTACATCTCACAAGAGAGGAAAATGCATTTAAAATTACTGCAGCTATAAAGCAAACTGACATAACCCAAAGCAACAAATATGGGGAAGGAAATCTTCTGGGGCCACATCAGTACTCTGAGATGATTTCCACTTTTCGGTTTTATTTCCGATCAGTGATCCAGTGTAGTTTACAAGGGGAATAAAATCTATTCGTTATTTCCCCTAATATTCAAACAGCTGCATCCCTTCTTTGGAGTTGTTCTCTTATAGAAGCAGCATAACACAGAGCTCAAAGAAAATGCTACATGATCTCTTTCCTTGAAGATTTTCTTTTCTACAGTCAGAAGTGTGTCCAACTCAGTTAGCTGTAGGTGCACTCTCATTTGCAGATGTTTCACAAATTTTGGGGGCATGAAGGAAGGAGATGAAGAAGCTAGAATAGTTGTACCATAAAGTAAAATGGGATTGCAAGTCCTCATTTCAGGTAAAAGTGAGTAAGTTTTATCCATATCCTGCTAGAAATCTCTCCCAGCATCATTTTCTCTTTTGAGGCTTCATCCTCCAAGGTTTGCACTGCTCAGATTACATTATTATACAGCTTATTTTATTATAACTGCATTTAATTGATGGTACTCACTTAAGATTTTATCACTTCTACTGATTCACAGTGGTTTTAAGAGAGAAGGGTGGGCAATTTGGATGTAATTCAGGTTTTTAATACATGTTTTAGACCCATTTATCATTTACTGCTGTTACCAAGATGGTTGTGTATGTAACTGTAGAAGGCTAAATCATGAACAAAGTAATACTTTGAATTTATGCTGAAATTAAAAAGAAAATGTATTCTGAAGTCACTTGATGCTAACTGATGGCCGTACTTAACACCTTAATGTGATTTTTTTTTTTTTAATCATCACTGAATTTTTGAACCCTAGCAATTAGCTTTCTGTCTTGAAAATATTGCTTCTAATAGGACCGATTCTGAACTAAAACATTCTAGAGGAGTTAGAAAAGAAGCAGCAGTTTTGTAAAGAAGTTATTCTGAAAGCCAAGTATTTAGTAGTACTCACAAAAGTTAGATGCATGTGGATCAAACAATACATTAAACAATTAAAATGTTGTCACATTATGGTGCTGCTTATTGAAGATTATGACAAAACTGTATATTATATCTAGCCTTCATATTGTACTTTAAAACCCATCTCTGAAGCACAGGGATTTTAGACCTTAAATGAGCCATTGTCACCAAAGTGTTCATACTTCCACGGGAAAAGGAGGAGGAATATCACTGAGGGAAGAAGCAGAACTACAGGAGCTGCTTTGCTGCATTGGTTACTTTTCTGCTTATTCTGGTTGTGTTGGTTGTTTTTCTGATTAAGATGTTCTGCTTGTTCTGATTACTTCTAAGTGACACCTGGCTCCCTCTTCCACCTGAAACCTGAACTTAGGATTTCTGCTTTATTTTCTAAATTGAAGAGCTCTTTCCTACCAGGCATCTTCTCATGTGAGTGAGTTTAACTTAAGAAAGCATCACTCACTTTTCTTGTTTATACTTTGAGTATATGGTGGAAGATCATTTGATTCTAAATTTTTTTAATTTTTCCTCCACATTTCAAACATGCTTTTTTGAATCCAGTAGTGAAAAAAAAGAGAAATATTTCAGGTTTGTGGTTTTGTGTAATGGCTATTAACAGAAATATATCTATTAATTAGATTTATTGATGTTTTTAATGCACATTGTTGCATTTTCAGAAAACACAGGCATGAAACAAGCTTTGTCTTTCCTAACTTTCTTCCTTCACACTTTGTGAACCTTCATCAGCTCAAAGGCTCTGTGATTAAGTCATGTTGTGTGCCCAGGAGAATGCATGGAAGGAAAAAACCCACCCAACTCCAAAGCTTTATTCTTACATTATTTCTGTCTCTGCACCACTGCAATCTGACCCTCATGAAAGTTCAACACACAGCTGGCCATGAGGTTTTTGGCATTCAGACAACTTAGGAGCTGCTGAGAGAATGTATCCATCATGCAGCATCTCCTGAAAATAGCAGTGGGTGGACTCAGACTAGGCTTGGTGAAGATATTACAGTTCAATAATGTTTTTCATTTCCATGACAGGCTAGTTTATATAAGATTAAGTTCACCTCAATCTGTTAAAATTCTGCCCAAAATGGAGAGGCCCTCATTGATTTTTCTATTCATCCATTACTGTTGTTTCTAACTTCTTTCCATCTTAATTTTCATTTTGAAAAATTGGTCCTGACTTCAGACAGTGCTATGTCTTCCTGAGATATGCTGTTGCTACGTTTAATAGCAGGTTGTTAGGAGTGTGATGGCTTTGAATTGTGACTGAGTTATTCATCAATGAATAGAGATAAAATCTGCAGCAAAATAGCAAGAATTGCCTATAAAAGCTGGCCTTACAGCATTTTCTTCTTTTTCCAAAATTTAATGAATCCCTTCAGCATTTTGAGAAGTGAGTGAATGGCACTGACCTGCATCAGGCAGAGCATAAGCACATAAGTCTTAAACTTGCTCGAATGAAAATCTACTGAAACCTTTGCAGTCCTCCAAGAGTTGCATTATGATTCCAGGCCTTCAAATAAATATACATATACATTTCTGTGTAGGGTTTTAAGGATCTTTGGTAGTAGTGTTCTGTTTATCTTTTTTTACTTGATCTGGAAATGTTTTTCCAAATCAGGAGTTCTCTGCAGCACGTAATTTCCTGCTACTCAAGCATGGCCCCATGGGATATTCAGCAGTCTTTCTGAATACCCAATTTCCCAAAAAAAAGTGTTTTAAAGGTTGACTTTACTCTCATGGACAAAGACTGCCTTTGAAACTAGAACTTCCTGAAAACAGGGAAAATACTCTGTTACTTGCACAGTAGCTTTACTCAGTCAGCATGGTTGGCTCAGAGGAGGGAACTGCGAGACTTAGCAAAGGCCTTGGCAAAAGGAATGAAACTTGGCAAATGAGATAGTAGGGGATGAAAAGGACTTGCTCTGAGCAGGCGGCAAAGATGAGAAGGATTGAAAAATCAATTGTGGCTCGAAGAGACATTCAGTTTGGAGTTAAGAGGAAAAGAAGGGTTTGGTTGAGAAGCAGACATGGAAGAAATGAGGTTTAAATGCAGCTCAGTTTTGGCAAAGTTTTAAAGATTTAACCTAAATGATCATGCTCCTGAAACCTAGGGGCATGTCTTAGGAGCTTTGTGTTCAAGATTGAACAACTTGAAATCATTGTACACAGAAATCACTGACCGTAGGATTTGTGCTCACTGAGGGTTAGAGCCACAGTACTGGTCTGTGAGGCAAAAAAGAAATAATTTTTAAAGTTAGTTCAAAGCCTGAGAAAAGTAACATCTTCAGGGCAAGAGATGTGCAACCTGAGCTGGATTGGTGTAGGAGAGCAATAAAAATTATTTATTTTATTCTTTAAAAGGTTATAGGATTTTTTGGTGGGAATTGTCAGTTATTGAAACATATGAGTTCTCATAAAGACATATCTGTTTCTCTTTCATTAAGACAGATCTTTTAGGTCCAAAATAAAATCTGTGATCAAATTTGATAATTTCTTGGTCCAGCTCCATTACTGGCCTATTCTAAGAGGAAGAGGAAAGGGTGTGAGTGGAGCTGGGGAAGGGGATTATGCTTCGCTGTCTGAACAAGTTGCAAGGCACTCCTAAAAGCTTTTAAGGTGTTAACCCAAATTTAGATTCTGCCCAGGGCTGCTCAGGAAGGTGAGTTATATGAGCACCGAGGCTTTGTTTTTTCAGGAGATGTTTCTTACATGAAGGGCACAGGGAAGGCAGTAAGGACGTGTCAGAGCACTGGCATTATGGCCCCAAGGAAAGAAATCAGGGGACTTAAAACTCTGAGGGAAGGAAAAAAATCTATTTCCTGAATGGCTTTACAGGACTTTGCATGGTTTTTTAAAAGAAGGTTGCTGGTGTCAAGGCATTATTGTTTGAGAATCGTATTTATCCCAACAGACTTAGCATCCTGAATTTCTGCTGGGATGAAATGCTGCTTGGGATGAAACAGGATAGCAGTACCTAGGAGGGCAAAGTGAGCGATCTTTGCCAGACATGCCAGTTCCCAGCTCTGCCCTAGATTCCCCCAGACACTGGAACAGCAGTTTTCCCCTAATGTCCCCAGCACACTGCCAAAGTAACTAATTAATCAGTTTGTCTGCTAATCTAGTGTATCATTGATTCCTCCTAAACCACTGCCTATCAGCACAGCTCTGCTTTGGGTTCTGTCTCTTTCCTGTCATCTGCTGAAACCAGGGATCAGCAATACAGTGAAACAAAACCCCAATAGCAATAAATCTAAGTCAAAAGTATTTAAATTGTTTTGACTGATTAATTTTGTATGAGGATTTTTTGGAGATAAGATGTCATCTGTGCATGTCACTAACGTTATGTTGGATTAAGTTTTGTCTTCTGTAGGATTTGAATTATTTCCACACTCTTTTCACTCTAAACACTTTTCTCCAGTGTACCCTTGCCTTCAGAAAGCTGTTGAAGATCCTTCTCTGAACTGCTACTTCATTATTGCTCACTCATCCCGACATTTTGGTCCCTTATGAATAATAAGTTTTCTGGTATCACTTTCAAAGGAGTGAGTGAGCTTTCTAAGAGGCACTAAAAAATCTATATTCATTGTTTAAGTTTAAGCTTATGATCTACTTGAAAATTTGGAGAACAATTTGCTTTTATGTTGCTAATTTCAGGTTGTCATTTCATTATTCTTGTTCATATCTAATTTATTAGATCACTTTGTGCAGACTTTTTCTCTCAGTCTAAGTCAGTACCTGTAATTAAAGCTGTCTGTAACTAATAGTGAGTAATTTATTGAACAAAAATGTTTCTTTCAAAAAACCTCACAACTTAACATGTGCATGGTGAAGATTTCTAAGCTTCAAAACTACTCGACAATTAATCATGGATGGACTCATGCAAGGACTGATGTCCAAAAAAAGTTGCTGGTTTTGATGGCAGGTTAGTCAATTAAAGAAACAATGCTTTGTCTGCTGTTCATGGGGTACGGAGGTGCAGAGTTCATAGGTGTCAACGACAATCAGTTAAGAAGGTCAAGTTTTCTTTAGGAAGAAAAAAAAAATTAATAAATTGCTCAAATCCCTCTCTGGAATGAAATTTTAACAATCTATTTCCTGTAGAAATTTTATTTCATTTGAATTAATAATGATTTGGCAATTTCAATTGTAACGAACATGCAGAAGATAATATAATATGTGACTAAAATTTTGATCTCATTATCAAGTGCATTTTCCTAAGTGAGAATTTGTTCAAAGAGTGTGTCCAAAATCTCATCACTTGGACAGTGTGATGGTTGGTTGTGTATCTTAATTAAATTATATGGCAGGATGAGGAAGATCTTCCAATTATCACCAAAAACTGTGTATGTGCAGCATTTTAGAAATCACACTGCCTTTCCTCGGTGTCCTATTGGAAGGAAAGTTGACAGAAGGAAGATAGAGATACTGAGAAAGGAAAGATGAAAATTGATGAAAGACTAATTTTTAAAAGCAATAATCTGGAATAAATACTGCAAGGGAAGTAACTACTCAGTAAATTTGTTATTACAAAGGGAGAGAGAAAGATATCAGGGGAATTTTGCTCTGTGGTTGGACCAAAGACAGTACATTTTCAGAACTGCAATAACTGGCACAGGTGAATTAGAATTTTGAAAGGAATTGAAAGGAATATTGTGTGTTCTACTGAAGTTTAAGTCTGTTGTCCTTTAAAGCTTTATTTGTTTAAGTAAATTTAATTTTCCTCTGTCCTTAAACAATTACAATGCAGGTAAAACATTATTGCTTCCCTGTAATTTGTACACACATTTTCTCCTCCAAGTATTTATGATATTAACTTACTAGGTGATACATTTTTGTACTGTTGACTTTCCAACTCAACAAAGTGAAATGAACAAACTTAGAAAATGGACAAAAAAAAGTTATTAGCTAACAGAGAATCCTATTAATTCTTTGAATTATTGTTCTTGAATACCTGTATTCAATATTTGCTTAGCTCTGGCTATAGAATCCATTTGCTTTTATAAGGGGCGTGGGTGTGTGTATTATGCAAGATTCATGAAAAAGGTGAATTTTATTTTTGTAATAGTTGACTGAATAGAATAAATATAGCATCTTTTCCACGGGCCATAAAGCTTGAATATTTATAATTTAGCAATAGGTTTATGGAAAAAGGCCAACATTTTTCTTTCTTTGAATGAATGTTAAGGTGTATTGTTGTTTAGAATACAGAACCCTCCAGCTCTTGCATGCTGTGTTACAATTTTAACTGTAAATACGACATAGTATCCTATTTATGAATTCTAATCTCAAAAGCTAATTTAATTGGTGTATTCCAACTACTATTGCTTATTTCACACTTCAGTAGGCAAAGATGCATTAATAATCGAAGTTTCAAACTGTAATTAACGTTAGCTTTAGGCTCCTGACAATGAAATGATTACATTTTTGCGTATGTCTTCATACACAAAGTTAATCTAACCTGTGATTGAATAATGAAAGAAACACACATATGCTCTCTAATGCAAATCACTACTTGTAATTATGTGTTCCCTGAAACTGTCAAGAAGGAGAAAAGTAAGATCCTAGTGGCTGTAAAATCTCTATGGATGTCCCTCATTCATCTCCTCCAGCTCTGTAGGTGATTTCAGTGAGCTCTGGATGTGTTTCATCTCATTTGTTTCCACGCTCTCCCTTACAGAACTGAGCCATTGGCTTTGTTCACTGGAGTTTGGGTAAAAGGTGACAGGGTGTCTGTCTAATGGGGAAAGGTGGAATTTTTCCATGGTGCCGTGCAAGTTGACTACACAAAGCCCTACCACGCCCTCTCCAGCAAAAGAGTCTTTCAGAACCCATTTTATTACCTTTCCCCTGAAGCTACAGAATAGTCTCCCAATTGCTGTTACAGTTCTGAAGGTAGTTAGTCAGCTCACTCTAATACAGGCCAGGGAACATGCAGCTATAAATCACCAGCAAGCAGGACCTAAACACAGCACAGTGAGGTCACTGGATCAGCAGTTCTGTGCTTTGCTGTGGTCTAGTGTTGATTAAACCAAGCTAAACATTAGTAACAGATTTTACTGCCCGTTATGGTCATTACAAGTAACAAGAGAGCTAAAAGCAAAATACTGCCCTAATGCACTTTGCCTACACTAAGTGTCTGTAATAAAATTATGGTGGTGATGCTTGTAAGCAGAAGTTTTTGGCAATAAACCTCAAGGAGATGGAAGTGAAAGAGCAGAGCGGCTGTGAGCCCGCTGTGCCTTGCCGGGCCAGAGGCTGGGGAGCTGGGCTCTGGGCTGGGCTCTGGGCTGGGCTCTGGGCTGGGCTCAGCACTGCTGAAGGCAGCTGGAAGAACTCTCACTGCTGGCAAACCCCCTCTCCTCCTGCTCCCGACACCACTCTCAGTTTGCATTTAAAAGTGGATAGGGTGCAAAGCAGCTGAATATATTTCTCAATGAGAAATGCATTTATTGCGAGCAAAGATAACCGAAAAAGGTTCAGATTAATTGTTGAAAGAGCTATTTATCTAGTTTTTAATAAAAGCTGCAAACCAGGTTTGACTCTTTCGGTAGGAATTGGGGAAACAGTAATTTGAGGAGCTCCATATTCTGTGGAAAGGGCATGTATGTATAGGAGGGCAGTTAATATTTATTCTTTCATGCTTAGTCTTTGTTCTTCTCAGTTCCTGCCTGTTTTCATCTATATTCCCAGTGATACCCTTTGTCCTCCCTTTAACTCCTCACCCAATCTTTGTACTCCCACAGACTTTCTCCCTTAACATTTTTTCTGTAGGGAGCAGTGGACACAAATGCTTTCATTTAGAAATTCCATCTGGGACCTTCTCAGTTCATGACAGGAAGAAAAGGAAAAAATAAAGGGGAAGTCAGGCAGGATAATAAGCTGTGAAATTAGCATATCTCCTGTGTTTCTAAATTCTCTTCACAAATCAAGTGGTGCCTGCCTGAGATAGTAAAATACAGCTCAAGAAAAGGCTGAGCAGATATTCAAAATAAGATGCTGCTAATGTTTTGGCTCCTTTTAAGTGAAACAGCATAGGATAGACTAGTTTGAGTCACAGGTACACTTGATACATCCTTTTTAATCCAGGCTCCCCAAACTAATTAGTAGCTGATTCACAGAAGTCCTTAAAGAATGGGTTTTGAGCTCCACAGCCATGCAGAGAAGTTTGGTGAAGTGTGCCCTTGGTGTGATGGATGTAGAAGGTCCCAGAAGGGAGAAGCTGCCCTCTCTGCTGGTCCCACTGGCTGGGGAGCTCCTTCCACCTTGGGCTTTGCCTTGTCCTTGTCATGGTCTGTTTCTCAGGAGCCCACTCTCAGTATTTGGCTCCTTTTATTAAATCTCCAGTAGCTATGAATTCAGGACATAAAAGCAGTTAGTGGCTTGTGCGGAGCTGGCCAAGTTTCTGTGCTGAACTGAACAAATGCCAAAAGCTTCCTGATGTAATGAAGTCCTCCTGTACATTTATTTCACCAGGGAGCATAATGGGAAGTGGGGAACAGCTCTGGGAACAGATTGCTGAGGTGCTGATGGTCTTCCAAGGGTGCTGTGTGTCCTGCCTCAGCATGCAGATGAGTCTGTGAAGTTTGTCAAAGAAATCCATAGGATCTTGTGCCTCGTTTGCAACAGCCAGGCCTCCGTGTAAAACCCCCAGCCTCCACTGGCACAGTCCTCTGGCAGACACAGGACACAGCCCTGGCACGAGAGCTGCTGCTTTATTTCTTGAGAGCCACAGGAAATTCCAGACGAGGCCCCCTGAGCTATTGTATTAACAGATCAATACCCTGACATTTGTTAAACTGGTGGGAATCTAGATAGATGGTATTCAGTAACAGGCATCACTTTATCTCTCATTATTTACATTTTCAGCTAAAACTCCATTTCACCCTGTTTTGCAGGTTTTCAATTACATCTAATTCAAAACTGTGGTACTTTAAATAGGATAAATTAACTTATGTTAGTAGAAGAGAGAAACCTCTCTTTTCCCTGTGTTGGCTGGGGTAGTGGAGCACTAATTCTCTGATGGGTTGTGATAATATGCAAATATGTTCTTCCATTACAGCCCAAGCACAGTCAAAGTTAGACTGGGGAATGCACCTGCAGCACTGAAATGGATGCTGCTGACAATGTTATGTCAATCTGTAGTTTCACTTTCTCCTTTTTTCTGTGCTTTGAAGGATAAGCAAAAAAAAAAAAAAAAAAAAAAAAAAAAAAAANAAAAAAAAAAAAAAAGAAAGAATTAATGCAGATATTACCATTTATGCCCTACAGATTCTCAATAGGTTGAATCACATCCAGGAGAGAGATTTTTCTGCGTCTTCTGCAAATATAAATCTGGTATCAATTCATCAGTCATTTTTTATTTCTTATTTTAAAAGGACTTTCTTTTTCTCATAAACCCCATGGACTGAAGGCTTTTAATTCTAGTGAAAGGTGATGAGCAGAAAGAAATGTACATATAAAAGGCAAAAACCCCCTCAGGTTTACTGTTTCTGATAGACCAGGGTAGAATTTATTACTTATGCCACAGAAAGTATTGAGGATCACTCTTTACATATTGTTATGTCTTAAGGTATAGATATATTAAGGTGTGATATTTAAGGTTATTCCAAGTGATATTTTTCCCTTGTGTTACTTACATCTTCAAAATTAGGGAGATTTCTTCATCAGTAGCAATTTGGGGAAGCAGGTGATAATTTCCACAGTGGAACTAGGCACAGCTGCCTGTGTTTGGGAGAATTGTTCTGTCTTTGGGGGATCAATCATACAGAAAATCCCCTCATTTTCCCAAGACTATTGTTGTTTGCAAGTTACTGATTTCTGTCCACTTTGTAGAAAAATGACCTGGCTTATGACAAAAACCAATGTTGCATTTCATTAAAATGAGAGGTGAGCCTGGCATGGACAAAAAGTAAATGTTTCTATCCATATATTTTCACATCCTATTTGCAAGTAGATGTTCCAGAGAAATAACAGTAATTATTACTGTCATTCTGATTTTACTTATTTTGCATTTGAATAAACAAGAAAGGGCTTTTACAAATTGATTCTAGTTCTGTCAGTGTGACCTGAACCACTTCTGACCAAAAATAGATAAATACAATTAATATGTCTCTCCTTCATCTGTTGACCTGGTCATGGACTTTGATAATGTAAGGCCCATTTGTAGAAATGTTCATGGAAATTAAATTAATATTGAAAAATGCAAAATGAGTTTTGAATTATAGTAAAACTTAATGGGAAAGGAGGTATGTGCATCTCAAAACAATGCTGGTATTTTCAAATGTGCTGGTATTTAAAAGGAAAAAGAGAAGACTTATAAAAACTAAGCCAAATATTATTTTTCCTCCTAGTTTCTGCTCTTTTTTCCAAAAAAAAGAAATGGAGTAATAATTGCCTGGTTAATTACTTGCTGCAGATGTAAAATATTTTATTTCCTAACATTTTATGTCTCCAGATTTCAGTCCAGATCTAACAAGTGACAGATATTCCATGCCTCATTTGTACATTGTGATCTTGTTTTCTAAGCATGAGATTGCCTTAAAATACAAATATGGAAATCAATATACAGATGCTTTTAACAAAGAGAGCACTGCAAAGTGTCTGCTGAATTAGCTTCTGTGGAATCATCTGTCACGTTGCTGACAGCCCAGCTTTTAACCATGATGGTATAATCTGAAGTGTTCACTCTAAAGTTGAGTTAGATTTATAATGTTTTAATTGTGATCTATTTTGTTATATTGTGAGTGAGTCAGACCAGATGGTATGAGGAATATATTAATTAAATTAGGGGGCTATTAGAAAGATACATGAGCTCTTTCCATCTTCAGAAAGGCTGAGCAGCCCTTTCTCTTCTTGCATTTATGTTTAATCTACCCAAATGTCATGAATAATTGTATTTTATTAAGAACAGTAAAGAAAAACACCCCAATCTTTTGAGCTGAAGTGTACCTGGGGAGATTTTTAATAAATTATTATTGTTAATTTTAATTCAGATAGTTTTCACTTGCTTTGGTTAATGAAGATATTTGCACAGGGTACTTCAGATGACAGATTAAGTTATTCTGAACAGAGCTATGAAATGCTAACAATGGATTCCTTGTCAAATAATTAAAAATTGGTGAATATTTTGGTAGTGGGAGTTTTCTGTTTAAAAATTAATATGAGATGGAGGCTCATTATAACAAACTGTTGCTTCTGTGACCGTAAAATCATCACAGCTGCTGGTATTAATTAGCGCTTTCTGTCTGTCCTTTGCACTAAGCAGAGACTGTAGCACAGACACTTTCTGGGGAATCACAAAGCTAAATTTTGGCGTGGTTGGCATTAAAATCCTAGCTGGAGCTCTGCCTGTGTGTGTATAAACAATCAGCTTAACTTGATGCATAACAATAGTCACACCAGAGTCACCTGGATGGTTTGCATCCGTGGAATACTCGAGCTTGGCTATTTTTAGCTCCTTCTGGAAGAAGAGATCTCTGTGAACCCTTGCTTCTGTGGACTCTACGATGATTCCTGCCTCTCCAGGGCTGCCATCCCAGCACATTTTGCAGCTGCTTGTTTCCCAGCTGTATTGTTACAGCGAGACTTTGTACTGCCGCTTTAGCCAGGAGCAGAAAGCAAGGAATTAAACAAGAGGATAAGGGGGAAAAGTTCCATAGTGAGCATGGCAGAGAAGTTTAGCATAGATATTTTCCCTCTTTCTGACAGTAGCTTCTCTCCTTCGTTGTCACAGGCAAGTGATTTTTTTTCTGTGCCCTTTCTGCATTGTTAGCAGGGACATCTCTGGGTCTGTGTTGCTGCTTTATACACTGGCATAAAAATGTGTTTGCAAATTGCATAATTCTAAACCAAGGAACAAACTGGAAGGTCAAGAAGATAGAAATAAAATTGAGAAAGAAGGAATGGGGTATTTAGTGTGGGGTTTGTGTCTTGTGGTTTTGGACTAACAAAATTAGCCTGTGTTGGTTGTTATTTTTTTTCCAAGGGACTTATAGCTATTTTGAGACTGATAACCCCTACCATAACATTATGTCAACATTTCTGTGCCTAATGACTGAAGACTAATCCTCTGGATTTGACACTTGTCCATGTTAAATACCCACCCCCACCCAAATCTATATTTTTATACTTGTACCATGGAGTATGCATTTATTGCTTCACCTAATCGAATGTAACACATGTATCCAGAATAATGTATTTCTGAGATGATAAATATTAAATGGACATCATAAATCTGCCCTCTTAAAAAAATAAGAAAAGAGACTAGAAAATGACACAGAAGATACCCATTTTCATTATGGCTTTTAGGCTATAATAGCTTCAGCCTGTTCTAAAGCCAGAGTATGAATGATGAGCAGTTGAATCCAGTTTGACTTCATAATACCACATTTTGTTTACACTACCACCTGTCAATAGGAAATAGACTGAGACATAGCTCCTTAGATATCCATAGGGAATGCTCATTTATAATTAACTTTTTAAAACAAACAAAAAAACCCTAAATATTTTTTCATTGCAATGGATTGTTTGTGCTGTTTTCCATTTTAGTAATAGTCCCTCACTGGAAAGTAGTTGACTTTTTATCTAATATCCTCTATGAAATATAACAGAAAATGCTTCCCATTATGTTTTTTTTAGTTTGCTGTCCATCCCTTTCTCCCTTTTGTCTGTGCCCACATTAACACCCAACCCACAATACAAGTGGAATGGCCTCCCCAAATTCTTGAAAAGTCCAAGTAATATCATGCAGGTTTAGGTCAGACTATCTAGCATAAAATGTAACTAGTGTAGGTCTGCTTTTTGAAAGAGGATGTCAAAAACAGATGAAATGATTATGAAAGTGGGCATTGGCACAGATTTAACCTAGTCATTATTCTCATTAGACTGTAATTTTGGGTTCCTCTTTAGATGACAGCTCATGATGAGAGCTGACATCTACTTTGAATTCATATTATCATGCTTAACATGTTCAACTAATATTTTCCAACAGCTGAAAGTGCAAATGCATGTCTTCTAAGATGTTCATATAAACACTGTTCATATCTATCTATCCACAAACACTGTGGATAATACAGATGGCTGATACTTAAAATTTGAGAGATAAAATAAGAGTTCTTCTGAATACGAACGTTTGAGATTGATGGGAAAAAGAACAGACAAAATCAAACCATTTAATGATTTTTTTCCCCCCATTCAATTTTATACTTCTTAATTCCAGAAGCAATAAAATTTATTTCAGTGTTGGCACATTTAAGAGGATTATACTAGTTTGACAAAGCTCCTGAGTCTTTCAAAATCTTTCTTGAAAAGACAAATTCAACTGATGTTTTGTCACTTAATAACATATGGTGAGGAAATAATGCAGCTTCATCAATAATTTCTTATGGCTTCTGTGATGTTTTCCTCTTAACATGAGACTCAAAAAATAATGCTAAATAAATATCTCTCTAGAGAAAATTACTTCCCTTTTTCCCTCTAAAGCTGGAAAAAAAAGCAAGCCCAAACGATATGCAAAGTATCTTGGCAGTGGTCTCAGTTTGCAGACTCTCTCTCAGCCCATACTCTGAAGCAAACTGCATTTTGCTCCTTTGTGTATTTGCATTTGAAATGCAATGTGACTCTGGAAAAGAAACATGATTTCTAGACCCCAGCTTCTTTTTTTTCTTGTTTCCTTTTTTTTTTTTCCTCCCAATCCATAAATCCTTCCAGTTAAGGCTCACTGTTAAACTCACCACTGTCCCAGCTCACTAGATATTCTTGGCCTGAGTTTCAGTATTTCAGCAAAAGCTGCATGAAGTCTTTCTGATCTTGGTGATGGTTTGACTATGACTACTAAACATGGATTGTGGGTTTTGTCTTTGTTTGGTTTTTTTAAGTGTTTTGTTTGGGTTTTTTGTCTGTGATTTGTGATTAGCGTCTAACAAAGTGGGTTTGCCGGAGTCTTGAGATCTTAAGTTTTCTCATTATATTTCAATCAGCCTCCAAGTGTTAAATGGTGGCAATATTTACCCTAATGTTATATAATTTTGAGAGTAAAGAGGAATGTGTTTGTGTGGGGCATAATTTATTGTATGTGTATTTAGGATGATATGATATGATATGATATGATATGATATGATATATGATGGTATGATATGATATGATAGGATATACATAGAATTTCCGAAATTCATGTAGCAACACGGTTACTGTGTCTTCAGCTCCTGCTGTGGGAGCCTCTGTTTTAAGCTTGAGATACAGATGGGAACTTCAGACTCCCTTGCCAAAAGATAGATGTTTATTCAGTCTTATCAGAGAATTAAAGCCACGGACACAGCCCCGGCAGAGTGAGAGCCATGAAGAACAGCTTATCTCTGTTACAGAGCTCTTTTAAAGACAATTTAACCAATTAAAACTTAAAATTAAAGATATTTTTTCTTTTCTGCCAATGTATGAAAAATGCATCAGCAAAGCTTACAGGAACTGCGGTATTTTTCATCCAATAATCTTAAACCACTTTTGCAGCAGAACATGGTTCCTTAAAGAAGAGAGAAGGCCCAGAAAACAACAACTGTCCTCCATATTGAAATATCTGCTACTATCTATTTGCTGTATAAACAAACCTAAAAACTCTAAACCTTTTACCCTGTAACAATCCTACATAATATTCTATCATCTAATTCACACGACAGTCAATTCTAATTCCTCCCACAGTGTGGGAAGCCTTCTCTATGGATGGAGGTTAAAGGCACAGCCTGTCCAGGGGGGTAGAATTCTTCAAAACAGGCAGAGAGACTTCCTCTGCACTCTGGGTTCCAACAATTCAGAATGAAATCATACATACTTCAGAACAATCTCCATCTCAGAATCCTACTGATTACCAAAGCACTAGAGGAACTGCTTTCTTTCCTCTATTCTGACACATCTGTTTTACATGCAGCAAAGCAGAGGGACATGCAATTGTACTGGAACAGCACAGAAATGAAGCCAAAACCAAATTGTTCCCCCTTTCCTGCTTCATCCTAAACTCTGGAGATTTTGGCATCTTTGTTATTTAAAAGGGTCTTGAAAGCAGCAACACAGTTAGCACTGCAGTCTATAGAATGCAAAACATTTAGTCAAATGTAGCACATCCTTTCATTTTCCAGTGGGGGAAATTATCCTCATAGAAGGAAATTAAAATCAAGTAATCTTTAAGGATTTAAAAGCTATAGATTTGAAAATTATAGATTGCTTTCTAAAATATCATCTACTCACATAGCTGATCTTCTTACATTGAACCATGGTTAGTTATCAGATACTTGTCCAAATTCAACTACTCTTAATTTTGAAATTCACTTTCACTCAAGTATTCTTCTTCCTGCCTCCTGATAGTGCTTTGTGAAGAACTGTCTCACACTGACTTTGGTACCTATTCTATCATGTGGCTTTCATCTTTGGAATTGATTAATGAAGCCATTATCCTCAGATAAATCCTGATTCATCTGTGGGAGTAGCTGAACATTTATTGTGTGTCCTACTGTTCTGCCTTTCCAAAGTTCAAAAAATCCTTATAACACTTACCTTGAAACAAGCCACCAAACTAACAAGAAAGATACTTACTGAATGTGTTTGATTTAAATCACTGTAGCCTGAAGGAGTGCTTGTGGTGTTAAACTTTCCCAGAAAAAGCAAGAACAAGGAAATTCAGGGAAAGTAAATGATATTTGGTGTGAAAAATCTGTTTGTTTGCAACTCCTTTGCCAAAAATATAACTTAAACTTCTCTGCTTTGTTATAAGTGGTTAGGCATGGGATTGCCATGTTTTACCAGCTATTAGAATTTTCCTATGAAATCTGAGTAGTTATGTACCCAGATGCATAGTTACACTCCCATGACATTGTGTTTTGGTAATCTGATAAACTGAAACGCAGCAAGCTGCAGCTCATTTTCAGTCCAGGGTGGGTTTAGGTACCACACCTCTTAAAGCAGAGCTTCTCCCCTGGCTTGTTATCTCATGCACATTTCATGACTAATGTATGTGTACGATTTTCTGCTGGCTGAAGAAAGCCCAAACAATTTACCAGATGATCAGTAAATGTCTTTTCCTCTTCATGTTCGTTATTACACGAGAGAGAAAAGATGCCCGTCCTGTGTAGGCTGAGATCAGCAAATCTACTGTGACCAAGAAGTTGATTTTTGTCAGGAACTGCTTTTACCCTGAAATATCACATTTATTATGATTAAATAAGAGGTGAATTTCTCTCCTTGATATCAGCACTATCAAGGATGTAGCTTACAGTAGTGAGGACAGAGATCTCAGGGAGTATGTAATAGACCTAATGCATCAAATGTAATGGTGTGAGTGATCTCATACAATTATTTCCAAGGGGTGTTGAGTCCACATGCTACCAGCATTAGTGTGCAGATGCCACAAGAAACCTGAGACTATAATTTCCACATCCAATTCACATAATGGATATGGAAATAGAAGTAATTTCAGATAGTAGATAGATATCCCAAGCCAATAAAAAACATATATAGCTCAATTTCCTCTTCAGCACTATAACAGAAGGTAAACAGCCGTTCAGACACTGTGCCATGCTCACATTGCTCTGGACATGTGCAGTGTTATACCACTGAAAGAATTAGGAATTGTGCAATGTGGAAGGGATCCTTTTAAACTCAACCTCCCCCCTCCCCCCCCACAAACAAAACCAAAACAGCCTGGTTTTTTATGCCTATTGTGATCTTAAAGTTCATGATTTACCCTGAGAGGGGGGCACTTTGACAAAATATTTCATTTTGGGCTTACAAACGCAGTGAGAGCCTAGCACCGTTTTCAACAGAAGCAGAACAGAAGCAATGGGAAGAAATCTATTGACCTGTACAACCAAAGAATATCTTGTTTATTGAAGCAAACAAGTTTCCATTTATATTTTTACTCGACCAAAGATTGTAAAGTCTTATTTCATAAAGATAAAAAGTGTCTCTGCTTCACTTGTTCCTGTTGAGTGCAGTTCTGTATCCCTTTAGCAGAAGGGTTGGGACTTTGTGTGTGTGTATGTAAAGCAATATTAACAGCTGGATGTTTTCTTTATACTGAAAGTTTGGGATAATGATGAAATTCCACACCTACGGATGGATTTTTAATGAGGTAGTAAAATGTGCAGGAGAAATTTAGCTTCTATGTACTCTGTACGTGTAAAAGGGTTGAAATTTTCTGCCTACATTTATCTTTTTGCTGCTGTTTGTCTCTCTTGGCCAAACATTATGGATTGCAAATTGCTCAGGGCAGGTACGGTGCAGGGAGGCACAAATTTTAGTCTGTCAGTATGTCCACAATAAATCTTGTTCATGAGAGCAACACAAATGTTCAAAGACTTCAATATTTGTTTCAAATTAGTGAATATGGGTCATGTTCTTAGAAAAGCTCTATTTTCAAGTATTAAATAAATGTTTACAAAACCAAGTATTATTTTATAACCAGTTAGCGAGTTCTTCGTGAGATTTGAACAGTAACTGAACATGTAAGGACAGTTTCCTTTGGAAAATAGAATAATTTTTAATCGTAATGATAGTGTTTCTTTTATAATATAGATTATTATAGTAATGTATATTGCATATGTAAAATTATAATAATTTCAACTGTGCAATTCTTCTGTGTTCACATGAATCTGTTATAGTACTAGTTACTGGTTTATGCTACTGCTAACTTGAACACACATTTTACACTAAAACCCTTTAATTAGAAAACTGAAATTCTCATATGTTTATGAGAAAATAATGATATTTGAGTTTGGTCACTTATCTTCCAACTTTGTGTATACATGCAGAGTAGGGTGTATGTGATACAACTCTAAGTGATTAAAAACCACGGAGTGATGTTTGCAGCTCTCTCTGAAATTGTGCAATTTGTTGCTTTCTTGTTGACTGACAGTTGGATTTTCATGAGTTTGAGGAGAGGACTTTTTTGTTAATGTTTGTTTCTTTGAAAAACAGCGATCACAAGTGAAACTTGTAATACAAATCTGTTATTTTTGATAAAATTTTAATTCTGGGATATGAAGTTTATTTAAAATACAAAGGTCGAAAGAGTAGATCCAAGATGCAGGAGGAGCTATATCAATGACCATCCTCTTCCTCTGTAGCCATTATCTTTTAGGTCTTTTTCTTGATCAGAAATATTTAATAACTTCCCTAAATTTGAACCCATTCTAAAAAAGCAAAATTCCCACTCTCCAACTGTTAAATTTCCTAAAGTCCATACCATATATATTCTCATCCTCTTCTGGATTTGATTTTCATTGGTGGTGGTTGTTTTGGGTACTTTCATATTTTTCTTGCTAACGTAGTGCAGGGCTAGAAAGTCTTCCTTAACACTTAAGAAATTTGTTTTAGAGAAAGCAGAAGATTTCACTTTTTAACACAGGAGAAATTTCAGATCAGTTTATCAACATGTTCTTCTTTCAGATAGCCTATGTAAAAAATATTCTGATGATATTTCAGAAATTTGATTTCTGGAAATGATTATGCCGTAAAGTCTTGAAGTTCAGAGTAGGTGGGATGAAAGTTCCTTGAGCTTATGAACGAGAATCAAAGTTGTGTGTTCTGTATGTTTACAGTTTGCACTGGGGATAAGCAAGTTAAAAAGATATATTTTATCAACTTGTTCTGATGCTGTAAAATTTTGTTCTACTTTCTGTAATTTGCACAGTTTTTCAATTCAAAGTAATTCAAGAGTTATTGAACATCAATCCTCTAATGTTTTAAAATATAGTTTGTAAATTCACACATACAGATTTATTTATGTCAAGTCTTTGAAATTTAGAACCTTACTTAGAATATTAAGTCAATAAACAAACCAGCTTTTCCCTCATCCATCTCTGTGGACCAATGCAATAGGGAATTATGCATTTCCATCTGATTTTCGTAGTTATATATTTTGGATCAAGGAAAAGCATACACTGTGTGACAGCTTCATTATAAGCAGTGTGAACAAATAATAAGACTGTTCTGTGTCATGCAAAGCTAAACTCTACTTGATCATGCTAATATAAATCACTTGTTAAAGCAACTGTATTCCAATTCAAAACAGCTGCAACTGATTGAACACTGATTTCAGTCCATTGCAGGCATAAAGCTTTGCAAAACTACTTTCATCCAGTTCATGCAGAGTAGTGTTCATGCCATCCTTTTTGTGTGTAGTGTATGAAATGTGTGCTGTTAACACCGTACCAGTGATTTTCCTGAAGGGAACTTCCCATTGCTTGAGAAGCAACTATGCTGAAGAAAGGAGCCACAATTCTTTCCTTCTGCTGTCCTTAGCTTACTACTGAGAGGCTGAGCATAAAGCCCTTTTGCCATTGGGAAATAAAGACTTCCTCATTGCAGAAGTGCACTACTCGATCTTATGGGCATTTAGTATTTTATGACTTCATCTCAGCTTCTTCATTACTTATAAATCACTGACACTTCATACTTAAGCAATTAAAACAAGTAACAATTAGCTTATTACCCCCATGATCCACTGCAAAATAATTGCACTAGAGAATTCATTTAACATAATAAAATGAAGAACATTAGAAATCATTTTGTGCAGAGCCAGCACTAGTTTGACAATAAGCTTTATGGTGGTTGAGTACCTTATGCTCTACTAAAAGCAAATAGATTTTCCATTACTGCAAGCCACTCACATAAAGCCAGTAGGGCAAATTGTGATTCTAAGTAAAGAGTAAATAATCACACTGGCAGAATGTCTACCTTCAAGTTAAAAAAGTACAACTAGTTGTTTTTATCTTTCTTTCTTTTACATCTTTGAAGGCACAGAATTATTAGGTGCATTAGAAGTACATTTAGGTGTACTAAGAGGATGTACTCTTGCTAAATAAGTAAAAAAGTTTTAAAAGTAGATCAGCAGTGCCAACTGTCTTAAAATTCATTATGGGTCAGTCATGTGCACAATAATAAATTGAAGGTCCTGAGAGTGAGAAGCTGGCATTTATGAATATCTGATTTCACAAAGCCTTTTCTTAGGTACTGCAAAAACATTGGATGAAATCTTGCCGTATTTCACCCAAGACCTGAATCAAATCCCAGTGAAGTGGTTACTATCTTTCTCAGTGGTTTTGGTGGGTAATATCTTCTCTCTTCTTGAATGCAATGCTGGCTCAGTATTGTGTCATGGGAAACCATTAGCCAAGTGTCTTAGGAGACTGTAAACACCCTGTAGTGGCTGTTTATTCCACTGACCTCTACATTCCCCTAAGTGCTTTTTACCCTGTCAGATTTAATATCTCTTATTTCTTCAAATATTTCTACATTTTCTATGTCTTTTCAGATACTTCACTGAAATAAGTATATAATTTCCATTTCTTTTTTTCTTATGATTTTGTTTACCATTTTTCCATACCATTGACAGATCTGACACTTGCAAATTCCTTCTTAGAGATGATGTTTTCAGAGACCTTGGGAACTGGCCATTTTCAAATCTACCATTTTACTTATTCACTTGAAGTGAATACATTTGGAAGCAGAATCCTACTCAGCAGAACTCCTTGCTGTTCCTTCCCAAAAATGTGTGCATCTTGGAATTGATTGCCTTGTTAAATGATTTATTTAACATTAAGTCTGCTGGATATGGAATTTATGTTCTTATTACAAGGCATATGGGAACTATTTCTGCCAATTTCTTCAGGGAAGTAAGACATCAGATGCCCTTTGCTTCTATTCTCATGCACTGAGTTGTTTGGGACAGAGCCTGCTGCTATTTTACTTCCAATAAAAGTGCACAAAATGATGCAGTAAGACAAGGCAAGCGTGCAGTTGAGCTAATAGGAGATGAAAATGAACTGCTCCAAGAAGAATGCCAGTAGAGTTCACTGCTTTCTGTGGTGCCTCGCAGGGAGTCGGAGGCTGAATTGTGATTCTATTTCAGATAAAGTGCAGTAGCAGTTCAGGAGAAGGGAGACTTCCATGTGGCATGGCATCAGGTCTGGCTAGAATTGTATCCAATGTATCCCTTCCTTCCTAAACACATTCCCAACATGTTTGAGTGTTAGTTGTCTGAAAATTTTGTTCCAAATCTCTTAATTTCTTACAGTTTATGTTGTTTTATTTCCCCCACCAGACAACTAAAATTAGTTTGAGAGGAAATTTAAATCAGTGCTCTACCCAGCACTGTCCTACTATATGAAATGACAGTCTCAGTGCAGAAGTAATGATAAAAAAGAATTCTAAAAGCATGATTGGAATTAGTTGAGAGTTTATTGTAAAGCCTGAATTAAAGCATGTTGTGTGAAGTGTGTTTTGAAGGGTTACATTCTGAATGTTTATGTCTTGAAGAAAAATACACCAAACAATTATTCAATAAGCAAGACACTTAAATTAATTTAGTAATTATTACTGACATGAAGACAAAAGAATATAAATGCAGAATTTGAATATGTTATTTCTGTTAGGATCATTTGTTCGGCTTTTTAGAATACATAAGGTAAGTTACTCAACAATAATAGGAAGTCAAAACCACATTAAAAAGAAGTAATGCCCTTTCCACTGCCTTTTATTGCTCTTTCTATTTGGAAGAAATAGCATTTAACCTCTGTGTTAGCAGTGGTGATAATGGTAGGTAGTACAGCATAATCTTTCAGAGGAAGCCTACAAAAAGCCATTTAAAAATATGACAAGTAAATAATACATAATTAGTCAAGTTTTTGGCATTTAGCGATGTAAAAAAAAGTAATGAACACTTCAATTTGAAGAAAGCATTGAGCAATTATTCTAGTTCTTTCTACAATGTATTAGCTTTAGAATATTGTAAGTACTTGTGTTGGTTTTGCAGGACCTGGTTTTTGGTAGTGGGGTGGCCACAGAGGTGGCTTCTGTGAGAAGCTGCTGCAAGCTTCCACCATGTCCAGCAGAGCCAATCTCTGATGGCTCTGAAGATGGACACGCTGCTGGCCAGAGCTGGGCCAATGAGAGAGGCTGGTAACGCCTCTGTGATGATAAATTTAAGAAGAAAATCAAAACAAACAGGGGGCAGTCTTAATTGTAGAGGAGAGGAGGAGGTGAGAACATGTGAGGGAAACAACATGGAGACACCAAGGTCANAAAGCCCTGTCTCCCTGTGCTGCCGGTGGGAAGGAGGGAGAGGTTGAGAGAAGAAAAGGTGCTTTAAAGGGCTTATTTTACTTCTCATTATCCTCCTCTGATTTTGTTAGTAATAAATTCACTTTATATCTCTAAGCTGAGCCTGTTTTGCCCTTGGAGTGTTTTCTCCCGGTCCTTATCTCAACTCACGGACTCTTCATTAAATTTTCCTCTCCTCTGCCCAGCTGTGGCAGGGGAGGGTGAGTGAGTGACTTTTGTGGGTGCCTGGCATTTGGCCAGTGTCAAACCATGACAGTACTATACAGGAAAGTTTCATATTTATTCCTTTTCAGACTGCCTTTATTTCTGGTATTCTTCAAAGAAATTCTTTGTGAGGAGAAATTACAATATGTTATTGAAATACTTCCTGTTTTATGGAAGTGGCAGTAAGTTTGTCTCCTTACTGACAGAGCTCCCACTAGGGTGAGCCTGATCTAATTTTCCCCCCTCTGGAGCTGCTGTTTGCACATTTGCAGTGCAGGTGGTTTGCCTTGCCCATTCATCAGTTGTGTCTCGGAGCACTATTCACCAGTAGGGTCTCAGTGGAGCTGTGTCCTTGGATAATCTCGGGATTATCTAATCTATTTTAATTTTAGATGAAATACTGATGTTCTTTTCCCTCTGGGTGATGACAGTAATGGGAATTGGTTACCAAACAGTCTTTTTGAAACAGAAGAGGTTTTGTTGGTTTGTTTCTGTTCTGTTTTTGTTCTGTTGTTTGGGTTCTGTTAATGAAAAATATTATAGAAACCATGAGAATGAATTTCCTAGATTTCTTCTAAAACTTATCTGTCCCTGCCAATGGGAAGACTCAATTCTGAAGAATCACAACCAGACCATCTTTCCTCATGAGAATGTCTCCCTGCACAATTTCAGAAAAATAACTCCGTTTTGGGTCTAGTAAAAAATAACTTCAGCTCCTTCTTTTTCCCCTAATCTGTCGTCCTCCCACAGATTCATGGACCTTCAAAATTCAAATACCTTCCCTAAAGAATTAACTACTAGTTATCTGAGTTACAGAAAATATCTGAAATTATTTCTTTAGATTGCATTATACTTTGAACTGTGATGTTTCTGCCTTCAGTCACATATCAAGCTTTAATGAACAATTATACCTTTCCTCTGAAATATTCTGGGTTTGGAGTTCATATCTGTTTACCACTGTCAGTGTATGAGTTCTAGCAGCAACATTTTTACCAAGCAACCTTTTGCAAATCTTGTTTTTGATTCTTCATTGATTTAGAGAATTTTAAAGGTTTTATCCTTATTGGCTCTTTACAGCAATAGAGATTCCAGGAACATATTTATTACTGGTTTGTTTTACAGTTTTCTGAAAAATGTCAATGAGCGAGCAGCATATATATGCTTGAATTAGGCATTTATTCTGAATATATATATAACTGCATTAATCAAACCCACAATTCTGCACTGAACCTTCTCATTTCCCTAGTATGCCATAGATGTTGGTAAAAAAAAAATCTTTCTGTTTTTGCATTTGTCTTGCAAAAGTGATGATGGAAGGTACTCTGACAAAACCAGTTCTAAATACCAGCCTGTCTTCCTGTAGTAATAGATAATATTTGAATAAAGACACTGATTTCCAAATACAAGGTGCTCATTATAAACATTTTAAATAAACATAATAATTTATTATTTGACAGCGACATATATATGGTCATATTTGATATGGACAGTATAATCAGTTAGTTATTCTACAAAGTGTATATATAGAGAAGCAGGCCAATCATCTCATTTCTTCTTTTATGTGTTTCTAATAATAAGACTTTCTCAATCAATTCTAAAAAATGCTCCTAAGCCAGCTGGAAAGTGTAATTGCCAAGGAGTGTGCTTCATCCCATTGTCCAGGTTGTAAATAAGGACATTAAACAGTATTGGCATGAGTGTCTGAGTGACACCAGTCACCAATTGCCTTTTCTACCACTGGCAAAGCTGACCCTTCCAGCCCGAGAGCCCAGCCAGTTTTCCATCCACTGGGTCATCCATTTGTCCTGTCCATGTCTCAGCAGCGTGGCTGCAGGAAGTCTCTGGGGCACTTTGATTTCAGCAGGGCTCTTGAAACTTCACAGCAGCCACTGGACAAAGCATCTGGCAGGCTGGAGGAGTCTGGTTCCTCTCCCCTCCCTGTCACCTTCAGTCCTGTCCCTGCTTCCCACAGCAGTACTTTGGTGGCAGCCTGTTGTTCTAATTGCCTGTCTAAACAGAAGAGCACTAGGGAGGTTTGGGACGTTTCAAGGTTTCCTCAAGGAGCTGTACTCAGATCTGCAGAGGCAAGAGGATCAGACAAGATCATTCTGAGTGAAGATTTGGATCTCTGGGTGAAGTCTGAATACCATCCCCTTAGGCCACTATGTGGTATAGGCATAAGGAACCCTAAGAATAAACAAGAAGAATTTAATAAAACTGTTCAAACAGACATGCTGCAATTAACAGAGCAGGGATTTTCTCCCTACATTTTTCAATTTCCTAAGTAATCTCCTATTTTATTCTGAAGCATCAAATTTGCCTAGAAATGTTATCTTTTCCAAAGAGACTACAAGGATATCTTCAATTATACCAGCATATATTACCACTGTTCCTATTCAAACTAGTTACAGAAGAATTTGCATGCATTTCCAAAGTTAGAATAGTTTTTCTGTTCTTTTTACGAGATCTGCTACTGCACTGATGTTCCTTCAACCCTGCATTCTCTTTTCCCCAAGTTAGGTGGTTACAAATATTTAAAATATAAGTACAATACTTTAAATTTTTTAGACCATGCAGTACTGTAAACTCCAGAATGGATTTTAGTCTGAGCTCTCTACTTCATGCTTCAGCAGTGTGTAGTTTAGCAAGAATCTAATAATGCATAACAATGTTATACAAAATTAATGTAATAAAACCTTGGAGCAAATTGCCCTGCCTATGTACAATTAAGAAGCAGAAGCCTCCAGAATGTTAATGCTGTTGGAAATGAGGGATTTGTAAATGGGTTGTTAGCTTTACCTACAGTTCCCTATGAGCCTCCTGATTTGTAATATATATGTTTTAAAAAAACCCACACTCACCAGCAACTATGCATTTAACCAAACTATAGCAGGAATAACTAATGTAATAAAGGATGATAAAGGCAGTTATTGAACCTGTCATAATTTCTTTCTTAGATGATTGGGTTGTTTTTTTTACTCATTTATTGGTTGAGGTTACTGAAGTGTGGTCTGTGTAGATCTTTTGGTAAAGGCATTCAGTATTTAGATATTTATCATGGAGAGGCACACACTCAGCTGAGGGGTATCAATGTTATTTGGAAACAAATTACAAATACAGTCATGCAAAGAGGTATATGTGCTTTTATATTTGCTTTATCAATGATGCTTTCTTATGCATTCTGGATCAATAGTTATGCAGCAACTCAAGCACATCCAGTGCATTTATTTGTCACATGATCATAAGAAATGAAATTGAGAGAATCCTGAAGAAACCCCAACCCTATAACTGTACATGTGTAATAATATATTTGAAACAGTGAGCGAGGATACTCTTTAAATAACACATTTTCTTCTGAGGATTTTATTTCCTAATAATATTTGTAAAAAAGGTGACAATTGGCAAAAAATATAGGTCTGTCTAATAACTTTAATTGTCCTGTGCATCTTCTGAGCTCTGTATCCTGTTTCTCAAAGAAAAGGATGTGTAAGATCCTTTTAAAATTGTCTTCTTTTGAGGATTCAGAGAGAGCAGAACCAACCCCCTTGCTCCACTATGTGTTCACTTACCTGAATAACTTTGGACATACTAACTTTTAAAATTGGCAATTACCACCTCTCCTGCCACCTTTGAACAGCTTTGACCTTTGCAATTTGTATTAGGAAGCATCATGACTACAGCTGACTGGTATTAATTTTCATGAGAAATATGTTGCAGAAGAAAAAATGTTAGAAAAAATCCTGAGTGGGACGGGACGGGACGGGACGGGACGGGACGGGACGGGATGGGATGGGATGGGATGGGATGGGATGGGATGGGATGGGATGGGATGGGATGGGATGGGATGGGATGGGATGGCCACTTCAGGAAACAGAATGAGAAAACGTAATCACAGTTTATGTTTCTACCGCAATAACTCTGGCAGGTTCTCATGTGAAAATCTGATGGTATTGTTCATACTGCGAATACTGGTGAATATCAGTGTGTTAGATATTCTGTGATTGTAAATAATGAATGTCTTAGCAACTAATGTAGCATTTAGCAGCTTCTTGTATGGGAGTAAAGGACTGCCACAGTCAAAGCCTGCCATGAATCTCCAGAGCAGAACTTCTTCCAGGAAAAGAGGTCAGCAGTGAGCAACTGTGGCAAATGTTAACATGTAATTCTTTCCAATAAGAAATCTTTTTTCTCTTGTGTATTTTTTCTTCTTAGAGTGACACATAAGGAAAAGTATGTTAGTAAAAGTTACATTAATTAACCTACATGAACACAATTCAGCTAGAAATAACAAACAATAAGCTGCCTTAGCCCCTTTCTCAATTTTAAAATGCCATGTTCATTGTGGAATATGAAAAATTAATAAAAAATGTCACAAGTGGTATTATATGGTATACTTTTATGGTATTTCCATTTAGAATTATTTTTGCTTGTCAGAAAAACAACCCCAAACAAACAACCCCTCCCCGAAAAGAAAACCCAAACAAAAATCAAAAAACTCCCAGTACATTACTCCCTCAGGGGCAAAGAACAGTTGTGCTTCCTCCCATTTAATGAGGTTTAGATGACAGGCCTCAAGAAACCCTTGCTCTTCCAGTTCAGTACAATGCTGAACTGCACTTGGAGCTTTGCAGTGCCCAGCAGCTTCACTTGACCAGTGTGGAGTTTGTGTTCCTCAGCTTGGGACAGAGGAAAAGGGATGTGAAAGGACAGAATTAATTTTGCTCTGATTCTCCTCCTCTCCACCATGTGAATGCTGTGTGATGAGGAGATTATTTTGTTCAAGACTCAAGTAGAGGTTGTTGTCATGGCTGCATAGCATGAAAAGTAATCCCAGCACCACAGACTTTAATACTGACAGTGTTGAGGCACTGGACACTGGCTGTATCCAGGCTTATACCAAGGATATAGCCAGAGTAAAGCCAAAGGTGTGGATACAGCAACAACAAAGGACTATGATAATTTTAGATTACTAAAATCTAACTCCTGTTGTAAATCCTGTTGTAGGTGCTTTGTTGGAAAACTATGGTACACTTTTTAAATACTGTAATTTCTTATAAAACTATATATTAAACCATGAGGCATGGAATGCAGCCAGGAAACTGGGATGGACAAAGCTCTGTGGCTACCAAGTTCATGATTTTCATAATTTCATTGCATATTGATCAAGTAATTGAAGTTTTAAAAGCTTCTTTTTAAATCTGCAATGTTTTGGGTATAAAAATGTGAATGAGAGATTTTTACCAACTCTAAATGCAACAATTCCGTGAAGCAACAAGATATTGCAGAATTATGTTATAAAAATTTTAGTCATGTGAAAAAGCACATTACCAGTTTAATTTGATAATGTGTATGTGGGCTTGCTCTCGCTTTTATAAATACCATACTGTTTTGATAATTTCCCAGACACAACTGTGTAATAATTGCATGTCTGGAATGGCTGAAAGCACGAGGCAAATATAATCTAAGCAAGTTTTCGTAGAATAATTGTATACTGTCATGTGTGATTGGCTAAGTGTTACACAAAGTATACAAAACATAAGCAAGCAGGAATCTTTAATTAAAGAAAAACACTGCTGTGCTGGTATTCCTGTTTTTCCATGAACTTCAGGAGTGCATTTTTATGATTAGGTCTATTGTGAATGTTTTTTTTCCTCTCAAGGATAGCCTTAGAACTTGAAGTTGTGACTGTCATGCTGTGCCCAACTCTAGAAGTACAGTCCTTTCCAAAACGCTGTGCCTGTGCTTTATGTGACTCTAAATGTGCTGTTCCTTGACCAGAACCACTACATCCTGTCGTGGTGCCCTGCCCATCCGAGTTGCCCATCTTCTTGTAGAACACCCTACTGACATGCATGAGGGTGTGCAAAGTTTCAGTCCCAGCCGGCACATGAACACTTTGGAATAGATTCGCCTTTTTATTTCGTCCTCAGTGAAATGAGAATTGGGCTATTTACCTTCTAAGAGAATTATGAAGACAAATTCACTGAAGGTTTTAGGTGCTCAGAAAATGTAATGGAGGAGGTTTTGTAAATATCCAGGAAAAAAAAAATCAGTGAAACCAATCTATTAGGACATACTTAACAGTAGCTTACAATGGATAATTATTCATTGCTTCACTGCTACTGGGCAATTACATTGCCAGTAAAGTAAATTAGTCCATCTGTGGGTTATGTGTCTCTAGGATATTCAGTTAATTACATTACGGTATATTTTTACTCATGTGAAGCAGAAATACCTAGTGGTTAAAAGACTGAGTAATGAATTTGGAGGTGTGGTGTAGGTGCAGCTCATGGCACAACATCCTCATCCATCACACTGTCTTGTCTCCCTCAGCTGAGGCTCGGAAGGAGTTAAGCACTATTCTGTGAACTTCATTACACACTCTGTGATTATCAGAAAGAGAGTTGGCATTGCCTCCCTGTAGATGAATGCTTTGGATTATTTTCTACGTGTCTGCAAGCTAGTTGAGTGATCAGCATGTGATAGAGAGTTTTCTGTATCAGGAAGAAGTGCCTCAGCATTCTGAGGCAGAAAACCTGAAATCCTTTTAATTCATCTTAAAATTTTCAGAAGTGGGTACTCAACAACACAGTTGCGTAACCCAAAGCTGAGATTTCTAAAAATGTTTATTGCTGCTTAAATATGCATCAATGTAGAGGTAATTAAAACAGTCAGAAGAAAATTTCTGACAAGCTGACATTTTCAAAACAAATAAAGATTCTCCAGATATTTATAACTTTGTGTCAAGGACAATTTATACTCCATGTCATATTACAATATTTAATTTGGTTTTGTTGTCATAGTGTATTAACTCTAAAAGACTTTTAATATTTCAGCAGCTGCTGCATTGCCCTAATCAGTACTGAAAAAACATACACTAGTGAGTATACACAATATGCCCAACATGTTCTTTGGCTCATTCCCTGCTCACCCCTAGGTGAGTGTCCTGTGCACCATGTTAGTTTCTGGAAGCAGCAGAATCCACATGAATGAAACCTGGAGGAACAGAGCAGGAAGCAGCAGCTTTGGTTGGTGTTTTTAATCATCTCCAGTCATTTATGCCCATGGCCCTACTGACCTGCTCTGTGGGATATGGAGTTAGATGTACCATGCTATTCTGAATGAGTAAAGGGGCACAACTTGTCCCTCTCAGAAAACAGCAAATTGTTCCCTAAATCACCATGAATCAGGCCTGAGTCATGGGCTTGGAAGCAGATCAGAGCAATCATTTTCATTTTTATCTACTAAAATTCTGTATGCTCATTCCAAGAATGGCACATGGTGTATTTAATTTGAAATTCTTACCAGTATCAGGAATTTGAAGAAAGTATTATTGCTATCTCTACCTTGCTTCTCATATATATTGACATGAGAGTTATTCATTAATACAGATGCCTCAGGGTCAGATTTTGCTTAATTATATCAGTCCTGGTCATTACAGATTTCTTAATTATTTAGAAAGTGCCATTTAAATGTATCTGATTTCTGTTCTAAATTAGATTTCTTTCTGATGACTATGAAATATTATACTTTATTGAGCAATAGAAGTGTATAGCATTCCAGGATAAGAATAGGATGGTAAATACGATATAAAAGTTCTGGTTTTTATGGTATTGCTAAGCCTTTGTTTGTTTGTTTGTTTGTTTGTTTCCCCTGCTAAGGGTTTTTTCAGCCCTCTAAATATCAAAATTCTGCAGTAGTACTGAAAATATTACTCTGCCACTTGGATTGATAAATCGGAAATGACACACTTCAGGACAAGGCTTTGAACTGGTACCAGAGGTCAAAACTATTAATAGTGAAGTACCTTACTGAAATTGGATGCTACTTGAAGCAAATTGATGTCATTGATTTGTATGACAGTCTGTAGTGCTCAGCCTTTAGTGAATGTGAATGTATCTGTGTTGAGGGTACTGTCACCTTCATATTTTTAAAGACCAACCCAGACCATTCCCACTGTTAAACTTCAATTAAACTAATTTGGTTGGAAAAAATGTCCTATATGTCTTTTATCTACCCTGAGCTGCTGGCAAAACAAACTGGCTGTTCCATATTTGGCATTTATTAATAATATTTTGAATACCACTGCGCTTTTTAAGCTGAGTGTGGTGGAATTCTCATGTGGGATTATTAAATGAGTCGATTTGCATTCTAATGAGAACAAATGTTTGGGATTGCATTGTTAAAATGCTAAAACGGTGTGTGTATAATTATTTTGCAGCTTAGATTTGCAGAACTCATTTCCCCAAACTCTTTTTTTTAAATAACTAAAGAGACAGAGCATACTGACGGCTGGAGGGGAGGTGATTAGGGTAATTTAAACTGTTCACAAATGACTTTGCTACTGAATGAAAGCATTTCTTTGGCTTTGCTGTGCTCCTTTCATTATCTTTAAGCGGCTGCAGTGTTGAGTCCCATAAGAAGCCTCACCAAGCTCTCTTTCCTTGTACACTTTCTCATTTGTATTGATTAATCATTTTGTAATTCCATTCTAGGTTGCCTTGCTCATCTTTAAGGCATGTGCTGCTTTTTCTTTGCTTGTCTATCCTGTAACGGTTATGTTGTCTCTTCTAATACCTTAGCTTTATCACTGCAAGTCAAGCTTTAAAACATTAATCCCTTCATGCTTTAATTTCATATTCTATTACCAGAATGAATGCAAATACTGTTTCCTTTTTGCTCCTTTTTAATCATCTTCACTACAGCTTTTGCAAATGGTCCAAGAGAAAAGTAAGCTTTTTATTACAGTCAAAGATTTCTTTGGTTACTCTTTTCATATATTCTTCCACAAGTATTGCCAAACAAGGATTGTTTACTGCAGGCTTCTGAGATGTTCTGCTGCTTTTCTATTCACCACCTCTTGCACTGCAAGGCAGTATTGTTTAAAATATCCTAAGAAAAAGCTCTGTGCTTCTCAGGGTAAATTACCATGAGATACTACAGGGAGGTTTTAATAAAGACTTGTCTTCCCCTCCTGCCCCCTCCAAGTTATCTTGTCATAAGCAGTTGTGGTTGTGAGGTGTGGGTAGGGACTGCTCTTTAGCTTACTGTGTGAACCACCAGGCAACACTCTGGCATTGTAAACTTATGTAAAATTTATAGAGAGAGACCTTAGCAGCTCCACAGTTAAACTCAAGTTATACTCTTCACGCAGGTTTTAAATCCTTGAGACTGACTGACACAAACTTTTTCAAAGATCCCATCAGAAAACTTGTACCATTTTCAGTAGGAAGAATATGTGTGGAAGTTTCTAGCTACAAAAAACCATATATTCTCGCTACAGTTTAGAATTTTAAGTAATTTGCAAGCCTCTGAACATTTTTTCTGTTTGTTTGGGTTTTTTTCCCAGGTCCATACCCTTTGTAATTGCAAAAATTGCAGGATGCCAGTTTCTTTTAGAGCATAGTGCTAGAGTAATCCAAATGAATGTTCCTGTTTTGCTTCAGCAGTAGCATCTTTTGCCAAAAAAAGCCCAAAAGTCTCATTCTCTCCATTTTTCCTAGAGAAGAAGGAAGATGCTGCATCATGGGAGACAATTCTAAGTTTTACATCAATTGCCTACTAACTGTTGGGAAGGACAGAAACATTCCTTTTCCTTCTCACTGACTATTCTATTGTTTCTTGTGTAAAAAGCAGTCCTTTGAGTTAGAATAATTATTTTGTATCAGACATTTTTCTTGCAAAACTTAGCTGTGTTTCCAATTCTCTCTCCAGCAAGCTTGCAATCAGTAATTGTGTGCAGGCTGAATAAAACATTTGTTGGAACTGCAGAACCTTTGCTTTTATTGACTTATCTCTGTAAAAGCAGAAGTTTCCACTGCTTCTTGAGCTGGAGACTCGAGAATATCCCCCACATACTGTCTCCTGTGGTGCATGATCTGTTTTTCTATGCAAGTGAAAACAGACACAAGATTTAGGTATGCTAGTTCTCCTTCCTAACAACATCTCCACCAAAGCAGAGCTTCTGTTGCTGCAGAAGGCTGGTTTCTTTCAGCACCAGTAATAAATTCCTGAAGAAAATTAAAGGAAAATAACAAACATGCCATCTCATGCAACTTCATGGACACTGTAGTCCTCAGAAGTACTTTGGTTTTCCCCTCCTCATCTTGCTCTCTGTTTTTAGCCATCCACACTGTACATGATTCACGCCAAACCTTCATGTTGAAGTTCACAACCTTTATGTTTACTGAAAGAGACTCTCTGTTTCTATGAAATTAGTGAGAAAAATTATGAATTTGCCTGCTAATTATGGAAGAACTAAATCCATTTTATATGTTCTTATGGTAATAGGATAAAGCCATTAATCATTATTAAATCATGATGCTCATCAACACGTATTTACAGTTTAATTAAGAACTATGCTCTTTAAACCTGCCAATTAATTATCAGAAGCACAAAAACCTCTCCACCTACAATCTGTTAAATCATTGGTTATCATGACCTTTTATTCTTTCCATATCTTCACAACATCTTTTAAAATATCATATGCCACAGCTTTCCTTAGAGGCTTTAATGTTTAGGTATGCAGATAAAGAGTTGCCAAACTTCAGAAGCTGGTGATTTGTGTTATTTTTTAAAAGTTAGGTTAGTTTTAGATCCCTGGAGTTTTGGACTGGGCCTAAAGGAGGGCATAAAACTCATCACTTCAAGCACAGAGTTGCACCCTATTTATTCCAGGAGTCTCTGCTTTAGTTAGGGCTATTCAGAGATTAGTGGTTTTTTATCTGTTCTTTCATTTTGTACTCAGCAAAGCAGGAACTGACTGTCCATATGCTAAATGTTACCATTTTTTTACCACAGTGAAATTTAGAAAAAGTCTGGTATGGCCATGATCCAGATCAGTGAGTGACTGCAGTGAGTCAGGAAGGGCCAACACGCAGCCCTGCTTGAGGCAGCACACGGCTCCGGAGTGATGTGTGAGCTGGGCAAGAGGCAGAAAAAAAGCATTTATATTGAAATTTTTGCAAATGTTATGCCTGGCACTAAGTCGGCATTTATGGAACATTTCAGAGTTTAACACGTTCAACAGCAGCTGTTGGACGTCTCCTTCTAGAAGGTTCCTCCTGGAGCTGTGGCAGCTTGGATCGCACCTGCTGCCTGAGGGAGCTCACAGAGCTGCAGTTACCCAGGTCAGAAAAGACCTTTGCGATCATTGTTTTCCATTTAATGTTTACATTGGTAGTATTTAATGTCCCATTTAATCAGCATTAAACAGTAATCACTGATGGTATGCCACTGAATGCTGCTCCAGCCCTGGGAAATGTGTGTGGTAGAGCTGAGTGCAGGATGGGGGAGCAGAGCTGAGGGGTGGCTGCCATTGCAGAGGGCTGCTGAGGGCACTGCAGGGACACAGAGGCCGAAGAGAGCGGGTAGGAGAGTGGCCGTGTCCCTGAGGAGGGTGCTCATGGCAGGCTGTGCTGGGCAGTGGCCGTGAGGGCTGGACCCTTTCAGGGCTGGCACGGGGCTGAGCTCGGTGCTGGCACTCACCGGGAGCCCTGGTGCCAAGGGAGCAGCCGCTGGAAGCACTGTGCGGGCAGAGCTTCTGCAATGATGTGGTGCTGCAGTCTAAGAAGTGTGTTAAAAAGCTGTTTTCAGTGATGTGCTTAGTGACCGTGCTGAGGGACTGCTGGGCACAGAACTGGCAAAGAGGGAAACCACCACCAGTAAATGCAGGCTCGGATTTGCAGAGTGCTGCTGTCAGGTCTGTCTGTCTTGTCTGTGTGTTAATGTGCAGATGTGCTCTTGGGCTGCAGCTGGACAATTCTGCCTGTTCCAGCCAATAGTCACGTGAAGCAATTTTGGTGAAGGAGGAGGCTGTCCCAGTGCTATTTCTATGTTAGAAGGGAGTTCAGGGAGTTGTCTCTTATATGTTTTTTTTATTTCTCTGAGTAGCCCTCAGTGCTGGCAATAACAGGAATATCACTTCTCCTTTAAAGCTAGCCATGCAGAAACGCTTTGGGATATGACCCATATATAGGCTAATACCTCTGGAGACAGTTGTGACTGTGGGCTTGTTTCATGATCTCATGTTGTAAGTTTTGGCAGTATTATCAATACTTGTATTATTAAGGAAAAAAAAATGGTTTTTTCCTTGCATTTTCACATTTATGAAACAAATCACAAGTATGTTTAAAAAGGAATAAAAAAATCCCACCAACACTCACCTTGAAAACCAAACATTTAATTTGCTGTAGGGTACTCTTTGCACTATTCATAAATAGTACATTCAAAGGGAATCCTTTCCTGTGCTGATTTTTCAGAACTATCAAATTTCTAGGAAACATTTATTTTATTTATAGTACAATTTACAGAATGGTGTTTCCTTTCTATTTCCAAGTCTTTCAGTGATGGACTTCTAACTTCTGCAAGAACAATAACTGAGTGAAGAAAGAATGAAATGTGTATTTTTGCTTATTTGTATTTGTTTTCTAACAACGTAACAATGGCTTATCCACCTCAGTCTTGATGTCCCTAAGGTAAGGTTTCCAGGATTGTGAGCTTGACAAGGAATACTGATATACAGAAAGATGTGCATGTGATTCCTTCATTTTTAGATAAAGGCTAGGGAGTGCGATACAGACCTGTAAATTTGACAACAGGCTGAAAATATGTAATGCAGATATCCGGATAGTGTATAACCTTCAGAGGTTAATAACATTGATGATTTTGCCACTAGATGTAAGGATAGAGAGAGGTATGGCTGGTTTTAATTTTAATCTTACTAACATGCTGGAAAAACATTGTAGGAACCTGCTCTGCATGTTAACCACTTGCAATTACATCTATTTGCATGTTTCCATGTAGATGCATTTTAATTTCTGGGTGTGTACACCATGAGACACACATTCTATTTTCCTTTACTCAAGAATATGAAGCCTGTTAAAAACCTCAGAAGGATCATATCCTGTCTATATAAAACCAAATAAATAGCTCACTAGATGTTGGATTTGACATTATTCACTGAAAAAACCCCTAGTTTCTCTGTATCTTTACACCTGTTACATTCTCCCATCCTTTGTGTCTCTTATACTTGGCTGCCTGTAATTTCCTCTCTTGCTCCATACTGCAGTTTCCCTAAGAACTGGGAATGGAGGGAGGAAAAAAGTAAAACAAAACATTCTAAGGAGAAAGTTCCTATGGTAATAGCCTGAAAAAGAAAGACAAGATTTCCGTAGCTTGCATTTGAAAATTACTAAAAAAACCATAAAGAGTAGAGATGCCAAGCAAAAAGCTAGAAAGAATTTTGAGCTTGGGAACTGAACATACTTAATGGTCCTCAGTTATCCACAAATTCAGGGCCTTTGCACACTTTTAGTCATGCCATGTTCCAGGGCAAAAGCTGGAATTTGAATTGTACTGCATTTGTGTGGTATTGGATCTGATTTAGGATACCCCTGAAAGTGAAGGGCAGTTGGCAGCTAATCTGCCTCATGTTTGGGCATATTAGAACTTTTGGGTGTAGTTGACTTGTTCCCCTTCTGGAGGGTTATACTTTAGCAGTAAAAATAAAGGAGGTGATGTATTAGCATGCACAGCAAATACTAATGATGTTAATAGCTTTAAAAGTGCTCTCAATCTTCCTGAAGAACAGTTCAAGATTATCTTCTCCACTATCATTAAATTGGAGATTGCGTGAGCTGAATATTGAAGTTAGATTAGAAAATATGCTCTGACAGTATCCAGATCCCTAGAATTATGATATTTCATGGCCAATGTGAAGTCAGTGATACAAGGATTACTTAATAAAAATATTAAGTATTGCTCCAGCATCCTAGATGAAAGCACATTTTTCCAGTTTCAAGTAATACTTTATGCAAAACAGTAAGTAACTCATATTTGGGTTTTGTTGGTGTTTTGGGTTGGTTTTTTTTCATAAGTGATGTGACTGAAGTGGATATAAGGAAGCAAACCAAATTCTGGGTGTTTTGAGCAGTAGTGCTAAGACTACCCCAAGAATTGCTTTCCTAGCAGGGATGCTACTGGGAGCTCAAGTCATGTTTGAAGACCAGACTGTGCTTCTGCAACTGGAACTCTGCCAGGATATAAAAATAATGCTTATCTGTAAAACAACATTAAACCTTTCTTTTTGGTGCTTTAAAAAAAATGCCAAACCAGTATTTATAGGCCATGACAATACTCAGTGACAAAGACCACATTAGGAGGCAGTGCAGGCTAAAGAATGAATGTGCAGAGTGCAAGAGATGGTGTCTTGGGCTTGGCATTTACACTAACACTTTCTTTTTTTCAGACATTATATTCTTTGCTAATTCTAGGCTGGTTTTCTAAATGGGACACTCATTTTGGATGGGAAGGATTTATGTGTAATTCTGGCACACCTTCTAGCTTCCTTTCAGATGAAAGGCATCTTGTTTCTGCACTCTGTCTCCTGATCGTACTTTGGTTCATAGGATGCACCAGACCCAGCTGTGAAATTAGCATTAAAAACAAACCAGACAACACTCCTGACCCAAAATAGAGTCCTAATGCAGGCACACCCAGAGCTGATTATCCAACGCCAGTAGGGAAAATCCGAGTGTGTTGCCCGTTCCAAGTGCCTTTCATTATGAGGGACAGGGCTCATTACATTTGTAGCCAAAAAAGTATGAACAGGTTTGCTTGGGGTGGGAAGGGCTCACTTTTGTCGTTAACAATTAATGTGAGTGTTCATGTGCAATCAAAACACTAAGGTTATAGAGAAAGTGCCCTGTATTACATTAAAGGGAAATAAATGCCATAAATCCCAGTATAGTTTTCCAGCCACCTGCAGCGAGTGTGTGCCCCGAATCTGAACACTGGCAGGTTCAGAGGGGTATTGCTCAGCAGAAGCTAAACCTGTCAGAGTGGATAGAATGCCCCAGATCTACCACAGATGTAATGAGACAAGCTGATCTAAAATTCAGATCTGTCAGTAAGCATAAGGTGGTACTTTTTTATTCACCACCTATAAAATGTATAGGTATCACTGTTAATTTAAGCTTGGAAGATAAGCACAAGTGCTATTAACCAAAATATTAGTGATATTTGTTATCCTGATAAACTGACACTTACAAGAAGCAAAGAGAAATTATGAAGAACAGAATTTCAATGCATGTGTTGTTAAGAGAAAGTGAGAAAAAAATTATTTAGAAAATCCATAGTAACTTTGACATTGTTTTTCAAACCATAGCTGGTATAACTATCTCAGCATCTTCTGGGATGTGTAAGTATGCTGAAGGTCTCATGAGCACCCATCAAAAATGGAATCATTCCTGTCATTTTAACTCCCCAGTCCTGGCTGCAAAAATGTGGAAGTATTTTTTGGGTCATGATGATTCTCTCTTTCCTTCCACTTCTTTGAAGGAAAAGTGACATTTTCTCAGTTCAGAATGCCCCAATTGCTGGCATGAAATGTCTGCATCTCTGAATGACAGAACTTTCCATATCCAATTCTTAACTCTTGATTTTCATGTTGCTCCTAAAGTTACCATGAATCACAGTCTCTTTTAAAAAAATAACAGGCTCTTAAATTAAAAAATATGTCTTATGCTAGTGTATTAAATTTTAAAGTATAAAACACTTTATATTATGGTAGTATGATACAGGGGACTGCAGAAGTAAGCCTTGGCTTAAATTTATAAATAAAGGGAGTACCACACCATAAGTTAGAAATTGTTCTATGATAAATAGCATAGAGCAGTAGCAGTGTTTGTGGCAGGTTATGCCTTTTAAGGTCTCTGAAGCTGTAGGGTGATACTAATATGTACCATGTCTTCACTTCTTGTGTGCTCTCCTGAAAGTATCATAACCTTGACAATTGTGACCTTTTTTGTTAATACAGTATATGAAATGAAATCCTTGCCTTTCTTTGGCCTTAAGGAATTTCTACCTGAGCTCAGGGTATACAAACAACTTCACAGCGGAGTTAGACAGCGATAGCACAGCATGATGTCATACATCTTTGTAAAAAGGAAAACATACCTTATGTGAAAAGATGAGTACATTGCTATTATATTCAAGCCCAACAGGCAAATTGCAGGATTATTATTACTGATGTGGATTTAGTTGTTACAGAAGACAGAAAAGATGAGTGCTGCTACACAGAAGGACTCTCCATAATGTAGCTAAAATTGTTCTGTACCACACATATCCTATTTTGTATCCTTTACCTGCTGAAGTGCTCACCCTTTCCTTTTTCATCTGGGTCCTTAGGCTATTGGCTTCAGTATGGAGTGCTTGTGGCAGGGAATGGCTTGACAAGTTTCAGCATTTTGGGTCTTTTACTGGGAGGAAAATTATCATACTTTTGAATTTCTTGATTTATAATTTACATCCTTCTTCTAATCTTAGCTGCCACTTAAATAGAAAGGGACAATTATCAGAACTTCCATTGAATAAAAAATTAACAAGCTGGGAAAATATTAGCCTTAAATTTTTCTTCCCTTGGTCATAGGAAGAAATAAACGGGGGAAAGAATGAAACAAATTACAGAGTTTGTTTCGGGTTTTTTTTTTCCTAAGGCCTAAATTTCATTATTGTTAGTTCTGAACACCATATTTTTCTGAATATGCATCACATTCATTTTGGATTATTTAATTTAACTTCTTTCCAGATGAACTAGCTTTATTAAATGCTTGCCATGGATGAGCAAACAAAGTTTGTGCAGACTATAAATATCTATGATTAGTCTCATACAGTGTTTTGTAATCTAAGGTTTAACAGTTATGTATAATGTTTTTATCCGAGCTGGGGAGGACACTATGATGAGGGGAGTGGGCTGGGGTGGGAGAAGGGAATGGCTTAAAATGCATTAGTGAAACACAACCACAATTCCAACTATTCCAAATTTTTTAAAAAATTACAGTCGTCCCCTGGTGCAGGCCACACCTGAGGACAAACTTCCAAGGATCTCTAGGAAATGTTCTGTAGTGTGGATTGTGAGAGATTGAATTCTTCCTTTCTTCTCAAGTGCCAGGTTTTTAAGGTGCTTTCCAGACTTTTACAGATTATATTTCAAGAGTTTTAAATTTGTTGAATACTGCTTTATTAATACATTGAAATAAATTACTAAGTTAAACACCAACAAACAGGTTGGGGTTTGTTTCTGCAATTAAATAGTGTGCCTGAAGTTCCCACTTAATCAATTGTAGTCATGAGTCTTAAACAGTCTGAAAGCTTTTCAATTTGATTAAAAAGATTGATGTTGATTATTTCATTTTGAGATGTTTTTATGGGAGATTTTTATCTAGATATTGGAATGAATGCCACAAATATTACAGCAGCGGTATTGATCACTTTGTTTTGATTTATGTATTGGTAATTTTTTTATCTGAGATTCAAACACACATTTTGAAGCTCTAATTAACATTTGTGTTCTGACAAAGTGGAAGTGGCTTTTCTATTAAGCGGATGTAATCTCAGCTGTGCAATGAGAAGACTTGCAAGCTGAGTATGATGCAAGGCTTAGGCTTCTTAAAATTTGTTTAAGATTTAATTACAATGTTCCCTGAGGAAAACCTAAGGTTGTTTGACTGCATATGTAACACTTCTGTTTTTGTAATGTACTTCAAGGGTATAGCTAAAAGATAAGTCAATTTTGGTTTTAAATAGATAAATTTAGAGACTGTCTAAAAACATAGTATTAAATTATCTCTATGCCTTCAACCCAGCATTAGATGAAGTCATTGTCACTTAATACTCAGCACTGACTGGTGCTAAACAAAGACACCCTTTCTATAAAAAACAACCTCCCACCTCCAAGAACAACAATACCATCGTTTTTGGGGATAGTAGGGGAGCAGGAAAATGGCATCTATATCATAGTCTGAGACAAAGTTATCCATTACCAGGTATCATCTAGAACTGTGGTTCAGGTTAAAAACTGTGTAGTTCCATTTAGCAGTGAAGTGCTAGAAGTACAGCATTGTTGTCAGGAACAATGTAATGGAAGTGAGTGTCAAACTTTTAGTTCGGTTTAGGTTTTTCTTAAATATTCATTGGGAAAATGTGGTGGGAAACAAAACCATGACCTGGCTCAAGGGAATTCTTTGGATTTCCCACTCCAAGACAGGTGAGTAGATTGAGGGCAGTACCACCACTGCGCTGCATTTGGAATGCTACTGAGTAAGTTTTACTGTGTTGCTGGAAATGTTCCTTGTGTTTTTTTGTGGTTGAGCAAAAGGGAATACAAAAAGCCTTTGCTAAATCTCAGAGGACTGTTTCAGACAATGAAAATGCTCTTAAAGAAATGTAATATCCTTGTTATAGTGGGAACTGTGAGGCAGGATAGAAATGTAAAATATATATTCATAAAGGGACTGAGACATCCACAGTCTGAATTCTGATAGGGAAGTTAGTAGCCAAACTCCTGTTTGGCACAGGGCGGTGTCCAAGCATGTAAATTAAAGCAGCTGCTTTTGGCCTGCTGGACCATTTTATATTTGGAAAACAGCACCTCATGTCAAGAGGGTGACGTGGATAAACAAGAATGAGCCAGTGCTAGAAAGTTCTTTCTGCCATGATTGTAAGGGCAGATGGAGAATACATGGCATTTAGCTCAGAATAGTATATAATTGCACCAGATCACTATCCATCAGCAAGTTTTGATATTTTTTGCCAGGTACCAAAACCTAGGATATTCTTATACTTGAGACTAGAAGCTGTTTTTTCACCCCTTCATAAATATAGCCCTCATTTGCATTATCATCTAGTTCTCTAAATGTCACTTTTTAAATATGAATTTATTAAATGTCAGTTGAGCAGAGTAATTTGAATAGTTATTTTCCCTACTATTATTCTGTTGCCACTATCCTATTATTAAGGACATTTTAACTGCTGATTGCTTATATTACTGATTGGAACCTTTGTTTGTTGTTAAAAACAAGCTGGGTTTTGGTTTTTTGGTTTTTGGTTTTTTTTAATGTGGCCTGATTTTTATTTTTCTCCATTAGAAGCCAGTGCAGACAATGGAATATAATTGCAAAATCATAGTGCAAATTCCACTTTGTTGAGAGGCATTTTTGTCTTATGCTGAAGATAATTTCTGCCTTCTTTCTACCTCAAGCTGGATCTTGGTGTTCTTTTCATTTCTCTTCATTTTGTGTCATCAGAAGATTTCCAGAAATGATTCAGTTAATTGCAGCTACAATTGTCACTATGGAATTATCAATCTTCTGCAAAATCTTATTCTCTAATTAATGTTGTAGCATATGCACATTAATCGGTGTGCTACTTCTGCTCTCTAATGAGACAGAGACTTGCAATGCTTTTAAAGAAATAATAATAAACTGACTGCTGTGCAGGATGTTATCAGGTTGTAAATAAGGTACTGCTAGCTTTTGTAATCATCCCCATCCTTCAACTCTTACATTGTCAGTGGTTTTACTCATCATACCTTTAGATTCAAATACTGGGGATTCAATATGTATTTGAAATTTGGCAGCTACTCACCTTCAACTAAATGAGAAAGTAAATATGACTAGAAAATAACTTATTTCTAACTTTGTTTTTTAAAAAATACAGCAGTAAAGCAGGAGACTAAATTCCATGTGAGTGTGCAATTCTAATGTTCTGCTTGCAGTGACATCTAGTGGTGCAGGTTCTCTGGACTAAGTAGAAGAGCCCAGTACAAACGTGTGAAAACGTGATAAGACAAAAATAGCATAAGAAACTTAAATAATTACCTGTCTGATTATAGGAAATAGTACTGACCTTAGAGCCATGCATTAATTTACAACAGGCATGTCTTGAAAGTCCTTTGCAAAAGAGCACTTGTATGATGTCTGTTTCACGAAAGCCATGCTCTTATTTTTACCCATCATCTTTATCGTGACTAAACAAATCGTAAAACAGCAGAAGTACCGTTTGTGAATCGAGGTAGAAGCTATGCTATTTTTGGAAAGTAACAGTGCCAGACAAGTAGGTATAAGTACCTCTCATATGGGCAAAGGGAATTAAACTGAAACAAAAAAAAGAATTACTTTCCTGTCCCTTCCCACAGTCACTGAGATGCTGTGATGCTGCATTCAAGCTTGATTTTTAAATGCCTTGCTTTGAAACAGGAAAAGTACTTACGAAGGGATTAGCTGATTGCAGTAGCTTAGTCCCATCCAACTAAAGGCCACAGGTCATACCCATGATAGGTTGGCTGGTATTTTTAGAAACGATGTTATGTGATGATCAGGTTTAGGAAATCAGGATGATTTCTAGTTCATTTAGCTTGAGTTTTGGCTGGTGGAGATCTGATCAGCAGCGGAGAGTCAAGAAAGTGCCACACATTGATGAATTTTCCCCAGACTTAGCCAGGCAAACAGCTTATGTTAAATGAAGCAGCCAACTTTCTAGATGGATTTTATTTATTCCTTTGAAAGATCATTTTATCCGTTCCCCCTCTCCTCCCCCACATTTTTTTTTATTATGCTGAAACCTGATACATATTTCTCTAGAGAGTTTAGAGAAGTAGGAATCCACATTCCAAATAACATTTTCTTTTCAGTTGCATCAAAAAGCCTACAATGACTTTCCAGAAAATTAAATATATGCTTAGATTCTTTTCCCAATATTAATCAGGATTGAATGGGTTTGCTCTTCTCAAACCTTGCTTTTTCTAAATAAAACCAGTGTGGATGAAGAGGCAATATTCCTTCTAAACAGTTTTATTGATTATCCAAGGGAATTTTTTGAACTATCCAAAGTGCCTGGAATAATCTAGGATTTGTTTAACCCGTCACTGCTTGTTATAATTGAATCTGTGTATCCATCTACTGAAATATCCTTCATGTTTGGTGGAACAGTATTAGTGAAAGACAGGACCTTGAACTCCACATTTGACAGAAGCATTACTGGGAATTATGAAACAAAATTTAATTTTTAAAAAGCCCAAACCAAATGTATGTTATCTCTTAAGCCTGCAGAAAGATATAGGCAATTTGGAAGTGGATCTGTAGATAAAAAGACAAATTTCACTAAAAGTCTTTCACTTTGGTGCACAAGTACATTTTCAGTTTCTGAGTTAAGGTTTTCCCCCTCACTTTTGTTCTGTGCGCTCAATGTTGTCTTCCTTCTGACCCAGCTCTGACAGTTTTGAAGGATTTGGCTAAGTACAGCTATGGCTGGAGACAGACAAATGTAAGTGTCACCCTGTGGGCTCATGGTTTTGCCATGGTGGTGGGAATAGCTAGGAAAGACCTGGGGAATATATGTGAATTTATATCCTTTTTTCTGAGTGAAACACTGATATCCTTCACCCTGCAATATGAGGTATTTCAAATGGATCTTAGTGAAAACAGAGATTTAGTCTTTAGAAGAAGTGCTTGAACATTGCCTATCAAAAAGTAAATATCTATGTGCTTAGGAAAAACTGAGAGAATTCCTTCTTCCCATTTTCTAAACAGATTTCTCTTTCAGAATTGGCCATTTGCTCCTGCTGTGGATGCCTGAAAGTGATACTCTCTTTGAGCTTTGTGCTGGGTACTGCTGAGCTTCATTAATGATTGAGTTCATGATTGACCTCTCAATATAACAAGAAAGGGGAAACAGTTTTCTTATAAGCAGTGAAAAGAAGCAGCACTTCTTGTAAACATAAAAGCTATTTATAAATCTCTATGCATTATATGACTGGTTCTTAGTGCTCAAGCAGAGACCTTTCCACACACAGCCAAATGAGAGTTAAGGAGAATGTGTAAACTGGTCCCCAAACTTGCAAAAATTAAATAGTGGTCAAGACTCCTTAACAGCTGTTGCTAAGGTTTGTTTCTCTGGAGCTGCGCACTGATAAACAACCTTGGCTCAGGTTTTCCTGACAGTTTTTTAAGATTCCTAACAATCTTAAAAACTGTTTTCTGTTGGGCTTTGACTTATCCATTCTGTCCACACTTACATCTGGACTCCAGTAGATATCAAGGTCTCCCAGCTGCTCAATAGAGCCACCAAACACCACCTCTTGTTACTGGACTCCTTTGAAAAGCATGGAGGAAAGAGAAGGGAGAAAAGCCCCTAACTTGATGTGCCAGAAAAGTAAAGTAAAAGAGGTGGAAGGAAGCAATGCAGTTCTGGTAACTGAAATCTATGGGAATTGCATGTTTGATTCCAGGAGCACAGCTGTGCCTTAGGAGTCTGGGTTCCTAGGAACTCATTAAAGTAATATACAAATATTGACTGCTATTGAGGGCAACAGCTGTGAAGTCACACTTGGAAATTCAATAAAAGTAGCTTTGTGCTCTAAGGCTTATGCAGTGAATATCATGGAAAAAGCCATTTTAACCAAAGTACAGTTTTTGATGCTTTTGACATTTAAACAACTCTGTATATGTTTTATCAGTTGCATTGATAATTAGAAGAAACAGTGCTCACAAGTGTGCTTTTGAAAAGCATCAAGGTACACCACAGGAAATTGTCAGTTCTAAGTCCACTTATATTTCTGCTAATAATTGCAATGAGTTGTAATTAATAGTAGAACTGGGAGTGCTAGGAGAGAATCTGTGGATCTGTGGATGGAAATTGCATTTGGTCCTTTTTCAAACTGTATGAAATTCACTTTAATAGTGCACAAACCCTAATATCAAGGATATCCTTGATACTGGATCACATCTGTACCTACAGCCCACGTGGCTGTTCAAATTTCAATTAAATACTTTCCCAGGTAGACAGTGTTAAGGCTACTGATTTACTTTGTTCTGTGTTCTTCAGCTACTTTACCTCCAAGGTCTCATTCTGTGTTTCAGTGTCAAAATGTTTACTTCCTTCAGAAAACTGTAAAGTACTTGCATGTCTTTCAATTGTACCCTCAACAGAACAGCAGCAGGAAAATCAATAGGGAGTCATTCTGTCCAACACTTCAAGAACCAATGCTGAACAATTTATCTTCTTCCTCTGTTCAGTGATATAGAAATAAGTGGTATCAAAAATAAAAGGTAATACATTTGCACATTCAGAAATTTGCAGAATCTCTTTTCATTATAATTTTAGTAGTGTATTTGGATCAAACTCTGCTTTGGTAACACTTGTGCAAATCTACCAAAATTAACTAACTGCATTATGTTGTTTGCTTTCACGTATGTTTTACATCTCGACAACAGCTGATACTGTTGTAAAAAGTGCAAGGTTTACCTTTGAACTGTGAAGTGATTAGCACAGTGAATTTGGGTGTTTCTTGCTCCATCATTTGCTAAATGCAAAAGCCTATCATTAAAATTGCTGGGTTAAAATTAACAGTTAACAATAAACACATTTGGAAATAACTTTCTTGATAACCAGCTATCAGAAGACAGACTGAGTTATGAAAGATAATGAGGCTTGATTCTTTTTTCAAAAAACCAGTAAAATACTCCAAAACCCCAAGCCATTCCATTTCTGATCATAAGTTAACCCATACTACATTTTTTCAGTATTATAAACTTATGTAAATTAGAATAAATTTTAGTATAGATGATTGAGCATGAAATTAAAATACTTTAAAATATTAATTCTTAGGAAAGGTCTCATGATTACATAAGCTTAAATAGACAAGTGCAAATCAAGGTTGGAATGGAAGATTTTGGTGTTTCTAGTGTGTAGCTGCATATCATTGTTTGCTTTGTTATGTTGTAGGAGTGTTTTCCTTTGGCTTCTGAAATAAGGTGGCAATGCAAACTGTCCTAACTATCCTACCTGAGCGCTTGTGGCTCTGCCTCTCCTGGTGCTCTCCTGATAAAAAGGGAGTGTGAAGCTACATATGCTCAACTTGAATAAACAGTTCTGATCCATTCACAAATCACAATAAATGTGCATCTAAAGAGAGGTAGAGAATTTCTTTGGTGTGCCCACCTGCCTTGGTGTGCCCACCTGCCTTGGTGTGCTGATTTCAGTTGTTATGTTTTTCTCACTCTTTTTCCTTTGCTTTTTTTTGATAACAAAGTAACAAGTTTTCTCTTAAAGAAAAGGAAAAAGCATTAAGAAAACAGTTGCTAGCTGCTTCCAAGGCACTTTGAAAACCTGATTATCCTATAAGGGTTCTTTGAGCTAGACTGTGATCTATTTACTGAAGTGTTTAAAGTTTTTCCTTTACTTTATCTGACTTGTCTGTAGTCCTAATGATCCAAGAATGTACCATATAATAATGAAACATGAGGGTCAAGAATGAAGAACATTACAAAAATATCATTGGCTGTTCAGAATAGCCAAAGGAAATAAACTGATTTTTTACTTTCCTATCTAGACAAAAGTGATAAATATTTAAAATAAGTTAAAGAATACACAGGAGCTTAACTGCATATTTTCCTGGACAACTTGCCAAAGCAAACAGTTTGCAATATTTTCTGAAATAATGTGTCTTAATACAAATAGTCCCTGGTGCTGGGTCCATGGTTTTGCAGTTGATAGGAGGTACTGTGATATTCATAAAAATAAATCCTCCTCAAGTATATAGGGATACGAAAAAGGCAGCCTTTTACTTGGCAAATCCCCTGTGCTTAGTTAGAAGCGCAAATATTTTCTGAGGCACTCCAGTAAGAATTAGACTGTCTCCAGATGTTTTGGTACAGTGAATGCTGAGGCTCAAATTCACTTTTAATGAACCATATTTTAATGTCAGTCTTTCCTGTCTACTTAAATGACAAAGAGCTCATCTGACTTTGTAATGAATTGCACCACTGTGTCATTTATTGAGCCTCTGTCTCAGTGTTGTGCTGGTCCATGATAACATAGGTTGGTAGTCTAAGTAAACTAAATTGAAGGTTTATTACCAAAGCTCCAGAACTTGAAGAAATGACGTCCAACACAGCAGGAGCTGAAATTTCTACTGAGGAGAACTATAGGTGTAGGTGGGAGATGGGTTAAAAGGGCTAAAAAATTATAAAGTTGGGCATGGCAATACATGAGGAAATATCCAGCTGAAAAATCAATCACAAACAAACCACACAACATCTGATTCAGACAGTAATCAAGTCTGATTGTGTGAAGTCTATATGTGTGCTTGTTGGGAGCGTGTAGAAGTGTAGGTGGTCAAGCAGGTGTCTAAATCAATTGGCTTTTTAATAAAGGCATGTGAAAATTAAAGAAAGATGGCACTAGTAGTTCTGATACATAAGAGGCTAAGAATTTTATATATGTATGTATAAGGAATAAAGAAGTAGCAGTAAAGAACACAGGATGTACTGAGACACACATAAAAAATTAAATGCAGTCAGTACGTTGTCTGCATAGCAATATTTGCTATGTAAGAGGAAGAGAGAGCTTGCAAGGCAGTCATAAAAAGATGGATGTATAGAGTGAGGACTGAAAAATTATAAAATGAGGCAGAATCTACCTTGTACTTTCAAAGGAAGTGCCAAACTAGAAATCAATACTATTGTATACTTTGGAAGTAAGGAGGTATTGGAGCAGGCTAATCAATGGTCAATGTTTATAAAGGACTCAAAGGAAGAAAAAGAAAGTTTTGCCTCTAGGCTCATGCTCAGGAATGAAGCAGATACTGGAAGAAAATGCTGATTGTGGAACCTCTCTGAGATGAACAACTAGTGAGATGTACTTTTTCATCTGGCTCTGTTATTATAAAGGATGTAAAACCAAACCTTTCTACTTTGTTCTAGTGACATTTCTAGTGATCACTAGTTCACCTGTTTCAGATGTTGTAAGTAGTCATGGTCCCAGCTGTGAAGGAGTCCCTTCTTACAGATTTAGACATTTACTTTCTGTGTTTGCTTCTGTTTCTTGTAGGTGAAGTGTTGTTCCTCCTCTGTCTGGACACAGGGCTCTGATTTCTCATTGTAGTACTCTCTATTGTGCAAAATAAATTAATTTTTTCTTGGAGATTTAATATTTCGGGGTCTATGCACTGACCAAAATTAGTTTCATTTCATTCATCAAGTGGAATATGAAACAGTGGCAATCATGAAAGGAGGTGAAGTGTTTGTCCCATTTGGCATTTCTCTTGAAAGCTGCACTGACTGATTGAAATGTTCTGAGTGAGCATTTGGACCAACTTTTCCAATTATAGGTATCACCAGACATTTCAGAATCATATTTTCTCTCTTCAGTCCCACAAGGCCTGACTAATACCAGATTTATCTTTCTTTTCTCCATGTGTACACTGTGTTGTACAGGCAGTGGGAGCTCTGCTGGCAGTGGGTGTTTAAAGGCCTGTTTGATTCTCTTTGGAATTACAGAGAAAAAATCCAAAGTGCAGTGAATGTTTTAGGTAAACATTTAATAAAACTGTCATGCTTCTACCGCTTAGTAGATCTCAGGCAACATCAGAAAGGGAAATCTTTGTGGCTTTTAGGCATATAAAAGTGAGAATATAAATCAACTTGAATTTTGAAGTATTACAGATTTAAAAAAAAAAAAAATCTGTCCAAGGCATTTTCTGTGCAATTTAAAACAAAATTCTATCAGCTGCAAGATGAACCTCTCTTTGAGTGTCCTGTCTGACACCTTGTTACAAGGAATGCCAAATTAGAATGCATTTTCTACACAGGGTACTGGATAATCTGTGACCCTAAAGTGTGCACTGGGACTAGGTTGGAACTTCCAGATTGGTTTTAGGCTTAATCTTCCTGTAAACAGTCCTTGAAACTCTGCACAGATTCCAAAGGAGTCTTCAGCTGCCAGCAGACTGACTTGTGGGGGCTCTAAGCAGGCCTGGGCTTTGGGGGCTGGAAGCTGCTGTAGTGGGGAATTCAGAGCTGTGAGCAGAGGTGATGGGATCATATTCTGCACCATTCCAGAAGGGTTGGATGTTGTGATGCCTGTTATGTGGCTGTGATCCATGTGAGACTTGGATGCTGTACAGAGGATGTTTCCATGTGTCTTCTTGGGGAGAGGTGACATGTCCTAAAGTATTCTTTTAACTTCCTCAGTGGGAAGGGTCTGTGCCATCAGATTGTCAAGTACTTTGCACTGACTAGGTACACATGCCAGCAGCTGTCTAGACTACAGCAGGAAGCACGGTTACCTGGGAACATCTTTCAAGGACATTCTAGTGGGGAGGGCATGGGTCTTTGACTTAGAGTTGAGGGCCTCTTCACAGCTCAGTCAAAGAACCTTAAGCACTTTCTGACATCAGTAATTTGCTGCACTCTCCCAGTTAAGTAAAACTTTGGATTGTTGGTTTTGAGTTGTTTATGGCTGGTTTAGGTTTAGTGACTTTTTCTTCTGAATCTTTTAAGACAATCCAGCTTATTGTGATCCTCTGTCCATTCTCCCTTCTCAAGAGATAATAATGGGCTCACTACAATGGCTTCAGAGAGACTGTTACATAAAGTATGAGTGGCTTTATGGAATAGTTTCACATTCTGGTCTGTAACATCATCCCTCAAGGCCACTGCAAACACGTGGGCTGGGGAGAGGCTCTCACGTGCTTCAGTTTCTAATTTTTTTTTCTTCTTTAATTCATTCTTTGTACTTTGCCCAGTTATCCATGTTGCATGTCACAGGTTAATGCTTTATTTGTGTTTTTGTACACTTCAATCAAATGTCCTGTCCTTTATGTCTGACACTTTATATTTCCCAGTGTCACTTTACCTGTAGGGGTTTTTTGTACGCTGTTTAACACTTTGGATCCAGGTTTGGCATTCCTTTTATGTTCTGTTTAATCTGTTTTCCTATTTGCTTTGCTAGCAAACACAGCTTAGTTTGTCAGGTCTGTTTTTCCTCTGTTGTTCTTGTTTTCTGTATTGATATTGACCTATGAGTGCAGAGATGATCTTGACTCCAGCTCAGCCTCTACTCCAAAGTAAGCATTGCTGGAGTCACAACTTGGTTTTGTTCCTGTTGCTGGTAGCTCTCTTCCCATTAGTTTTGTTACATTCCTGTGGATTTGAATCAAACCCGCACATTTTAAAACCTGTAACATTCTAAATAGACTTTATTTTAAACATCCAAAGAGCTTCTTTTTCCCAGTGCTTCTCTAATTTTCCATGTATAGCTGTTGGACTAATTAAAGATACTATTTCTAAGTGGAAGTGTGATCTGCCTACTTACAGAACACCATGGCAGAGCACACTGTGGTATAAATGTACAGCACTAGATGCAATTTTGGTAGCATGAATAAATACATTTAGGGGAATGTAAGAGTCCTTATTTTTAACATTTTTTACATCAAATTTCTAAAATTATTGCATTTATATCTACAATATTGCACTTTCAGTTCAGTAAGTGAAAAAAGGAATACGTGACAACTTATTTTACATACATTTAATAGAGGAACCTAAAGTATGATTCAGTTTATTTGCTGCAACTTGTGAAAGCAGAATTGTATAGCAGAAAAAAAGGAAAACGCCTAACTTAGCAAGATAATTCTTTAAAGGGATTACATTTCTAAGAGGAGAATATGTAACATAATACAGAAGGATTAAAAAATGCTGCATGAAAGGTAGCTTTGCATTCCTACTTCCACATATATGCCTGCACAAAGTGAATGAATTTAAAGGTAACCCTTTGCTACAAAGCAGTTAATTTCTGAATAAATGGAGAAAGATTAACTATATTTAAATTCTTAGACTGATATGTGGGTTTTGAAGTTTACAGTTTCCAAAAGGGAAGTCATTTTGGAAACAGTCTTGTGTAAAGTGGGTACTACAGACCTTAAGTAGATGTCTGTGCAGCACGTGTGGGCACACTGCAGTGTGCACTGCATCTGTGTTTGCTGAAGCCTCAAGAAAGAATTGACTGAGTGGACGGGTTTGAAGGCAGGGCAGGGGGAGGAATTAACTCCACACAAATATCGTGCGAGAGATTCCAAGTCAGAACTACAATTTAATAGGAGAATTAAAATAAAGGCAAGATTACAGAAATGCTGGCTTAAACTGACAAAAGTCAGAGTACAGCCTGACACCCTGTTGGTTTGGGTGGTGGTAGCAGTCCGATTCAATGGTGGCTGCAGTCCTGTTGGAGTGATGGGTGTGGTTTTGTCGAAGCAGTGATCCTGTAGTAAAGCCTGATCCTTCTCTGGAGGTCCAGTGGTGGTTATCGAGCTCTTCTCCTCTGGGCATCCAGTGGTAATGCTCCCATGGTGTTCCAAGCCTCAGATTATACACAGGTAGGAATGTTTGGTTCCTCCCCCTGGGCGGAGCATCTCACAATGGGATGCTGTAATTCTGTGAGTCATGCTGGGAGACCTCGATTGCCCATTAGCAGTGAGGGCCCCCTCAGGGTGGCTGCTGCTTCCCTAGAGGGAGTTATCAGGGCTGAGTCATGGAGAAGATAAGGAACACTGCCCCAGCCACTTTAACAGCTCATGTAGATGGTAGTAGAATACATACTTCTGGTTAAACCTTACATTGTAACCCAAAACACTGAGTACTTGCACTTCAATGCAGTTGTATCGACTTATCCATAGACTAATAACTTAGTCTATATAAAATAATAAAATTATTTAACTATGAAAATGACACAGAATTGTTGCTGTTGAAGCTGAAGTAACTTCTATATATGTTTTTATTTGTGCTTGTTTTCTGTTTTGCTGCTTTGTTTCAGGAAACAGAATTCTAAAGTCCCATTGATATCTAATTGTATTTGATCAGGAGGTAATCAGAAATCTTAACTTCATGATCTTGACTTCTGATGGAAAATTTTATTTTTAGGTTTTATGTAGAAATTTAGATATCACTAAGAAAACTACATTCAGCAGAGCTTTAAGATAACCTGTTCAAGTGCTTGTTTACAAGCTATTGCTTACCAAGTAGCTTTTCCTGCCATCAACACCTTCACGATTTTTTTGTTTGTTGCTTTTCTTTGCATCATTTGTCTATTTAACACCAAAAAAAAAAAAACAAACCACAAAATAATGTATGGCAGGAGGTCACCTATAAAATTTTAAATTAAAACATTTAGATAATGTGATAGGGACCTCACTCCTGAAATTTTAAATAACAGGTGCAATGGTAACTGGTTTCATACAAAATTTTGACTATTATCTGTCTCCTTTCTGTTACTTTCCTTTCTCAGGGAAACGTAGCTTTCTGTAAGTGCTTGTGTGTCAGAGAAACTGTAATGTCTGGTAGGAATAGTCATTTTGTTGGTACAAGAATAGAATAGCCAGGAATAAACTCCTAACTTAAAGCAGAAGACTTGTTACAGATGCCAGAAAAGGCACCATGTACCAAGGCAGGGAGAAAACAACAAACATTAGGAAAAAGAAGGTAGTTTTTGTTTGTCATTTTGGGGTGTGAAGAATTGTATTCTGAAGGCTTTGTGTAATGCAATGAGATGCTTGTATTGTTTATTTGTCATGTTTGGTGCTCCTGGAGACTGCACACTGCTGTAATTTGGGAGCCTTTTATAATTTGAGACTGTGTTTCTCATGGATAATTGTTCTTTGAAGGAAGTCTTGTTCTTTGAATGTTGTGTACAGCTTCACGCTCTTCCTTTCATCACCTGCTGTTTGGGTTTTGGTTTATTTTTTAACTACATGCCCCTTCCCACTTGAATCACTGTGGAATGCGGAATATTCCAGGGTTTCTTTGGAATAAATTTCCAAGTTATATCTAATGATATTGTGGACTTGTTTTATTTTATTTTGAAGCTATAAAATAATCTTATTGTTTTGGCTTGTGAGGTTTATAACCTCATATGATTTCTTGTTGCTGTTATCTACAAATTCTTCTCAAAAGTTTAAGGATCACAAGTTGTATTAAAGAAACATTCACAGAATCTATTTTATTTAATTGGCAAACTGTCTAGGTGACTTAAAACTATAGAAGCTCTGTTTCTTAATAGGTCTATAACTACAATGAGAGAAGAAATGAAACTCCATGGTATTTATTTTGCCTATTTGTTAGATGGGCTCTGCCTGCAGTCATAAGAAAAGCTTCATCTTGGGGGTAAAACATATCTAAGGAAATATTGGCTCTGTAGATCATTCTTTAAAGAATTTTAAATACCACTGAGAAATATGAAAATTAATTCAAGATCTTACATTTTCTATGGTTTAACATGGGAACTTTGTGATGGGAATTTCCCTTTAGCAGGATAATTTTTTTCAAATAAATGAATCCTGTGGGGATTTCTGTTAATTTTAACTATATTTTTATATCATTACATTAATTGCTGGATCAAATGGCAGTATTTAGAATAATGTTAGTCTTAATATTATTTTATTTTTCTTTAAATTACATTTTTTTTATTATAATTTTCATGTGTACAGTATTATGAATATTCTGGAAGCTTGATGTTCATGCACATTCTTACTTATTCAGCAAAGATTTTGTGTGCTGAAAAGGTAGTCTAGATCAAAGTAACGTGGAGGGCTTACCCATTTAAAGCTGATCTGTATCTGAATTACTTCATGGGCTGATCCAGAGCTTGTTCTAGAGCTTCTTTGAATACTGCTGCATTTGTGGTGAAATAAAAAGTCATGAGTTTTGGGTTTTATTTAAATTTTTGCTGAATAAATCCAAAGAAATTGTGTGATGTTTCCTCTGCATGTTGGGGATGGAGAAGTGGAAGGCAAACTAAAAAGGACTTTGAAGGAGCCAGTCCAATCTGCAGCAGTCGGGCTCTCCATCCTTTCACTTGTGCTGGTAGCATAGACAGCACCGAGACTTGAAACTGAGGGACTGCAGGATTGTTTAGCTCAATTGTTGATGCAATTGTAAACGCAGTACAGGAAAAATTAAAATGCAAATTAGCATCTTTTAACTTGAAAAGAGGGGCATATTGTGCTCTTAATTTAGTTTATTTTATTTTGGGGGTTTGTGCACTGGATGTTTATATATATGTACATGTAAATGTATACATGGGGTTTTTAGCAACGACTAAATATCTTTTGCATTTCTGTAAATTTGGGAAATTTGGAACTAAAACTTTTGCATTTCAAGATATGGAAATGTCACTTGACAGTGAAATTATTGGAAATTATTAATATTCATCAAAAGACTTTTTCCACTTTTACCGTGTTGGTGGAATTTTGAAGGGGGGTTGGCATAGCTGATTTAAGTCATTCTTGCAACACTTGCTGCTCATGTAGTTGTTTATCGGGCTGCCTTTTTAACAGGAGATGCATATAGTTGTCGATAAAAACCCTAAACACAGGCAAATAGAAATAGACATTTTCTAGAATAAAAACGTTATATAAGTTTTAGAAAATTATATGAGAAAATATAGAAAAATACAAATAGAGATGCCTTGCTTTGTTCTTGTCAGTACTTTCTTGCTTTTTCTGGATTTTGTTCACTTGCAGTGTTTAATTTATTGATCACTTTTATAGCATGGTCTTACAAAAATTTGAACAAACAGGGGTAGTGAGCCATAGTCTGGAGCAGCAACATTTCTCAGGCAGTTTGGTCTAATTAGAAACGTACTATCTATTTATTTTACTTCTTCAATATATTTTGTAACCGAAGGTGTAGGGTTGTGGTGTCTGCTCCTGGCTTCCTACGCTCCGAGCTGGGTTTCACCCGTCTGCAGGTGCTGCTGTGGTTTAAATACCTCAGGGTGCTGTCAGTGCGCCAGGTTACATTGTTCCTGCTCCCAGCAAGTAACAGACCAAGTGACCCTCGTAATCCTCTGTTTAGGATGAGATAAATCAGTCTTTGGTGGTTATCTAATTGCTCCACTGGTGAGCGGTGTTAACCACCCCGCCCGTTCGCCGCTGACGAGCTCTCCTGTGGCTGATGGAACTTTCCTGCCTAGCTCCGCATTCGGAAGTCCAGATTTGGGTCAAACTTTGTGAGATGCATAAATGTACTTTGTTAAAATCTTTCATTCTGTCTTCTGTGTCTCAAGAGCTTCACCTTCCACAGAGTTTAAACTGTAGTACACTTTCATGCAGATATTTTAGAGGAAAAAAAGCTGTGTCTCTGTAGGAGCTGTGAGCAGCTCATTTAGGTGGCCTCTGCCAAGGGCACACACATCTCATTGTCTGGTTGGACAATGAGAGCTTTGCAGAGCAGAAATCTCCTTGGATTCTATCTATCTCTGCAATATCTTTTTCTTTTTTAGTGATAAATAAGCTAATTTACCTGATGATATGAAGCAAAGCCAAAAAACCCCCCCAATCAACAGGCCCCACACTTCATTTGAGAGAGATGGGTGGGATTAGTAGAGTTGTGACCTCATACGATATTAGATTGTAAGGTCAGTTCTTATCACCAAAACCAGATTTGTTCCACTTTTTGCAGCTGCACTGGATAAAAGACTCATAGTTTTATTACTTCATAATTTGGCAATTTCTCTATCTCCTTCCTACTGAGGGTTAATGGTCATCTGATGTGTCCAAGGTCACGGAAGCTTCAATTGCATATATTCAGGGGCTGGTGTACATATATTTTTTTTTTTCCCTTGATAATTCTTTCTCATAAATTTGGAATAGATGACAATCACTGATCTGTGAAATTCTATATGCATCTGTGACTATAGTTTTATAAATAAAAATTCCTCACCAGGGGAGTTTCATTATAGTAAAGTGGTGACTTCTACCATGTGCCAGGAAATAGCTTGGTGTATGCAAATTAGTTCTCCCTGAAAATATTAATTTTCAACTCCTTTGACATTATTCGTGTTATTTCACAGAAAACACTTTAGAATCTGAGCTGATATTTTTTCCTTGATCAAATAGCTGAAGGGCTAATAATTTAAGATAATTTTTTCTTGGAGTGGACAGAATGCAACTCAGCTGTTAATGAGCACATCTTTTATTTAAAAATAAATAAATAAATAAATAATCCAAAGGAAAAGGAATATTAATGTAAAAATTTGAGGACCAAGAAAGGAATTAGAGAAAAGTGACTTTCTAGAATGTGAACATGATTTAAAAAGAAGGGTTTCAGGAGCAAAAGAAAAATTCTTTTTATATCATGTGGCCTGATGTGCAGTGAAAAGGATTAAATTGAATATTGATTTTTGGAAAGGTATGACTATGCTGTTAAAATTATAAAGAAAAAAACCCCAAAACACTATACAAGGAAACAATGAGAGAATTGATCCCCAAGGAAAGTTGCAACTGAGGGCCATGTTCCAGTTGTTATGTCCTCAAGGGAGAGTCATGGATTCTGTAACTGGCAGAAATGCTTTGGGCTGATGATGGCAATCAAATAAAAAGTATCCAAGTAATTGATAGTGAGGGTGAGAATGTGAAGCTAATGATGAAGAATTCCCACCTAAAAAACCCTCAGCAGTAATAAAGAACTGATGTCCAGTGTGATGAAGGATGAAATGCAAGGTAGTAAAAAGTGTAGAGAGATTAGGACATTTTTTCAAGTTGGCCAAAAATAAGATAGATGAAAGAATTAATCCCTCATAATTAAAGATGTGCAAATTACTTGACTAGGCTGAAGCTTAAGCAATTGAAGTGATTCTTTTCAAAAACATAATTTAGCTTTCAAGGGGTTATAGAGAATTAACTGGCTAATGAGATTTGTACTGATCATGGCCTAGAGTCTAAAAAATGTTCCAAAGTAGGAGATCTGCTTTTTTCAGATATAGAGAGAGATAGTTTAACTTCTTCATTCCAAGTGGGAGGTTTGGTCTACATATGCATTAGTCAAGGTTTATGTAATAGTGTCTTTTCACTTCTAGGATTAAGAAATCCACTTTATAAGTATAAGAAGGAGAGATGGAATTTGAGTGCTCGGAGGTGGAACAGTGATGAAATGAAATATGTGGCCAAATGTGCAGTCCTAAAAATGTCTCCTCTCTACGTCTCTGTGATCAGAATTCATAGGTATGTGATGAGGAATTAAAAAGAAAAAAAAGAAAAAAAGGATTTTTTGCCAGTTTCTATTGCTTTTCAAAAGCCTTTAATTGACCAGACAGCTTGGATCTTTCCTGTGTCACACACAAAGTACAGGTCATCAGCTTCTGTTTTGCTTTCTTGGCACAAGAAATTATTGTGTCCTCCTGCTATACCATGGTTGAAGCGCAGCTTTTGTTTCAGTGCCTTCTCCCTTTCAAGATATTTATATCCACATCAGCTGGATTTTCAGCCAGCTGTAGGTTAAGAAAAGGAGTTTGCAACACTTAACTTTTCTTTTTATAGAGTGTTATGAGGCAGAAGTTGCTTTTGGTTCAGTAGACCAGAAGAGAGTGAGTGTATTAGGGAGCATGGTTTTACCACTGAGACTAGATCTATATACTGTTCTTCCCAGTGGGAATACTTCATGGAAGAACAGAGACAGTTTTTCAGACCTTGTTCAGAGACCTGTTAAAAAACCCCACACAAAGCAACTCTGAAATTGCCCCAGATTCCGAGTCAGAACATCAACTCTACCAGATAAGACTCTAATCAGTGTTCATGTATTTATTCGTACAATAATGCATTCTCTGGGTGCTTTGTTACCATCTAACCCTGTCATACAGAGTATCAGGGAACATCAGAAATCCTTGGTGGCATAAGGAGGGAAGAAGGACGATGCTGATATGTCTAAATGCAGGTGCTCACACATTTTTGGACCTCACCCCAACTCGTCAGTTCTGTGCACAAATGAACGTGTTCTTGTTTTGGGGACCCCTTTTAGTAGTGTGAAAGGCAGATAACAGCTTGTAGCTGCAAGTGGAGAAACCAGGAGATGTGGCCATGGCTACGAAGTGTTGCAAAGCCCAGAAATAGACTGTACTGTTGTGCTTATGGATTTCCCTTCACAAACCTGCAGAATAAAAAGTAGTATTACTTTGCTCATCAGCTGCTGGCAAGCAAGTGTTCAGTGGCAGATATCCTGGAAATTCAATTGAGTAGATTTAGGAGTGGGATTTGGAAACCACTATGGACAATACAAATAATTTAATATCTGTGTAGTTGTGACTAGTGGAAAAAATAAGTTGTGGCATAAATCAAGAGACAATAATGCATTTTGTCTCCTTGCTATCCATCCGAGTTTTGTTTGACAAATAATGCTGCCTGTTTCTCTGTGTTGCTTTTGGCATTCTACCTTTTGCCTGTTTGGTGGCTGTACTGCACACATACTGGTTCTGCTTTTAAGGCTTGTTGCTATCTGCAGTATTTGATAACTTCAGTGTTTTCCTCCGAGGCTCCAGATAGTTTGTTTTACTTTGTTATTAAATAAATGATGTCAGCTCTGCCAGTGCAAAATCTTAAATAGAAGCAGGGTTCTTTGATTCCTCTGAGGTTGCTATGAAGAGAAGCAAGATAAACTGCATTCCTCTGGATGTGTTCATTTCATGTTGCTTAGCTTACCTTGTGTAAAATACCTTGACTGCACTTGTGCGTGGGTAAGTTTTTAGGTATTAGTTATCCCATAATGAAAACAAATTTTCCTTTGACACAAAAGTAGTCTTAGAACTGCTTATCCATCTCAACACTTGCTCCATGGAGTGCCATCATATAATATGAGGCTGTCCTTTGTTTCTTAGAGGGAACAGAAAGAAACCCTTTTACTATATTGAATTCTTGAATTATGAATAATGCTGCTTTCCCTAATGGAAAAGAGAAGTGAATTAGTTGGTTGCCAATTTTAACTATGTAGCTATATTACTATTAAAGATTGAAATGCCTTAAAAGTAGAAATAACCTAGTGATGATACCTTGATGCTTCTTAATACAGATTGTCTTCCTTATCTGGGGAGTCTTGCATCCTTTATCCTGCTGTTCCTGGCCGCTCCTGTGGTGCTCCCAGCATCCATCAGACCTGAACATGGCTTGGGTTAGCCAAAATCTGAGCGGGATGGGCCTTTTTTATCATCTTTGTGGAATTTCAGACTAGCGAGCATGTAGTGCATAGCTCCGTGTTCAGAGCAGAGCTCAGTCCAAGAACCAGTGGGTTTTTCCTTTGAGCAGTGGAAGCACAGCATCTTCTACCCTGCTCCTTGTTGGCTTTCCTTTTCCAGTATATTTAGGGTTTGCATAAGGACAGTAAATCATGTGCCTTTACACATGCTAAGGAACATCTTTGAAGATTACAGGTAATCATGTGGGTTCTTTACTGCCTTCTAACATACCCTGTATACAGGCAAAAAGTGCAGAGATGCAGGAAAAAAAAAAAGCAGCAAATACTGCTTTTTTGCAGTTGTTTCTGTGTTGTTTCTGTTACGTCAACACTAAGGCTAAGGATTAAAAAAATATAAGTGGAACATGAGATCTGTCATGTGAAGCAGTAAATGCAAAGAAAGACACTTCTGTCTAGATCATAATGTGGCAAACTTGTAGCAATTTAAATATTTATAGCAGTTTAAAGAATGACAGCTAATGCTTAAGTCTTCCTACAACTGTCACAAATTATGTTCCCTGGATGTTTATTGTTCTTGGTGTTTCTTTTGCTTGCTTGTTCTTAAATGATGTTTTTTGAGTCTCACATTCTGGAAGAGAATTCAATCAAATTAGATAACATAAATTTAAATATAGAATCACTCTCTATTTTCTGTTGCAATTACAAAATTATGTTCTAACTGCCCTGTGAAGCCTTTGCTTTAGAAACTCAGCCTTTCTGAGTTTCTAAAGAAGTTTCTTCAGAATTTCACTGAGGAAATGTATCCTTTCCCACTCTCTGTTCTGTTAATGGTATTTGAGCAATCCTGCCTACTGACTGGAAAAGCAAATTTGCTTTGTCCTTTATGAGCTGTATTTATCCTTCATGAATATCCACAAAATTCAGCAGGGATTTGGCCAAGAAAGTTGAATCATTCCTCCCAGAGAAGAAATTTGTAAATCTGAGAGGGTGGTGCTGTTTGTACAAGATCTAAAAGCAGCTTTCAGAATTTGCTAGAGAGGCTTGTATAGCTTTAAGTAAGGAGATTATGCAAAATGCTGACTAAAGCTGAGAGCTTGCAAAGGCTCTGCCTAGCAGAAAATTAATAAATAGCTTTTGAGTTCTCTCAGGGCAAGGACTTCTCACTATGACATATTTTGGTTTCCTTGTTTGGCCATTAGTCAACCCAACTTTCCTCGTTTCATCTGTGTCACTCCTGTGTTCATCTTTCACTAATACATTAATTATGGGCTTTCTTTTGGCTTGAATAATTTTTTCTAGGTATTCATTTTATTCTCAAAGCACTAGAGCAGAACATCCTTACCCTTATATCAATCCCACTTAATGAAAAATAAAAGAAAAGTATTTTGTATTTGAAAAGAATTTGTATTTAGATGTTCATTTGAAAATTCATATGAAAGCAACTGCTAGTGATGGGTTGGGTTTGCTTTGGGTTTTTTCTTGAGATGCTTTTACTGTTTGAAAAACTGATTGTATTTTTTATTTCAATACAAGGAGATAATAAAAATGAAATCAACTTGAATTGAAGTAAAAAAGTTGGAGGATAAACTGAAGGATTCTTCCAAAGGGACATAAATAGCAGGGATCCTATTCTATTTCTTTGCTTTAGAAGATTATTTTGGACTTCAGGAAGTGTGATTTGAATAAACAACTGCATGCTACCTTTGAGGATTTTTGTCCCATAACTTCACTGATATGTTTGAGTAGGATCAGTGAACAGGTGATGACCTGGGATATCTCAGTTTATACCTGCCTTGCACTGTGAGGATCAGATTCCCGCATTTCATTACTATATTTTAGATATCTTGTTAATAAGGTACTGTACAAACTTCTGTTTTGTTGAATGCAGTGGCTTGGAAAACATACTGACTACAAAAATCAAATTGGGCCCAATTCTGTCTTCAGTAAAGCTTAAAAAAAGAGAGAAGTTCTCTTGAAGTAAATGGATATCATAAGCATTCTCGATTCATTATTGAACGCAGTGTGTTAGAGAAGCATAGATATAAGAACTACCTTTTGATCATACTTCTTGAATAGCAGCTTAGTTTGAGTGTACAGTCCCTTTTTTATTAGCTTGCCTGACAAACATCAAAGAAACGAATGTTTCTATAAACTTCTATTTGTAGAAAGTGTATAGAAAGTATCCCTTATTAATTCAGAGCCACTGAATCAGTTGTCAAAGAGAGCAGCTGTGAATTCTGATAATTGCCTAATTAATCTAATGATACATTTTTCCTATCATGATCCATCTAATACATTTCTGCATGGATTTAAATTCTGCAGCTGAGTTGTTTTGATGCTGGTTTTGGATAGTGACTTTTAAAATTGAAATATGCCTAGGTGCATTAATAAAGCTGTGGAGGTAAAAGTCATTTTCCAATAACTCAATTATTCTCAGTAAATGTACGGTAATAAATGGTCTCAAAGATGTGAGGAGTTTATTATTCAACTGGTAGATTTCTAATTAACTGCCAGAACTTGGTTAACTGGTATTTCTCCTCTCCATCGTTTTTCTACCTGGGTAGAGAATGTACTGGAGTATTGAAATGGGAGGTGGCAGTCTTGGGAAATTAAGTATTCTTCCAGCTCCAAGGGTGGCCAAACTACATACTGCTGTTTTGGGATAATTAGCCTACTTTGTATAGTTATTCTGATATATTTTTCCTAAGCTTTGATTCCAGGCAGTTCTGTAGTCACGCAAATCACAAAACAGAGCCTCAAATCTATCTCCCCAAAAGAGCTCAGAACAAATTAGTCTGCCAAGCATACATGTGTGGATAATCAATTAAACTAATATAGTCTTGATTTAAAACAAAACAAATAATTAAACACATACAGAATGTTATTGCTAAAACACAGGCTAAAGGAAAATAGTGCAGTTAAAATACACCACTAATAGATAGCTACTGTCATTTTGCAGAGTTCATTTGATACCAATTTCAATTTTATTATTGGGTCTGTGAGTAGTAGAAAATTTCACAGGCTAAAAGGGAATTGGGAAAAAAATAGTTGACAGCAATTTGGAATTTCCTTTTTTTTTTTTTCAAAATTCTTTTTTTTTTTCCTGTGCTGTCTGTAAACCTTTGAGCAGGACCAAATATTATACAGTAAATCCCCTTGCTTGAGGGGAAAAAAATTACTAGTCATCTTTTAGTTCCTGCTCTACCCAGAGAATTGACAAATAAGAATGATTTTACACATTGAGCAGACTCTGTCACTTGAAAAGGTTTTCAATTCCCCATAGCACCAATGTTATAAAATTTGTTTCATTTCAACCTAAGCGGTGTCTTTTTGAGAAGAGCCATAGCTTTGGAATCTGTAATCTCATATGCCATTTGAGTCTTTTCACCTTGTCCACTGTTAATCAATCTCTGCTGACAGATTTTGTGACTTATGCCGTATATTAATTTGGAAAATATCTTCCTACAGCAGAGGTAAGGATGATAGAGAGACTGACGTGAGAAAAGGCATGTTTGGGGACAGGGAATCTGAGACTCCAGTTTTGGATTGTCCTCTTTCAATTAACCCTTTGTGCTTCGGGTGTTTGGAATTTAAGCAAATGTGATAGATTTTTAATAATAATTTCAACTTGTACTGCAATTAAATTGTTTTAGCTTGCATTAAATGCAGATGAAATGTAAGTTAAAATAATCTTAGCCTGTACAATTATGCTGGAAAAGTTGAAAGTGGTATCTTTCAATGTAATGATTAAAGAAAGGGAACATGGGCTAATACCTCAGTGATACTGAATTGTAAAAAGATTGACTGATCTTAGTGGCTAGAGGCAATGAAAAAAATCCATATGCAACTCACTCCTACTGTTTCTGTGGAAATGAATGGAGTTGTTTCTATGACAAGAGCAAATGCTGATAAACATTTTATTTTTCAAAGAAGAATAAGTCATTTGTTTCATGAAGGATTTTCCATGCTAAATTACTGCTCGTGCCATATAGAGCTCTACTTGATAGCTAAGATACAAATATGCTAAAATTATTTTGTGCTGTTAAATGGATGGAAGCTATTAAACCATAATGACAAGATTGGTTTAAGCAACTGGTACTTTAATTAAATGAGAATATTTTGGAGTAGTCTGCAGTCAAGATTAGATCATACTATTTCCTTCTTTGTCACCAAAGAGCTGATAAATGTATTAGGTTTCAGTGATTTCAATGAAGCAATGAAGCTTCTATTTAATTTCTATAATCATAGCCAGCAATAGTGGTTCAGTCTTGAAGGTTTTCTGAAGGGAAGCAGAATATACTCATAACCTAAATGCAACTGCAAAGCTGCACTTCACTGTCACAGTTTTCTTCCCCTTCAAAGTAATATGTAACATATGTGGAAGGCTGTGATGCATTTTGGCCCCTCCTAACAGTTTTTTGTGTGAACTTTCCAACAATTATTTAGCAACTTAGATTTCAAAACACAAAGCTGATTTTTCTGTGCTTTTAACTTCCTGACTTGTTTATTCACAGTATATGCTCACAGGAGAAGGGTTTTGTTTGTTTGTTTGTTTTCCTTTATCTTCCTAGAGGGTGTAGTTTAGTGATGTCCTGAACTTGGTATAACTGTAAAATATTTCTGTTGTTGTAAGGCTTAAAATTTAAAAAAGACGAAAATTCTGTCTATAGTGAGATTTTTGACTTTTTGACCACTTTGGGAATCTTTCCTCCTCTTTTAAAGAGGAGGAAAATAAAATGCTTTTTTAGTCATAAGTCATCCTTTTTATACATCTTGCATGGTAGATGAGGAGGTCTTTGGGCTTTTTAAAACTTTTTTTGCCATATTTGGTAACATGCTCAGTTAGCATTGTCCTCTTTGTGCTTTTTGATGCATCTGGGTTAAGGTTGCCTGGTTTATTTTAGCTATGTACTCTTAAAAGGAGCATCAAAAGGAACCCTCTAGGGATTTTTCAAACAATCTGAAAACCTGTACTCAGTACAGCTCTGAAATCCCATTCCTAATCTGACCATGGGTCAGAAAACTCTCAGCCTTGAAAACTCGAGCAGCTTCTGTAATTGAAGTCAGAGCAGTTTGTAATGTTACAAACCCCTTAATTCAGGTATTAAAATAGCACTTTATTGTTTACATTAATAATAAAATACTGGATTCCACATATTTATTCTCTGATTTCTGAACTTCAGAAAGTAATTTCACTCAGTTTTTCAGGATTACTCTTTGTCCAGAGCTACATTGCTAGGAATGTTTATTGAATCTATTTCCTACATGGAAATGAAAAACTGTATTTCCTCAGTTGTTTTCAGACGCTGGTACTTTAATGAGAAGGCTGCCTACCATGTCAGCTAAGCTAAATTTGACACTAGAAAACTCTTTCTCCTTCTTTGTCAGGAAAAACATGGCACTGGAGAAAATTTAAAACTTATCTTTATTGTGATTGAAGAATTAGTTATTAGCTATATTTTGGAACTCTGAGCAAAAGCATAGAGAGAGCAATACAAATGGAGCTGTTCAGAGAATAATCTGTTCTCTGCAGGAACAAAGACATGCAGGGAATTGTCCAAGAAGAAACTGCTGATTGAAGTGTTGGCTGATAATCACTTTTGTGTATGCTTAAATTATACCACTAAAACCCCTTTCTGTTCAAAACCATCTGCAGGGATTGTATATTTGTAAACAAATACAGATTAAGATAATTTATTAATTCTTTGTCTGCCATCCACTCATTATTTCTGCTAGAAGTATCCACTTCTAAGCTCCCAAACATGTTAACCTCTGAGCACTGAGACAACATTTTAATTGGCTTACAAGTATGATTTGGCTTTTATCCTCATATAAAACACGAATGTTTCAAAATCTAATTCATGCTAGGAAGTGTAGTACCCACATGCTTTCAGGATTAAATACGATGTGTTAACTTCACTGAGTGCAGATGTGCAGGGAGTCCTGTAAATTAGGCACACTCCTTGTTCCAGCCAGCGTGGACAAAAACTTCCACAGGGAGAGGACAAGAAGCTGGTGTGAAAAGTTATTCAGGTTATCTGTGCCAGCTCTTTGCAGTAGTGAACATGCTTAATGCTCCCAAGTGAATGGCCAGGCTTTAGAATTGCAGAGGCAGTAAGTACTCTGGGCTTAGCAATTAGCACAGGAAAGTAAAGCTGTACTTTATGTGAAAAGACAGATGAAAGGTTGGTTAATTGAACTTCTCCTAAGTGCCAAACACAGAGCAGCGCAGAGAAGCATCCTGTCAATACGTTTAACACTATCAGAGAAAGAAAGTAGAGAACATCCTTGCTACCAATTACCTGTTAAGCTGGAGCGCTGCATCTACCAAATCTGTCTAGGTCTCTATGAATTAGAGCATCACAGCTGAATGGTTTTATTAGACCTATGTCTAGAGTTGAAAAGAGTAGGTGCTTTACATATGAGCTAGAAAAAAATGGTTGCAGAAAAAAACCATCTTAGTAAGGTTTTTGTTTGTTTCCTTTGCTTTCTTAAATGGAATCAGTTTTCTGTACTTTCTTTTCCTTTCAGTCTAGGCTCATTATATAGCTTTTATTTCCTAATCCTCCATGCTATCAGAAACTTTTTTGGCATATCTATTTAAACATACTTGTATATCTAACAGATTTTTGTAACAAAGCCTGACCTAATCTAAAGGCATAAATATCCCACTACTCTTTTTAATGTGCAAAAAAATAAATTCTTTCAGTATATCATGATGTCTATATAATGTGTGTGTAAATAATCTGGGTAATGTTGATAGAATTGGCAGAAATGGCCTGGCCCAAGGTCTGTTGGGATGAAAAGTGCTGAGATGAGACAGGGTTGGATGGGAAAGCTCTGACTTTCCTGGTGTATCCCCACCCTAAGGTAGCAGAACTGGGTAATGAAGAGCCTGTGGCTTATTGAACTGTGAATCCATCTGTAGTGAAGTGACACAGGAGAGTTGATGTCACTTGCCTGCAAGCTTTGAGCAGCAGGAATTCTGTTTCTTCCCTTCCCGGGATCTCTGAAAAATGAAAATTCAATTCATTACAAGCTGCTGCTTCCAATACATGTAGGAGATTCAGAGCAAGTTGCAGTAATAACTCTAGAAAAATAATCAGAACCTTGTGATTACATGCACATGAAATTAGGTCTTTTTTTGTTACTCTTTTGCTACAAATCAAAAGACTGCTCTGAAAAATACTTTGTTTTGCGTTAAGATTACATTGTAATTTTATGTTCTCATTTTGACATTTAATTTCATGCTTCCTATTTTTTTAATATTTGAAAGTCTTTGTGATTTCTTGCCCATACTTTCCTCAGTATGTATTATAGTCCACAAATTCATACAACCAATTGAAAACTCTCTGTATGACTGAGGATATATTTACTTGATGTTGTAATGCTAATGTTTCCTGAGCAAGAAAAAGCACAACAGTCATACCCTTCCAATTCCTAGCTCTGAGCTCTGTACTTAATTACTTAGGTTGTTAGTGGTACTTCAAAAAAAAACCCAAAACCATGGCATTAAAAAAGTTTGTTCAGGATACAAACAAACATTCGCAGCAAGTTCTTTGAAGTAGATTTTGGTACTGCCAATATTTTTCAGTCTTTCATCTCTTAAATCCTACTGTGTATTGTTAAAATAAAAATAAGTTGGGGTTTTTTTCCCCCACGAAGCAGATATGACTGCTGGCATTCTGCACCAGTACACAGGATATACTGAGTATGCAGAGAAAGTGGATCCACTTCTTCCACGTGGGGAATCAATCAGGTGTTAGATGCTCTGTGATATCTTGTGTGTCATTTGTATTTTGCCTGGAGAGCACTATGACACATGTGCATAATCTCAATAAAATATCATCTCTGGAACTCAGCTCATGCACTGCACCACCAATCTTGGTGCCAGTGAGCAAACAGCAAACTGCTGAATCACCAATTCCTACATTACAGGGGCTACCTTCACAGGTAATACATGTGCTTTGCATGTAGGAATAGCAAATCAGTACACCTGCAATGACTACTGACATCTTCACGCCTCTTTCTGGGGTTTTTACCAGAGGGTTTGCAATCTCTTTCAGTTGCAGGACATCTGCAAATTAAATAAACTCTGTATTTTGTCATCCATCTTGTTTGGGAGCCATAAACATCATATTCTTCTTCTCTGATAGATAAATACTCTTTGATTTTCAGGCCTTGCATTCATTTTTCAGTACGCACATATCTTTCACAACAGTATCCTCGCCTGACACGCGTGCTGAAACTCATACTCTAAACTTCTCTGGCAAAGCAACATATCCAGAAACGAGTTCAATAAAAAGTTCCTTTCCCAAATTAACCACTGTGTTTTGAAGGTGCAGGTGGTTCAAGGGGATTGCTTAGAAAGCATAGTGTTCATGCTCTCTCCTGTCTGTATTGCTGTGGGAATACTGTCTCCATCCTCTCCTGCTTGCCTTCAAGTGTATTTCTCAAGACCTCTTTGAATACAGCAGATACTCTGTGAAATACCTTCTGAAAGCTAATGGAAGGATCACCAATGGAATGAGTAGATGTTAGCTTTATCAGACATCCATTCGACTTTCAAGAGAGAAAATAGCAGTGTTGTGGTTGGTGGCTGTGAAACTGCTGCCAGACCAAGTTGTTTTGGTTTGAGACAGTGTTTGTTTGACACTCTGTGGGCTGGATGAGTAAAAAGGCAAGTCTGCAATGCTGTCATCAAACACCTTTTCCCTTGACATTGCAACTCATCCCATAAAGTACAACAGGTACTGCATAACAAATGCAGTTATTTAATGTTCTGTAATAGTGGTGTTGAGTGGTGTGAAAGCTACCTTCAGCTCAGCTGGTTAGAGCACGGTGCTAATAATGCTAATAATGCCACAGCTGTGGGGTAGATCCCTGTATGGGCCTTTCACTTAAGGGTTGGACTTAATGATCCTTATGGGTCCCTTCCAGCTCAGAGCATTCTGTGATCTCTCCATTTTTTCTTTGTGCAAGCTCAGTTTCTCTGAAATCATGTACAAGGACTAGGTAGCAACTGCACATACTTCACAGCATCTTATATAATTAGGATTTCTACTTATCAGTGTGAAGATCCCCAGTCAAAGGATGACTTTAGCACTGTGCTTTAGTTGATTGGGGTGAAGGGAAGTGAGAGGGAGTTGTGTGAAGAAACATACTCCCATTCCAGTTTAACTTTAATTACAGATAATGTCAAACAGCCAGTGGTTTTGTATTAGGCTTGATTTACTTGGTTTGTTCATTATCAACGAAGTGTTACTCTTTGTTCTGGGGCTGGGAGGAGATCCAAAGGGGATTGAAGTAATTTTCTGCATGCAAACTTTTTCTTTAACAACTTTTTTTTTTCTTCCATTATGTGTAGCAGGCACTGGTTTGACATCAAATATATTCAGCTTACTGTGATGTGTAGTTTCAATACACAGACTACTCCACTGGGCCCTATTTGTACATAATGTCATCACAAATTATTTCAACTGAGTGTGGCTCCAGTCTCAGTCTGTGCCAAATGAGTAGGTAGACAAATTTCCAAAGACCATATTGGATAGATTATATATCAGCCATGATTTTATGTCAGTGCTGGCCACTGAAATCTGTGTTGAAGTGAATGATAAGTTTCAGTATTTATTTTGGAAAAGGGTTACCTAAATAAAATGTGTTCTGAAATTACAGACAGCTTTTCTCTGCTGTCTGAGTGCTTTGGACTGGTTGTGTTATCTTTTTAAGAAACTGTTCTGTGTTCTTGTCCTGTGCAGCTTTGGCTGAGGGTGTGTTCTTATGGAGAAGGCTGGGTTGACTTCTTTACTGCTTTGTTTCTTTCTCATAGTGATACTTATAGAATTATATTTTTTATTATCAATCATTGTGGGTTTAAATATTACATTATAGGGATTTTTCTGAGACTTGAGAGGCTGTTAAATACCTGAGGTAGTAATAGGATACATGAGCTTGTATGTGTGCACTATTGTCAAGACAGGCAGCAAATACCTATACAGACTGTTAGAAAACAAGTAACTGATTGTGTTGTGGTTGTGCTATATTTTTTTCCTTAAGGGAGAAAACACTTCTTAAGTGGATGCTTTCCTTCAAAATGAAGCTGTTAGATTGATATGCAGACATTGTTTCATAAATACTGAAAATTGGAAAAGGTCCCCTCTATGGCCAGCTAATGGAAAAGACTGAAAACAGCACATATCTCTTCTTCCCCTGATTATTCTTCTGTACTGAAGCTGGCCCCTGAGCTTCTAGAATAAAGCAGCCCATATACTGAGAAAAATAAAGTGCTATTGCTATGCCTCTTCTCTGTAAGGTTAAAGTGGAAATGAGGCTTTTTGTAGGTTGGGGTTTTTTAATTACTTCATTGTGTTCATTATAGGAACTGACCAATATTTTCTTCAAAGGATATACATCAAGCTAAGAAGTGTCTTTATTCTGTGATCATACTGTTGTTTGTATAGCTGAATGTCTGCTCTACACCAGGAAGCTCACAAAATTAATTTACTTTTCCTGTTATGACCTACTGTGCAAGGTTGTGCGATATTGTCAAGTGGCTCGTGTACAATTTTTATTCATCCAGGCTCATCCCTTACACTGTATACTAATAAAATCAAAAGTTTTCACTGTGGGAGACCACAGTCTATTGGCTAGTTTTGAAATGGTAGCTCACTGAAAAAAAAATAAAACTTAAGACCTGGTGATAAAATGCAAAAAGTACTGTTGGCCTGATTGACAGGGAGGTGAACAATTAGAGAGCTGGAATGAGACAAAACTCTTCCTATGTATTCTGAAAGAAACTTAAGGCAGAGAGGTCCAGCACAAACCTTTGACACCACATATGGGTTTCCATCATGGGGACTTGCCTGGAAATGTTCTTCCCATTTGAATATGCACAAGTACCACTCTCCCCTTCCTCAGGAATGAAGGCAAATTCAATCTAAAGTGAGTCCTGCATGCTGACAGATGATGTTAGAAGGCAGGTTGATTGTGTGTAATAGAAGAATGTGAAGATGCCGTTCGTGAACAACGAGTCTCTTTATTTCTCCTTTTTATATTTGGAACTATTTGCAAGTAGTAAAAGCATGTTAACATGATAAACACCATAAACAGCCTATCCACGATACTCCAAGTGTCCACTCAGTGCCATTCTGTGTACTTCCCAATGGAATAGCCCTGGTCAGCTCTCACACTGTCTGCAGATGTGTTTGTCCTCCTCTGTGAGGACTGGAAATAGTCCGTAGGTCTACTACTGTGGCTCTGGCCTCACTGACCATGATGATTGTAAATGCAATTCAGGAGGTTGCACAACTGTAAAAAACCCTGTTGACTCAATATGTGTGTCTAGGAAAAGCCATCACTCTCTCTGGGTTTATTATCAGTCACTACATGCTGCTAGTGGAAAAAAAAGATGATATTTCTAGTAGCTAAGAAGCAGGTTTATTCCTTTAAAGACTACCTTGTCATTAAATTTAAAATACCCATATCTAATCATAAGTGTGTATTCTGTGTCAACTGCTTCTGTCTTTCTGCTGAGAGCAGTGGGAATCTGGGATAGGATGCTCCCAGGTCACTGTTCAAGGACCTGTCTCACAGCTAATGTAGGTGCATAACACAGTTCTCACCACTGATAAAGCTCCAGCTTCCCTGAGAGCTGTTCTTCCCTATAGCAATTGCCATGGATATCAAGTAGTTGGTCTGCAATAAACTCTGCTTTTGAATGTCAAGCTGTTTAAATGCTATATAACCATCATTTGGGAGATAAACTTTCTTTCATAAGCGCTGATTGTGGCATGTTAATTTTGATAGTAATAATAACCACAGGGTGAGTGTGTAAATTATCACTTTGCAGACTCAGTTTTTTCATTAAGACAATTGTTCAAAGCCAAAATAGCAGATGAATTAGCAGATATTTAAGCCCTCAGTTAAATGCTGCATGGTTCTATTTTTTGTCTAAGGAAATATGCTTTTAGTGCTTGTAGCTCCAGAGAATATTCAGCTTTATATTGTTTGGGTTTTTTGTAAATCTTACTAATAAAGGAGTTTGGGTTGTTTAACATATTCTCGGGAGTCTGTGCTCCAAACTTTGCCCTCCAGTTGGGATTACAGTATCAGTAATTGCTGCCTCATGTTAACATTTATTTAAAGCTGCTGATTTAACATTTAAAAATTCTGAGGTTAATGGATCTGTATTCACAGATCCATTAACCTCAATAAAAACAAATGGGACCTTTAGTGAACTAAAATAAGTGCAGATCAAGGATACACTTTCACTAATACTTACTGATAGCATTTAGATTGTACTGTTAAAATGTCAGGTCATAAAAAGGGCTAGTAATGTACTAATATTCAAGGTGAATTTCAGTGTTTCAGTCTCTTATGTGACCCAAGATAGGATAGTTTAAGATTAAGCAAGTTCAGTGGTCTAATTGCAGGATATTCTGGGTGGATTGCTCTATAAATCGTTTATTATTTGGGCTGAGCTGGGTTTGCATAAGAATGAATTTGGTTTAAATGCATATTCATCTAATGAGCAGATTCTTCTAATTATTATAGTGTCGTTAAATTACAAACATTTATCTTATTATACAGAAAAATTGACTTCTAGCTTGCAGCACAGAAGAAAACTCTAATATTTAAGAAATTAATAAATAAAGAATCCAATGTATTTTCTTAGAGTTTCTTTCATTTAGTCCTCATATTTAATCTAACATTGCCATAAAAAAAAAAATATGGAGATCTAGAAACATGGTTTAGAAAGCAAGGTCTCTCCCCCAGTTCACCTCCTGCATCATAATACCACAAATTGGCTTTTACACTAGGTGTATACAGAAATAGGAAGTGTAAATCCTGACTGGAATTCACTGACACAGACATATTTGCTTTTGTGGGAATGAGTTGATTCTGCAATAAACATGTGATTACATCTCTGTTCATCTTTAGATCTTGTTTATCAAAATTATGTTTTCTGTCAAGGTCTTAAATATGTATTAGATACACTAGTACACCGTTCAGGAAGTTGTAAATTGCTCAGTGCTAACTCCACACTTGTACTTAAAAGAGCAAGATCATAAAATACAGACAAATGTGTATTTGTGCTCTATCCTGTGTATAGTGAAAGACTGCTTATACCTGTTGATAAAGTAGCTTATATACTAAAAAGATATTGTTATTTTAATCATACAGAAAGGACAGATGGGAAATCACCCAGCAGAGAACTTTGAAGAATCTTATATAGGGAGTTTAGAGCTCTGTTAAACTGAACCCAGAGTAGATGGGTCAATATAAAGGCAATTTAGTTAAATGGGCATGCAAAGTTTTAGTGGATGGTTATTAAAAATCATAATATTTTCTACATGGCAAACACTTAGAGGAAGAATGTACAAAGGCACTTAAGTCTTTAGAAGCCAAAGTCCCATGGAAAATCCACATTACCAGCATTCTTCCAAAGAGTTTTACTGGTTTCATTTGCTGTATCAAATAAGTGTGTGATATATTCTTGCATGGTACACTATAAATAAAAATGGGTTTGAATATTTTCTTCATAAAATCAACTTAAAAATGGGAAGAACTAAGAGGGTGGTTTGAGTCCAGTTCCAAGAATGTGCTACTTTTACTTCAGGTTTCTGCTAATACTGTTAAGGTCTTCACAGTATTATACAGGCAGAACTGTAATCTAAACTGGGATTCTCCTAGAGCTTGTTACAAAGTAACCCACTACTTAGGTTTGTGCTTTCTAATATGAGTATTGATTATCCTGAATGCATCACAACAAACAGCTATGTATTATGTAAGCAAGAAAGCTAAAAAAAAATATATCTCAGTGACAAGTCCACAGATATCACAGAGTAATAACTTTCCAAGGTGTAAATGTAGAACAAACTAGACTATAGTTGTCAAACAAGAGGTGAATAGCTTAGATCTACTGCCATAATATGTTTAGATAAATAGAGCCCAACACTATTTAAGAAAAACAGAGAAAAGCCATTTTTAAAGTACTTCTCTATTTAGCAAAATAGACAATGTCAGTTTTCTGCTGCTGTGATTTCGTTTCAACTTGGCTACACATCAAGTAGATTGGATTCTTATGTTGGAAACCAGGATGCATTACTCTGGGAATTGGAACAAATTAGGAACACTCTAATGCCCTGTTGCCCTGTCATATTTCTGCCTTTCTAAGAATAGTCTTGTGAGAATTTAATATTACATCTAGGACAACACTTTAAACAAAATTTAATGGAGTTTTTAATCTGTTAAATTTTATTAGTAGAAATAATAAGGGGGTTTTAGCAGTGGAAATATTTTTGTTATCTCTGAAAATTGCACTTAAAGCATTCTCCAATTTGGCTGATGTGAATGAACTTTAGAAATGTTTTCTTTGATCAATATTAGATGGCATTAACATCTTCACTGCACTCTCAAATCTTTTTGAAATGTAGGATTTTTTTTTCATTTCATTATTACCAGGGTATTCCTGTATTTCTGTTGAGCTGGATATCTAGCTTGCAGGTTCTTTAAAAAAATGTCATTCTAAAGTCTTGAGGAGCCATCAGTGGTTTCCAAATCTATTGTTGAGCTATATTATCCCTAAGAATATTTGAGGCATCAGCTAAATCTTCTTCACTAGCTTGGAATGAAGCCTCATGAGTATCTACTTTGCTCTTAAAAATCAGTCTTCTTACATATACCTCTTTAGTTAGTGATGTGGCCATGACAAGAACTTTTTGAAAAAACAGTTTTAGAGTGCCCATGCTGTGGAATTTTAGCCAGAATGGTGAACTGTTTGAAGAAGAGGGATGCTTTCTGGCAGGAACCCTGTAATGTTTTCTCCTTGAATCTGTATCTAGGCTGTAGCCAAGTTTATGCTGTTTCATTTTCCAGGAGTCTTTCCTGTGACCTAAATCTGCTAATGACACACAGCAGCAGGGTAATGTACTTACCCTCCTCCTTCGGTACTCTTTTATTAATGGACTGTACTGATGAGAAGATCTGTTATTGATTATTGTATATTGGCCCCAGCTAAGTGCTTCAGCACTTCTCTGACTTTGAGTGGAGAAGTGTATTAAGTACCATTAGAGTATTGACACGGTCAGATTGAGGTACAGTCCAAGAGTCAGAGTGAACTGCTTTTTTTTTTTAATAAATTTAAGAGTGAAAGAGGACAAACATTAGTCTTCCATCTTACAAAAGGTGTGAATCATTAATTTGGGGATCTCTCTAGTTTACCCTGTGTTACATGTATATAATCTATTTTTAGATAGAATGAAGGAATTTACTTCTGGTGCTGCATTTATATTTGGTGTTATGTGTCAATGATTCACAGAGTGGTTAAGATTTGAAGGGACCACTGAGGTCATCTATTCCAACCTCCCTGCTCAAGCACATCTTCATTTATTTCATGTTAAAAATAATGGTAAGACTGGGAGATATTTTACATTAAAAAGAATAAAAAAATTCTGAAATCTCTTATTATTCCTATGAGTCTATAGCAAAGCATAATACAGAAGGAACAACCAGATTTTCTTCCATATGTCTGAATAAGTGAAACTTTAAAGTGTAATTCCACAAAACATAAATAATTATTATTAATATAGGCTAGTAAAGAATTTATCTTCTGTGAAAGAGATGGATATTAGAAATAAGTGTATCTGCCCCATATAATGCTTTAAGATCTCTAGTATTTGTGCTTTTTTTTTTCATTGAAAACGAGGGTGTCCTTGCTTGTCTCTGAATGATAATACCCTGAAAGGTGGGAACTCTGAAATGTGGATGTGCAACTTTTCTGAAAATGCCAGTTTCCCTTTTTTCATTTCATTCAATTCAGACTGTGCATATTCAAATAAATTGAAAGCAGTCTTTGCTTTGTGTGGACGAGTGACCAGAGAGTCCTGTTTGTCTGGAGCTGCACCTGCCTCCCAAAGCATCCCATTTGTCCCAGCAGTGTGGTGCTGTACTGTCTGGGAGGGGTGGCTGTACCTCTGAGGCACAGGCATCACCATGAACTGCTCTCTGTGGCCTTGTGTGTAGAGTTTTTAGATAGATTGAACAACTCTGGAAGCCCGTCAGAAAGCTTTGAGTGCTCCTCTGCACACCAAGCAGCGACGTGGTGAGCAAGGAAACAGGACTGTGGTGACTGTGGAGACTTTGGAGCCCCTCTAGGAGTGTTCACCACAGCAGCTGGAGCTTGTCAGGGAATTGCTGCTTTTGGTATTTGGAGATTTGCTCCTTTTGGCATTGCCTTCTTAGTTTAGTTTAGTTTAGTTCTTGTTTAGTTCTCTTACTGGGTTTGAAGGGCTTTCTAGTCTGAAGGACTTATCTCCAACCAACACCTTTCCGGCTATTTCATTGAATGGGAGCTTGGATTTGCAATCACTGAGGCTTCATTTAGGACCCATGTATTTTATTGTCTTTATTTACCTGTTGTTTTGGATTGTAATGACTGTAATTGAAGCACCTAATTCCAAAAGAGGTTATTAAGTAAATAAATTAATCAGATTGCATTTCATGGTAATATAATCAAGATGATATTTCCCTAGTAAAGTATTACCATTTTATAAATAGTTCAAGATATCTGACTGTTTACATATATATTCATGAATATATTAACATTCAGGAAAAGTATTGCAACAGAATTCTAAAGTAGTCTATTTTTTTTTTTTTAAAGTTGTGTAGCATAACAATAACACACTGTTTTACATACTTTTATTTGTCTTCCACAACACAAGAATTCACTGTAAACAGTTACAGAAAAGTGAAAATATGTTCTTTAAAAAAAGCCTCTTTTGGTATTGTATCTGCTGGGGTTTGTATTTCACAGCTCGCTGAACATCCTGGGCTTCACTATCTTATGTAAAGAGAATAGCAGATTATAAGCTTAGTTATTACCATTTCAGTTTTTACGATCTCACAAACAAGCTCAGCAGCCTTCCTTCTTACCCTCCACAAGTTGTGGTAACTAAACAAAATTAGGCTTGTAATTCATCCCCTTGTATTTAAAATACTTCAGAAGAAATAACTGTATTAGCCTTCTCTCTGCCATAAAGCATAAGCAGAACAGAAGGTTGGGTAGTATGTAAATGACATCCTAATCATGAAAAAAACCAACAAGAAAAACTGAAATTCACCACTGGTTCTTCACCCCTATAATTAGAGCAATTCATTGTCAAATAAAATTGAATGCTGACATGTTGAGAACAATTAAGCAATAAAAGCAGTTGGTTATGGTAGACATTATATGAGAAGCCTTTTCAGACATGACTGGATAAATGGACTGGCATAGAGGAGTAGTGGTGTCCCTGATCTGTCTTGGATAAATGCATAATTGTCATTTTAATCTGACAAGAGGATATGGCACTTCAGCTTCAGCTGAGAAGAATTGGGATGGCTTCTCCTAAGTCACCAGCTGAATTTACTGTAAACAGAGCAGCTAAGCTTTTACACCCACTGACAATTTCCTCCTAGTACCTCTTTTCCATAAACAAGGGGAACACAGCACAGTTTGGAGAAACGTAAACCACGGCTGGAAACAGGGTGCAGTTATTATCTTTTGCTCTTTATAGTCTGAGTGAGTGACATCTTATTCTTCCCAGTGTTGGTAAGTAGACACATTGGATAGTTGGTGTTGGTAATGCTTGCAAATCTTTCTTTGGTAATTCATCCTCAGATTTGTTATTTGACATAAGCTGAGCGGCTCGAGGAACCAGAGACAGATAGGTTTTCATGGGAAACATCTCAGTTCTGGAGTTGAAGAACATGGCTGAATATGAGGACCTTTAGGCCAGCAGTTCCTCGCATGTTTGTTCAGCTTTTACTGCTAAATGAGCTCAAACACTAATCCTGCCTTAACGAAAGCCTGTATTAAAATGTATTCATTGTGGAAGATCTGTGTGAAAATGCTGAGCAGAGGCTCTTTCAGTGTTCTCTATGTAGAAGATTCTCAGAAATTTCAAATGAACACTACTCAATTTTTATCTCAATGGTAATTCTTTGACTCTTTTCCTAAGCAGCAGAGGGTAACCTGATTGCAAAGGCTCAGCTGTCCTGAAATATGAGTGCTGCTGAAGAGATGATATACAATTAGGGCTTGTCTGCTGGATGGGAGAATAAATGAAGAATATTATAGCTAGCCTTTGTCTTATTTGAATAATGAAGAAAAAATAAAAAAGAAAAAAAAAAACCAAACAAAAAACCCTCCCAAACAAACAAACAAACCCACAAAACCAAAAAAACCTCAAAACCAAACCACCACTGAATTTGTGAATTTACAGTGTTTCACCATAGATAATGGACAGTGAAGAATCATGGGTTTTTAAAAATAACTAGATATTTAAAATTATCCCAAAACTCTCTCTATTAAAAAGTATTAATTACCTATCTAGCTATGCAAGTACATAGATGCTTAAGCCCATGGAATTTTGTGGAAATTAATAGCTGGGAATTTTGAAAATTTTATTCATCTGGTAGCCGTCTAATACCTTGAAGGCCTGATTGCATTGTAATATTCAAAGATGTAAATTTATGTAATATTCAAAGATGATATTAAATAATCACTGATAGGCTAAATTTTAAATTAAAGCTAGTTGTTTTCAATTACTTTTTCTTTTTTCATTTCAGTTGCTTTTTGTTATGTTATGTAGACTGTTGTTTTTATAACAGTCAAATAGTGTAAAAGTTAAAACGCCCAATAGTGTAACACATTCACAGAGAAATTTGGAGTTCAGGATTCTCTCTCTCCTTTAAAGGACTTTCAGTCATTCCAGCAGTAGAAAAATTATTTTAAACTTGACCTAAATCTCAAAAAATAAAAAAGCTGGGACAACATCAAGCAATTAACCCTGGGACATTTCCATGCTGATGAGCATTCTCCATAGGACAGGTACTTCCTTTCTAACCCACCATCTTGTGTGCTGTATCCTTCACACATTTTCAGTCCTTTCAGAGCAGCTGATGTGGAGTGAACATTCAATCCATTTTGCTATTACCTTTATGAAAGCTACAGTGCACCTTGAGAAGAGCATGTCTGACCCAATTTGATCTTTCATTTCTAACACCATTGCTTGCTGACTTTCTAAAGGATACTCAAGAAAGGCTTATTAGCAGATGTTATCACTGGAATCACCTTTTCTGAAATAAGGAATGACAGGACCATCTGTTCATTTGTTGCTTGATAACCTAAGCTTCCGTGTTGTCCTGGAAATCCTGCTGATAGATCTATCTCCATGTGGTCACGTAGCATTGATCTGTTTGGAGTGGATTTTTGTGGAGCAGAACAGAAAAAAAATGGAAAACAGAAATGCTATTTTAGAGAGCAAATAGCAAAGGCTCCTGTAGGACATGGGTAGAATTTTCAGTGGAACCTAAGTGAAATAGTACCACAAATGCCATTGCCCTGAAATGAGGGACAATGAAGCAGTGAACCTTCACTTGATGCTTATGGAAATTATATCTCATATTGGTTTCTATAGCTGGAGGATGTGTGCACTGCTGATTAGTGAAGAACTTAAGTGCTACTGATAAGTGTAGAGAAAAACAAGCAGTGAGGCTTAGAAATTCTCTGAAAATACAAAACAAATGACGAAATCTCTTTAGGGAAGTAATTGACCTTTTTAAATTATAAGCTCTAGAGTAGAAAGATTTAAGAGTACTAATTTGCAGTGAGCCAGGTGTGACAGCTTAAGTGATAACGTTTTACTGATATGGTGTGTGAAGTCTAAGCAGTCTATAATGTTTAATAATGAATATATAATAGAGATCTTAATAATCCGCAACGTCTAGAAAAAAATAAGTGTTTAAAATTACTGCAATGGCCTTTGTAGTGATCTAAATCTTCAGTGACTCTCATAGTCATTGATTATAGTTGTATACAGTTTTGATCAAAAGTCATTTAAAATAGTTATATACAGTTTTGATTTTAAAAAAGTGACAAATTACATCCACTTGATATGATTGACAGGTTTATGTTAATTTTTTCAGCAGAGTACAAAGTTATATGAAAGTAGCTCATGAATGGAGATGTTCTGTTGGATGTTTTTTGCCTAGGGAGGATTTATATTGCCAATGAGGGAGTTGTGTGGACTTTTCCCTTTTTACTGAGTCAAGGAACTTTGGGTTAATCCATCAAAGACAACAAATGGTACCCAGTCTAACAGATCTTCAGTTGTTTCCTCAAGGAAGTGGAAAGGGAAGTAAGGAAGAACAGGAATTTGGGGATAAACTCCAGATAGAATATGTATTGGAGTTAAGAGCATAGCAGTTCAGTTGGAATCAGAGAAAAAACATCCTGTGGGATATAATATTGATACAAGTAGATAAATTGCAGGTTTTCTTTCATCTGATCACTTATGCATTTTTAAACATGGTGTTGGGGAACATATTAATATATGTACAAGCCCTCAACACATTTTCCAAGCTATTCAAAAAGTAGCAAAATTCCATGGAAGTGGAGCTACACAGGCTGAGTTGGCGATGCACAAGTCCTTGTGGGAGAGCAGTGCCCCAGGGTTTGCATTTTAAGCAAGAAAACCGTCTGGCAGAGGGGGGAGAGTGTCTGAACCCTAATAGTCCATGCAAGATATATCACAAAAGCAACTACACACTACTGCTTTTTGGTCATAACAGCTCATTTTGGATTCCTTTGTTAAATGATGACTTAGTCTAAGAAGGTTGTTCAGAACCCAACCTGGAAAAGGAGAAGAAAAAGTCTCTCCTAAGGTTTTTTTTAATTCCACTGTTTGCCCCAGAGAGATACTTTAAATGATTGTGAATGCAAGTAGCTGAAGCTATATAGACATGGAGGTGTTGGGGATCTGGCCATGTGCAAAGTGCAAACATAGAATGTATCTGAAAGGTAAGAGACCTGTGTTTCAATTAGTTATTTTACAGGTTAATTTTTGTAACACTTGACCAAAGGAATGCCTGCTTGGCCTGCTTACAACTAATTAGTAGGATTAACTCGTTTAAAAATGTTGCCTCAAAATACACAACAGTATGCATAGAGACTTGTAATGAAATTCCTAGAAGAAAATTAACTCAGTTCTTCATCTAGGATTCCTCTCAATACTCATGGCAGGGCAGAGGGAGAGGAAGGAAATTTCTTTGTCCAGTAGGAGTTTCTTTTCTGCCTGGGCTTTAAAATTGCACTGTAAATCCTGCATTTGTTTCTGTGTTTTCTGTAAGCTTTTTAAATTATCAGCCAATAAATATGAATGGCAGTATTCAAGTTCACTTACTACAGGATATGCAGAGCTAATGAGTCCCCTCCTTTTACAGGGTCCTGTGGGAAAGCAAAAGAGTCATCATGAAATAAACTATTGTTAATCAGGTTGTGTAAATATGCTACCTGCTCTCTTTCTCCAAACAGTGAATCTCTAAAAATAAATACACTAAATTGTTTTCATTACAGCTATTATTGCTGTATAACTATCCAGTTTGTCAGGTTTTATTTGGGCATTTTTAGTTAATGCATTTGAGGATGTTCTCTGCCTTCTTTAAAAATCAAGACTGGCAAAGTTAGTCTCTATTTCCAGTTCTTCAGAACAGGGTACACTTCGTGGGGTTTTTAGTTTGGTTGGGTTTGGATTTTCTCCTAATGAAAAAAAATGTTTTTGAAGGAAGTCTTTCAAAAAATGGGCACGTTTCCCAGGTTAGACATTTAGTTTGTATTTCATGTGTGTCATAACTTGTATTTTATAGCTATAAAGGTGATGAATGGAAGGAAAAAGTTCTGTGGAAGTGCTTTATTGTGTATGAACTGTCCCAGCTTGTTTTTAGTCTTTATACATTTCCAGTTTTCATTTGCTAAGATTGGGGAAATAAGCTTTAAGAGAAGCACTGCCATTCTGTGAGGAGTACTATGTACACTCTGCATTACTCTGAAGAAAACAAGCTTTGTCATTTGTTACACTCTTAGATTGTCATACTTTGGATCTACTTTTCTGAGTGTGTCTTGTGCTCTTACTGCCATGATAAGAGTTGGGGGTGTTGGGGTTTTGTTGTTTAGTTCAGTCTGTGCTCACTTGCCTTGCCTGTGTATCCTTGAGCTTAATGTACCTATTTCATCTTAAATTCTTGTGGCAGTGTCAGCTAATAGCATTAGCTAAAAGCATGAGCAAATGGATTTATTCGATGTCCTCCTGTAGAATGGAGGAACAATATCTCCAAGAAGCAACAGTTCTCATGTACAACACCTGCTTCTCTGTAAACTTCTGACACTTGACTCATAGTTGGAGCTAGATTTACTGCACTGGAGCAGGTAGGAAATCAAAAGTAGTATTTGGAGGAAAGGATAAGCTTTCATGGTTTCTATTTCAGAAAAAAACTTTTGAAATATGTAGAAATACCCCTTTTGAATATTTGTAATTAAAATGTTTATTCTGGTTGAGGAAATTTTGTATAAAATTAAGATAATCTGCAGTATTACAAATAATGAATTTGGAAACAAAAATTAAGTTTTCTGAATCACTCCCATGATTTTAATTTTTATTTTTTAGTTTTCTTATTTCTTCTCTGAATTCAAGATGAAGTGTTTGATATGTCAGAAATGTTCAGAGACAGAAAAACTATTTCTTTTTAACCTTTATTCAGCAACATTATTAATAAACATCATAATTTCCAATGCTGAACATAAGATATAATGTGGCTGAAAATACTGTGGTGAGCAACATCAAAGAAAGCTTGGTTACACAGCAATTACTTTCAGTTAAAATGATCTCTGCGTATCTACTTTTCAGTTAATGTGCTGTTATGCAAAGTATCAGCTTGTAAATGCTTTTGCTAAACTGACCTGGAATTACTAGTGAGATGCAAAGAACATCAGGATAACTCCCTTGATTAATCCTCATATTAAGGATGAAGAATTCCTGCAGTTAGTAGGATAAAATAATATCAGCCATATATATACAGCCAACAGAGCTGTGCCAAATGCCACTTGGCCTTTATTGCAGAACTGAGAGTACAGGAATATGGGCAAAACCTGTTTAGAGGAAGATGTCCAGGTGTCACGAAATGATAGCTTGGGGTTTGGGTGCACTTACCTGTGCCCTGTCCCACGGGTGGCTGTAGATGGCAGGCCAGGGATGGGTCTCTGCATAATTTCTTTTTCAAGGTTTATATCAAAATGTTGGAGGTGATAGATTGGAAAGGAAGCGTGTGACACATCTATGTTATGCTCTGCTGCTTATTTGTCTGAGAATGTCAGAAAAGTGCAGTCCTCTCTATGGAATTAAGTTCTTATGGTCTTCTCCCACCAGAGAAATGCCTGTGTGTGTCCATGGGTGCTGGGCATTCCTGCTGGAGCAGGGGGTGCAGACAGGCCATGGCAGGCAGTCCCATCCCCGTGGCCCCTTAGCCAGGGTAACAGACAGGGGATGTGTTCCTCACCCACTGGAGCTGCAAAGCAAGAGTTGTCCATGGACACTGTCTTAGCATAAATTCAAGCCCTTTGCTCTGGCTGTGAGATATGTGAATGTGGCTTCATGGAGTCCAAGTGTATGTCCCAAATATATTGTTCCATCATTTCTGTGAGTGCTCAGACAGCTTTTTGGTTTGTGCCCCTGAGCTTCTCTACTATTGGTTAGATGTCATAAACCTTCCATGGGCAAAAAGGCATATAATTCATATCAACAAGAAGGGGATGATGTTTACCAGTAATAAACTCAACAGTACTATATTGTTTGTTTTCTGACAAAGTAACCTGCCATGCTTTATATTAGAGGACAATGCTTCTCTGTTTTGACACACTGGTAGGTGAATGCCTTTCACTCAAAACCTGGCATATTTTTCTTTCTGCACATGGACTGTACATATGCTACACATTTTTTTTTACTGTCATTGTTCTGCTCAGCTTTGATTATTTTTTGTACAGGTTGTTTCCCATGTCGTTGTTTGTCAATCCAATTTTGGGTTTGATTTTCCTGATTTATCTGGTTTCATGTTGTTTTTTTTATGTATTTGGAGAACTCCTCTAACAGAATGGGGCACCTACCTAGCAGTACTAGAGCTTTTAATTGCCACTTTATTTGTAAAATAGCTTCCTTGCCTTCAGTTATGTGAGGATTGATATTGTAAAAATAGTGTATGCTATAGTTGCTGGGAGTATTTGTTTACCGAAGTGTTTTGAGGCAAATCTGCCCTTACTCATACAGGAATCCTATTAGGTGACTCAGATGTGTATCCACAGCTTTGTCCCATCTGAGCTCTTGGATTCCTTAATAGTCTGAAAAATAAGGCAGTGAGCATCTTACTGAATTTAGGAAAATGAATTTACCTTTGAATAATTTCTGTGGCTCGCTGAAACCAGACAAAAATCCTATCTTCTGCAATATCTGTAACCACAGACTAAAACACAGGGCAGCTTTGTCTTCAGGTTTTGAAATGAGCAATGTCCTTAATTCGTTATCTCATAAGGGAATTTATTGAGTACAAAATCGTACTGAACACTTTTGGATGTTATATGCCCATCGTCTTCAAAAGTGCAAATTAACTCACAAATCGTTTTTAAGTCTGTAAATTGTGCTGTTAATTGACTGCATATAAAATAAGCAGTTAATGCCATTTTTTCAACAAACTGAATGACTCTATCTACTGTCCCTTCTTTTATTACAAACAGCAGGCACCATAAATTCAGTGTTGGGCTGTGGAACAGTGGCTATCGAGTACAGCATTAGAGCACGCAGCAAAGGCGAAGGAGACTTCGGAATCATGTTCTTGCTTTTCACATTTAATTTTTCATTTGGAGCTTTAAAAGGCATCTCAGATAGTAGGTATTCTCAGGGGATTGTTGGGTTCCTCTGCTGGTTTAATAGTGATCGTGACTCTTGTATAAGTGTGGCACTGAGGGAATTAGTGAACTCATCAGAGGGAAGGAAGGAACGATCAATTATTCACCACACGCCACCAACTACAAGAACCATGACTGCCTCCTGTCTCTCTCCTTTTCTTTCTTGTGCACATGCACACACTCAGCTTATGTTATTTGTGCAATTACATTATTTTCATTCAAACAATCTCTAGAGAAACTTGTTTATTTGAGTATGCTGGAACATTCATCATTAGGGTGTTGCATCAAGTGTTCTTGACATTCACTGCTCTGTGCCTCCTGCATCTTCTTCTTTAATTATTTTAATACTTAGAATAAATAAAACAACAGAAAGATCTAACTGATTTACCTAGAAAAAACAGAATGCATAGAGACATTTCGTAATTAGATCAGTCATGGATTATTTTTGGACTATGTTTATTCCTTTCTTTCTAAACTTTTGTGCTTGAACCTGGTTTTCAAGGGGAGGAGTCTAACAGCCTTCAGGATTTTACATGTAAGAAAGACTTTTGTTCTGCATCTCTAAATATTCATAATGCACACAAAAGAAGATTACTGGATTCTTTATTCACTTTGAAATGTTAGTAAGAATATTTTTTCAAAACTCAGAAGTTGTAACAAAAAATTCATTAATCCTTGATCATGGCTTTATATGCTAGAGGGATATTAGTGTTAAAATAGCACATATGCTCTTTTAAATATTCAAGATCACAGCATCTTTGAAATAATTTTGACTTTTTTTAAGTTTGATTATCATAAAATTGCACTAGGATATTTCAAAAGTACATTAGTCTGAAAAATCAATAAATCACTGGTTGTTGCAAAAAGCTTGTAGATTCTGCCAAAGTTTCATGAGAAGCTAGAAAATGAGAGACAAGAACTCTTGCTGGGATTTAGAACTGAGAAAAACCTGAAGGCAGAGTCAGAGGAGGAAATTTACCCTTCTTTTCTTGGCCATATACAGGAATGTCTGTTTAAGTCTTTATCATAGAGTGATTTCTGTATGAGCCCCTGAGTCAATAGGGTGGAATATTTCAGCTGTTGATGAGAACATTATGGAGGAGAGCCCTGTAGAATGAGCAGTGCAGAAGATGCCATCATGATGAGCTTAACAGAAGAGTTTGAAAAGCAAAGCTCCAAAATTTTGGCTGGCTGTGATAATGCACACCTTTAATGCACACCTGCACACCTAATTTAAACCTTTGCTACTAATACTCATGGTGTAACCTTGTTACTACATTCCAGGTAGTTTGCAAGTATCGAACAGGTCCTTTGTGTGCAGATGTACTCCGCTCTGTGACAGCCTCACAGGCAGCTTCAGCCGTGCCACTCGCTCTGCTCCCCACACAGCCACGGGCTGGACATATTCTCAGCTGTCACTGTGCTCCTCGCCCCTTCCAGAAGCATTTAGGGTTTTTTATATTTCAGCTTTAAACTCTTGTTGTCAGTTTTGCTTTCACACAGTTTTATATCAGGTGCTCGTAACAGATGTGCAGGAAGTGCAGGCTGGGCGTGGCTGTGCCCGGTCCCAGCCCTGCTGTCTGTTGGCCCTGTGGCTGCAGGGAGCAGAGAAAAAAGGTTCACTGTGGAATGGTTCCAAGCCCAGCAGCACAAAGCTACTAAATCTGATAAACTTCAAACTCTCTCAATAGCTAAGACAGAAGGCTGAAGTGCTCTTAGGCAGAGATTATATTCTGTATTTATATTCAATGTGATCATCAGATACGACATAGGTATGACTTTCTCTATAAAGAAACATCTAAAGCCCTGTTAGATCTAAAGACCTGATGCAGGACCAAGTGCCTAAAAGTGCTGTTTCACAGCCTGGGGTTTGCCCTGCATGAATATCAGGCTGGAAATTCCTGGTCTTTTCTGAAATGGTTGTGGACATGCCTGGCTCTCATTTGCATGATTTTATCACAGGAAGAAAACATGTTTTGTTTGTGGGTTTTTCTGTTTTGGGGTTTTTTTTGTTTTCTTTCCCTCGCTGCCAACTGCATGGAATATCTTAGTTTTACTCGCTTTTTTTTTAAAAACAATGTTCTTTTGTAGACAGTTTTTGTATCCTTTTATTATTTGAGTAATAAATCTGAATACCAAAAACCTAAGTGGTTTTGCATTATCAGATTATATTAAAGTCTAAAGTTGAAAATATTTACTTGCAATAATAAGAGTTGCACATTGCTTGTGCATACACTTCAGCCACTTTGCTTTGAGGTTCCGTGTATGTACCAAGGCTGTCACAGTTCCATGTCATCCATAACAGCTGGGCATTACAGCACTGGCCACTTTTTGTCTCTAAGTATCAAAAAACCTCAAGATTCCAAAATAGAAATAATGAGACTGATCTTAATCCATTTTATACATCCTATCACCTCTTTTGAGGTAATTACTCAGGTTTGTTTGCAAAAACAGAATTAAAAGATTGAATTGATATTCTCATCTCTGAAGCCCTGTAACTTAGAGTGCAATTGATAGAGTCAGGTTGTAACAAAGTTCAGAAGCAGTGGCTTCTGGGGGTACCAAATGTGCTGTGATTAAAAACTGGCAAAAAGCATCATTTATTTCCATTTTACACAGTAGGTCAGGGAAACATAAATCAAGTGTCTTGACAGGAAATCTGTCTTGAATCTAGAGAATAAAATACCATCCTGCTTACTCTTGGTCCCATGCCTTCAGTTGCAGAGCAGTCTTCTGTTGTTGATGTCAGGGACAGTTCTTGAATTGAGGTAAAAATATGCCACACATTTGCTGTAACATTTGTTTAAAGGCTAGTTGGGAACGAGTAGAGAGGAGTGTTTGTCATCACATCTCTCATCAATGTATTGCTGTTTCTGATTCGATGTAAGATTAATTTCTAGCATTTGTTGACAGCCCTGTGGTTTCCACAACAGAGTGAAATGTAGATATTAACATAAAATGTTCATTGTGTGGTAACATTCTTAGGAGCCCTGGCAGTTTATTACAGCTTGTGACTGTTATTAATAATATTATTCTAAAAGCAGAAATACCAGTGTTTGTATTTTTCAGTCTATGCCATACTTAGTAAGAGATGTCAGGGATAAGTTTATTTCTGACCTTGACTTGTCTGGATCACTAACTGCTGCTTTAAAATGCCCCAGGTAGTATTTACCATACAGAGAAATAAAGAAAAGCATTGGGATGCTACCACATAAGAATTGTAGAATTCCCTTGGCAAAGAGCACTTAATGGGTCACAACAGTGAGCTCTGTGCTGTAAGCTATCATAGACATCAGCAGGTGATATTTTTGTTCTTTGCTTCTCCTCTGCAGTGCTGAGACAAGAATTTCTAGTGTGGTGCTAATATTGAAGTGTTAAAACTGATCTAATTAGTTTTATTCTGAAAAATATATGTTTTGGAACCTGTTCTACAGGTTTACACCACCCCTTGGAGATAAATGAGAAAACACAATACAGCTTAAAAAAAATGCCTTCTGATGTAATTTCCCTCTTAAAAATACACAACATTTTTCTCTTTTACTCTCTCTCTTATGCCTTCTCCAGTGATGTCAGGAGAATTTGAATACTCAGGGATGTTAATTTGTATTGGTATTATTGACTGATTTGCAAATGCTGTAAGCTGTGTTTTAAAACTAAAGTGTCAGCCAGGAAAATCTTAACCATTTCAGTAATTGTAAGAAAAAAAAAAATTGTAGTAAAATGTAAATCTTTTATTGAAAGAAAGATGGCAAGTCTAGGAAAGGTTTACTAAAGCAACCCATCTTCATGTAGGAGTGGGGGTCAGGACTGCAGCTCTGCAGAAACAACACCATGTGTACTTTATCAGGCTGGAGATATGGTTTAAAATAATTAGGAATGTTAAAATGGAGATGAAACCTTTGAATGTGAATGCTGAAAAGGAAACCATTATGCTATAAATCCTTTTGGTGCTATGGTAGCAGGTAGGAAACCCCAACTGAAAATGTTTGGTTTGTTTCCATATTTAACCCCAATTACCCTTTGCAGGGGAATTCTTTTTAAAATTCAATTCCTCATGTCACTTTTTAGCTTCTGTAGGTCTTATTTTCCCCCACTACATAAATTGCAGCAGGTGCACAGAATTGAAGACATTACAATTAAATGTAATCAAATATTTTAGGCACTAATGAACAGCTCCAGGAAAACAAGTCAAAAGGAAAAAAAAAAGAAACAAAAAAAAGGCTTTAAGTGAGTGAATTTTCAAACACCCAAGGCATCATAGGGCCAATTAAGGGAGTCAGACACCAGGACACATACTGGCATTAATTATCTTTGAGTTCAGGGAAATAAAAAATAAAAGCAACAATTATCATAATAAATTTACACACACTGTTTGTAAGTTGTGCTACTCTGCAGCACACCTGGGTTTCTGGGATTGAAAGTGAACATTCAGTCAGTTTGTAAGGACCTCACATCAAGGCTCGTGGGCTGTGCTGGGGTTTGCCAGAGCCTGGATCCCAGGTCCAGCTCCACGTTATGCCAGGAAGGTCGAAAACTCAGCACTGCAGACCCTGTGCTGGCTGGAAATGCAGCATCTATCCTAGTGAGGATGTCATCACTCTCTCCCTCCTCTCTCTCACTCTCATTTTATTACACACCTCATGAAAATTTTCACTATGGGAGTATCAGTCTCAATCTACTCTAAATACCTGTGGGTCTCTCTAATTCTCCTTCCTCTAAGCTAAGTAGGAGCCAAACTAAAAGAGAAAATGTTTCATGCATGTCATAAATGTCTCAAAACTTGCAGATGCAAGAAAAAGCAGCATACTCACTGAGTTAGAGGAAAAAAATTTGAAAGGTATTAAAAAAAATTGATTTTTCTCTGACTGGTATTTGAACCAGCTGCAAGATATTCTCACTGAAAATACAGGAAAATGGGTGTTTTGGGCTGTTGGTTTTATGTCAGCATTAGGTAAAATTAGTGTCTGTAGTGGTTTTCTTTGAAGCATTGTCTGGCTGGTTGCATCTGGAGGGTAAATGTCAATCACTCCAACTTCCAGACAACATAAACTAGAAAACAAATCCCTAAATGAACAATGTTAGGTTTGTTAGTCATGTGATTTTTTTTTTTAATAGTCTTAATTATTCTAGGTTAAAGGAGGAAAAAAAGTCATTATGCATTATTTCCTTTCCCCTTTGTATCTGCTAATTAAATTTTCATGCCTGTAGTAGAAGTCCTTTGTGACATTCTTTATGGTTAGAAGGTGTTTTGCACATCATGGACATGATAGGAGGAAGGAGGGGGACCTCAGGGATAATCTGGCTCAAACTTTCTTGGCAAAAGCACTGTAAGAACATGGTCTAGATAAGATGGCCCAGCACCCTGCCCAGCTGAATCCTAAATGTGTCCAATATGGGGGAACCTATCGCTTTCCTGGGGGGATAACGCCAGTGGCTGATTGTTCTCAATGGGACAAGTTTCCTTCTTGTGTGTATCAGAATCTCCCCCAGAAGTAACTTGTATCTATTACCCCTCCTGTTTTCCATGTGACTCCTTGTAAAAAAGAGATTCTTTGGGGTTCTTTGATAATTCTGATGTAAAAATTCACTGTGATCTTTTCTCAAAGCACCCATCTGTAGCAAACACATGGGACAGCATTCAAAAAAATGTAATATTTTCATAACTTAATGTCAGCTAAATGACTGTGTTTTCATTTGCTGTCTGGAACTAGTTCTTTCAATTACTTTAATTTATAAAAAAAATATATTTAAAAGGTTTCAAATCTTTACAAAACCTTTCAAAAATTTCAAAGTCAAACCCCACAGCTTTAAACATAATATACTACTGTGCCTCAGATGTATATTTTAAACTGTATGTATAGGATGTCCTTTTCATAATACCAGAAACATCTGCTGTTTGCTTGTGCATGTATTTTAGAGAATTTAAAAGCTAATCCTTTTTCCACAATGGTTATAGAATCCAATTATTTTGCAAACTGCCATATAACATTTTCTTCCCATAGCATTTTCTTCATACCTTCATAATTCTTAATATGAAACTTCCTTAGATTTCTTTTGGAAGCTTCCAAATCTCTTAAAATGGCATTTCAAACAGATTAGTCTAAAGGAGACAACATGTCTCCAAGAGATCAGTGTGGAAGTCCCCCCTCCTATGAATCTCTCCTAAAGAAAAGAAAGATGTTGGACAGTTTCTGCAGGCTTCTAAAAGGTCTGGAAGAAAAATTCAGTAGGAAAGAGTGTTTCCTCACAAGCAAAAAGAAATAAAGCAGGAAGAGATTCAGTCTTGTTTTTTCCCTAGTGCATTGGTGCATTGAATCAAGAATGATTCCCAACATTCCCAATTCCTGTTAGCATGACTCTTGTTTATGCCCATCCTCTGATTATGCTTCAGGCCTAAGTTCAACAATTTTTTGAGGCTTAAGAAATATTTTATTATATCTTGTAAAATCTCTGTACTACTTTAAAAGAACATAACTCATGTGGATGTTTTAAAATAAAAGCACAAGGGTTAAATCAACATGTTCAAATTTTGAAAGGATTGGTTTGTTTTCCTCTTCCTTTTCTCAGTCTTAAGAAGATTAAAATGTAGATTTTATGCTGGTACAAGATTAAGGCTGAGATCTAGTCCTCATCTCCCTGTTGTAAGATGCTGACATGGTAAATAATATTGAACTTAGCAAAATATGTTAAAATTAAATGAGCAGTTCTTAAAATTCATATCTTTGATCTTGTCCACTTTGTATCAAGATCCAGAATTAATATCTAAGTAGGGTTTGTACTTATATGTGAGGTTTCATTTTCTTTCCTTCACACACACTGATTAAAAAAAGTAGCACCATTTCCCCCTATAATCATTACAGGTATGTCAATTCTTATCCTATCTCCTGGAGAGGCATTTTTTGCAGTTCTACACCACCTCTGCAACTCATTATCAAATAAAAGCCCATAAGCTCTTTATATGCAGGTGCAAGATTATGATCACTCTTTTATTGTTGATAGAATTAGTGTTTGAGTGCTAGTATTGATAGATATGATGTTGCGGAGGATTTTCTGTCGAGAAATCTTTCTTAGTAGTGTATCCAAACATAATGAAAAATCATGAACTTAGCTTCTCATGCTGTTTGCTCTCTTCTGAATCTGTGTAAAGCTTAAGTAAAGTTTTATGCCTGAGCACACAGAGTTTTTCAGACCAGGTTGGTTCTAGGAGTGAGGCAGCAGCTCAGGAACAAGAGCTTTTCACTTACTGATGGTTCCCTGTCGTGTGTGTGCCCTCCCCTGCCCCAGCTCTGTGACACGTGCTGGGTGTCTGCCAAAATATGGTGCCATCACATCCTGCCTGATGACATCAGCGTGGATCTTGGGTCCCACAGGGACCTGTTTGAGAATGAAAGTCCTTTTCTTCCTAGGAACACTCATCAGTGTTAGAGGTAGAGGCTGATGTTTAAGGAGTGCTCTAATGATGACCTGAATCAAGGTGGTTTTTCCACGGGATATTTCAGTGCATTCATGCGTAAATCAAAAAATGGGTTTGGTTGGGTTCAAGGTCTGACAAGCTCTCTGTGCTCAGAACCTTCTTAGTAGTTAAGTTTCATGAACTTAATTTTCTGTTTTCAAACTAGTTGTAGTCTTTCAAAGCAAGGATGTGACCAATTGGCACTGAGGCTGTAATGTTTTTTTTTCCTCCATGTTTTCCAGGCTCTTTATATTGGAAAGTTATTGACCTAGTCTGGGGATCAAAACCAGGTGAAGTGGATCCCTGTTGGAAGGCAACCACAGGCTCCCACAGCATAAAGAAATTAAGGTTGGAGGGCAGGGGGGTGTATCGTGCAACACAGTATCGTGTTCCCCCTTAACTGTAAAAATTATCTATTGAGTTAATAACAAAAATAATCTATTAACTAAAAAAAAAAATAACAAAAAAATGATGCTTTGTTGATTCTGTAACTTTTACTCCCCTGCTGTGTTTTTTTTTTTAGTTAACAATACTGAGAATGCTTTTGATCATTCCTTTAATGTGCACTGCTTAGGGTTTAATGGGAAATCTGAATTAAGGACATTGAAACTTATGCAGGCCTGAACTGTGTATCCACGGAATTGCATACATAATAAATTGTATGCAAAACTCATTCCTGCACACAGTAGAGCATTCTAACCATTAGCACCAATGAAATAGATAGGTGGAAATGTCCTTTTCTCTATAAACTTTACACTTAAAAGTTTTTCACAGTTACTTGCAGGTTGGTCCGTGGCACTCTGACTAGCACTTCTCACATATATATGAGTGGGTTTAAAATAGAGAGCATAAGGGGAGAAAGAGAACTCTTGAAATACAGGGAAAAAAACCCTTTTAATAAAATGAGAAATCAACTTTTAGAAAAGGGCAGAGGGGAGCAGAAAGGTCTGGCAAATAACAGAATAAAAGCAATCTAAAAAATTTTTATATGAAACTGCACCTAATTCATTTCAAGTAAGTGTCTCAAAGCGTCCTTTTAAAATATCACCAACTGCTAAAATCGAATACTGTCATTTTATTGTAGTAACTGTAGGTTTACTTATTTCATAATTGGCTTGGCTAGGGAGCTCACCTGGAGGGATTTTACCAGTAGCCATTCTTATCAATTTTTTAATAAATCCCACAGATTGAGTAAAGTAAATAATGAATGTCATAGTGCTTGGTAAGTCAATATTTAATTTAATATAGATTCTGGGAAGCTCACATTTTACATGCAGGTATTACTATGGTTCTTTCTTCAGAAAAAAAAATAGATTTTGTTTACAAAAGGTAAAGGAGGAGAATTTGTAGGGTTATTCTTGTAAAATTTAGTTCATATTAGTGTTTCGTAGCTTCAGATTACGTGAGTAGATAGAGTACATGATGGGGACGGGCTGACTGCAGAAAACACCAGTTATTTTTCTGAATCTCAAGATCCGTTCAATTGGTATCAGTTCCTACAGGCTCATTCAGCAAGTGTGCAAGGATATATTCAGTCACAGGGTAACTTCAGTAGGATTTAAGCACAGGCTTAAATATCATTCCAGATAGAGAGAAGCTTAAGATAAGTTTTAGTTTAAGTTGTTTTAAAATTAGTAATTTTGCTGAAATTTTTTTCACTTTAATATTCTCACGTTGTTTGTTTATGGACATTTGAGAATACTATCAAGGGACGTAATTTCTCCTTTCACCAGTAGCTTTAAAACATTTCACATAAAAAAATTTGTGCTGAAGAAAAGGTTTTTTTGCAAGTAACTTATTCCAAACAGTGTTCCTTATTTATTTATTGTCATGATAACTTGACTGTAAGGATGTTTCTGAGTTTTGAAGTTACAAAAGGCATGTGGCAGTTTGCCGCTGGTTAGGCGCAAGGCACCATGAAAAACTATTCACTTACTTGCCTCTGCTATAGCTCAGCAGAGGAGGGGAACGAAAACTTCATTTTCATGAGGTGAAATAAGGATTATTGACGAAAAAAGGAAAACTTCAAGGCAAAACAGGTCCAAACTTAAACAGTATAAAGAAGATGTATTACTAACAGAATTGAAAGAAAAAGACTAATGAGAAACCTCAGCAAACTTTCAAAACACCTTTCTCTTCCAGTACCTCCCTCTTTCCACCAACCCGCGCAAGGGAAACCAACATGCGGTTTTGGTCAGTATTTCATTTCTTAAGAGTCTTTCTTTATGTTTAAGGAAAAGAGTTTCTTCTGCTGTGCCGTGGGATCCGTCCCACGGGAGATAGTTCTCTGTGAACTTCTCTAGCGTGGTTTCAAACTTCACAAACAACAGCCCCGCCCAAATCTGCTGCAGTGAAAATCTCTCCTATGGGTCTTGCAGTCTTCTCACAACTGCCAGCGTGGGTCATCATGGTTCATGGGGTTTTAGTCTTTTAAGGATGAGCTATTCCAGCCTGAAAGCAAAGGCTCTCTTCTTCAATCTCTAAAAGCCTTTAGCATCTACGTGCTCTGGCGTGAGCACTCTTTTTCACGGGCTGCGTGTGGATCTCTGCACCCTTCCATGCACTTCAATGAATTATAGAGAAACAGTTTGTTGTATTGTAGCCCTCACCATGTCTTGCAGGAGAATCTCAGCTCCGGTGTTTGGAGCGCCTCCGTCCTCTCCCTTTCCCCCACCGACCTTGGTGCCGCCATATTTTCTTCTTCCTCACATGACCTCACTTTTCCTTTCTCTCTGACTTGGAACAAAGTCGGTGTCTCTAAGTTGCTGCTGAGAAATTGATCTTGTCTGGGCTCTGCACTGGGGAAACATTCGCCCTGTCTCTTGTTGCCGGCTGTGTGGTGTTTTTTTGCCCAGTTCGGTGTGAGCCATTCAGGCTGCGTGGAAGGGCCCGCTGGCCCCGTGTGGGCTGTGCCAGCCCCAGAGGCCCACACTGCACAGTCCCAGCTGCGCGGCTGCTCACGGTTCTTCACGGCTGCTCACGGCTGTTCACAGCTATTCACAGCTGTTTGCAGCTGCTCACAGCTGCTCATGGCTGCTCACGGCTGCTCACGGCTGCTCACGGCTGTTCACGGCTGTTCACGGCTGCTCACAGCTGTTCACGGCTGCTCACGGCTGTTCACAGCTATTCACAGCTGTTTGCAGCTGCTCACAGCTGTTCATGGCT